>CM066331.1:185472392-185852392 GCA_033807585.1 Hydrophis major | reverse complement strand
TTAGATGAAAAAGGTATCAGTCTGTACTCCCTTCAAATCCCAAGAAAGAAATACTCAGACTCCATGGGTAGAGCAACATATCCTTTTACTGGAAAATAAAGTGAAAGCTACAGATTTAATTCCGAATCTGAGAAATTGGCAGGCAATTCACGTATTCAAAGGAATGGAAATTCTCCCACCCCCCCACCCCCCAAAGTCCAAAATACTCTTCCAATTAAAAGTTCTGAATATAATCATGTGGCCATCTGTAGGTGATGATGAGGCTTCTGTCAGTTGACCTTGACATATTTTAATAAAATTTCGCAGTTGCACAAAAGGGGACAGAAGCTAGCCAAGAAATGGAAAGTTAAAGAAAGAAATCCCCCTCCTCTTGCAAACCCAGCAGAGGAATGCAAAACACCTCCAGCTTTCTTCCCCTCCAAGTTCCCCCCTCCCTCCGTTGCTAATGACAGCCGAAAGAAATAGATTGGCATAGCAGCAGAGAAGCAATAGTTAGAGTGCAGAATATACATATTATGGAAGATATCTTGAGGCTGACATTGGGACCCCCTAGAAGAAGGACATTAGTCCCTGTAAGAAAAAATAGCATAAACATATGTTAACATTTGCATACACCTCTATGGTTTATCAGGGTATTTGGCATAAAAGTTCTTAAGCAGTTCAGGAGCCCTAATGTCTTTCTCATTAACCCATTCAGCATAGGACGGAGGAAAATGTTTCCAAGCTACAAGATATTGGATACGACCCCTCCATTTCCTAGAGTCTAGAATTTCTTTAATCTCGAAATGTTGTTCACCCTCAATCAACAATGGTACGGGGGGATCAGTCTGGGTCGGTCTCAAGGTACAGGTATGTTCGGGTTTTAACAAACTGATGTGGAAAACCGGATGAATATGACGAAGAGTCTTTGGTAAAGTCAACCGAACAGTCACAGGATTTACAATCCGCTCAATGGGGAAAGGCCCCATGTACTTCGGACCCAACTTCTTCGATTTCTGGGTAGTCTGCAAATATTTAGTCGAGAGGAATACTTTGTCGCCCACTTGATATAACATCTGCGGGGCTCGCTTTCTGTCAGCAAATTTCTTATGAGACTGGTGCGCCTCGTCCAAAGCTTTACGAGCGACCGGCCAGTTAAGTTGAAGTTGAAATATCCAGTTGCCCAATGATTGGACATTGGGGTTTTCACGAGGAAGTTCAGGTATAGGCACAAAATCTTGCCCCGTTGCCACTTTGAAAGGAATATACCCCATACTGCTGTGAACAGAGTTATTATATGCCACCTCCGCAAAAGGCAGTAAATCCACCCAGTTGTCTTGCTGATAGTTTATGTAACATCTGAGGTATTGTTCTAGCACCCGGTTAGTCCTCTCGCAAGCCCCATTAGTTTGGGGGTGGTGGGCGGAGCTTAAGCTCTGGGTGGAGCCTATTAACTTCAAAAATTTCCTCCAAACGTTCGAGGTTAATTGGACCTCTCGATCAGAAACTACACGCTCAGGAACACCGTGCAACCTGCAGACATGTATAATGAACATTATGGCCAACGACTTTGCCGATGGGGTCTTGGAGCAAGGGATGAAATGGGCTTGTTTGGAGAACAAATCAGTCACCACCCAGATGACTGTGTGCCCAGAGCTCTCGGGTAGGTCTACGATAAAGTCCATGGAAATTTCCCTCCAAGGAGCAATTGGCCTAGCCACATTTTGCAACAGACCTGGTGGTTTACCAGGAGGTCTTTTTGCTGAAGCGCAAACTGGACAGCTAACCACATAAGTCTCAATGTCCTTTTTCAACAAAGGCCACCAGAACTGCCGTTTCACCAAATGTAGGGTCTTCACAAACCCAAAATGACCAGCCACTTTGGAGTCATGAGTTTGTTGTAACACGTGGCTTCTCAGGGTTTGAGGTACATACAATTTTGCACCTATCTAGGCTAGACCCTCTCGAACGGTGCAGTTATTCGCATTTGCCAGGAACCACTCATCCATTTTCAAAGCCTCCTTAAATCATTCCATCAGGTCAGTGGACAGATCCCTCCCCTGGTTCCTCTTTTGCACTCTGGTAACTACAGGGGCAGCCAGCTGTGTAGTGGATACGATTGGCCTTATCACTTCTTTACAGATACTGTTGTATTGAGGCATTCTAGACAAAGCATCTGCCATAAAAAATTTTCCCCCTCTATACTTCAAGGAGAAATTGAATCGCTTGAAAAACTGAGCCCACCTAACTTGCTTAGGGGATAGCTTCCGAGGAATTTTTAAAGCTCCCAGATTTTTATGGTCAGTCCATACCTCAAATGGGTGCTTCGCGCCTTCCAGAAAATGCCTCCAAGCTAGTAAGGCCCAATGGACTGCAAACGCTTCCTTCTCCCAAACGGCCCATCTCCCTTCAGTGTCAGTCAATTTACAGGAGGTGTAAGTGCACGGTTGTAATGTCCCCTTCTCATTTAATTGAAGTAAAACCACCCCCACTGCCACATCGCTTGCATCAGCTTGGATCACGAAAGGGGTGTCCATGTCTGGGTGTTTCAGTACTGGTTCTGCAGCAAAAAGTCTTTTAAGCTTTTCAAATGCAGCTTGGCACTCCATAGTCCAATTCAACGGTTGGCTGGGCTTTGGTTTCGATTCCCCCTTTGTCTTCAGGAGGTTGGTGATGGGCATGGCTATTTTGGCAAAAGACGGGATGAATTGCCGATAAAAGTTAGCAAATCCGAGGAAACTTTAAAGCTGTTTTCGGGTTCTCGGTGGGGCCCAGTCCAATACGGCTTGCACTTTCTCTGGTCCATCTCAATGCCCTCAGGTGAGATACGATATCCCAAGTAGTCAATTTTTTCTTGATGGAACTCACATTTGGATAGTTTGGCGTATAATTTGGCGGCCCTCAGTTTGTGCAGCACGGTGCGTACCAGTTTCACATGTTCGTCTCTGGTCTCCATGTAGATAAGAATATCATCAAGGTAGACCAGAACCCCCTTGTATAAATGTTCGTGAAGCACTTGATTGATCATTTGCATGAAAACAGCAGGTGCCCCCTGTAGGCCGAAAGGGAGAACATTGAACTGGAAACAACCCATCGGGCAGTTGAATGCAGTCTTCCACTCATCTCCCTCTTTAATTCAGATTCGGTAGTACGCCTCTCTCAAGTCCAGCTTTGTGAAAATCTTCCCCTTTGCCAGGTGGGCTAACATGTCCTTCATCAGAGGAAGGGGGTACACGTTCTCCACGGACACTGCATTCAGGTTTCTATAGTCAACCACCAAGCATTTGGAACCAGCTTTCTTCTCACGGAACATCACAGGGGCCGCCACTCGAGGTCTGGCAGGTTTGATGAAACCATGTTTCAAGTTCTTGTCGATAAATGCTTTCAGTTCCTCCAGCTGCCCTGGTGTCATCGAATACAGCTTCGGTTTCAGGAGCATCACCCCTGGTAGAAATACAATACTACAATCGGAGAGGGAGCTCATCGGAGGCCTCTTCGCTAAACACCTCTCTTATGTCCCAGTACTCCTTTGGGATTTTCTCCTCTCCCTCCGCGCGTTCGGCACCTGCAGAAGCTGTCTCAGCCGGAACCTGGAGCTTCAGATGGGACATCTCCTCCCCTTTCAGGCAGGGTTGCTCCTCCCCTTCCAGTGGCCGATCGGTGTGGATACGTATCCACCCCTCTCTCCAGTTCACATGAGGATTCCACTTCCGAAGCCAGAGCAATCCCAATATTAGAGGCTGTTCCATCTCAGGGGCCACAATAAAACACAGGGTCTTGCGGTGGGATCCCATTGTCTTCTCTAAGGGTTCCGTTACAAAACATGCGGGGCAACCTCCCACCTCAGATCCATCCAGTTGGCAGAAGGATATGGGTGTTCTTAAAGTTCTCAGTCTGATGCCCATATCCTTGACTACCTTCATGTTAATTACGCACCTTGTGCACTCCAAGTTCAATAAGGCCAACATCTCTCCCTCGGTCCCTGAGGTGGGCACCCTTAATTTTATTGGGATGGTCAGGGGCCCTCGGTTAGGACTTACCAGGACGTCATCTTCAGAGTCGGTCTCACTCTCGTCAAGGTGGTTCGGAGGTCCCAGCTCCTCTCCCGCTGGAGGAGAGACCTCTACAACCTCTCTTATCTTCAGCCCAGTTTTGCGAGGCTTGGTTGGGGGGTTTTCGGGCTTCCTCCCTGGGCCCTGCGCTCTCTTTGGATCTGGCATGGTCCGGCACTCCGCCATCCGGTGGCCCTCCTTCCCACAACAAAAACAGGCCGTGGATTTTGCTCTTGCCTTCACCCCTCTCTTTCGGGGGTTGGAGGTCTCTCAGAGAGGTGAGAGGAGAGGTTTGCTCCATGCGGGGCCCCACTCTGCGGGTTAGATCTATGTCCACCTCCGCCAGCAAGTACAACGACTGCAAATCATGTGGGTCCCTTCTGGAGATGCACATGTGGTATATATCTTCATTTAAGCCATGTTTGTAGGCTTCTACCAGAGCCCCCTGGGACCAGCCTCAGATGTGGTATGCCAGCTGCCTGAACTCTTGGGTGTAGTCTGCAACTGATCTCCCCCCTTGGATTAGAATCTTCATTCTGATCCTGGCCCTTCTCTCTGCCAGAGGGTCCTCAAACCTTCTCCTCAATGCAGTCATGAAAACATCGAGGCTCCGCAGTTGTGGGGAGTTATCATTGTACAAAGTCACCACCCAGTCTGCTGCCATCCCTTCCAGGGTTCTGGTAACACATCTCACTTTGGCTGCTTCAGAGGTGAATTCCCTTTCAAATTCTGCCATATAGCTCCCGACTTGTACCAGGAAAAAGCCCAAATCTCTGGGGTTTCCTCCAAACTTCACATCTAACAGGGGCAGGTGGCGTTTTCCAGGAATCACACCTATTGCTGGGGCTCCCCGGGCAGCGGCGGGCAGCTGTGCTGGTGTAGGCTGGGCTTGGGGGCTGGGGGGGCAGCTCGACTTCCCCAGGCTGAACTCACTCCCCCTTCCCCCTCATACCTTGGAGCCATACCGGGCTTCTCAGAAATGTCCATAAGGAATTTCCCGGCTTGATCCAGCCTGCATTCCATCTCCTCCCTCTCTTGCCACAGCCACTCCCTTGCATCTCTGCATCTTACAGTGATCCCAGGAGGAGGGAGGTCTTCAGAGTCTCTCCAACCAACCCCCAATGACCATCTGGGCATCTCAGCTGGGGTTTCTTCCAGAGTCAGGCTGGCCAGCAGGTCAGCAGCCGGCATCTCTGGTAGCAGCATCGACTGCCCCCCCCCCCCCCCGCAGCTCCCTGGTCATCTTCATCACTGGCTGGAGACGACATGAGATGAAACCCCCTCGGGAGAAAAGTTGATATTTTCTCCGGGTGGGTTGATGTGGAGATTCGGAATAATGTCAGTCTGTGCTCCCTTCAAATCCCAAGAAAGAAATACTCAGACTCCATGGGGTAGAGCAAAGTTATCCTTTTACTGGAAAATAAAGTGAAAGCTACAGATTTAATTCCAAATCTGAGAAATTGGCGGGCAATTCATGTATACAAAGGAATGGAAATGCTCCCACCCTCCAAAGTCCAAATGACTCTTCCAATTAAAAGTTCTGAATATGAGCATGTGGCCATCTCCAGGTGGTGATGAGGCTTTTGTCAGTTGACCTTGACATATTTTGAGAAAAGTTCGCAGTTGCGCAAAAAGGGACAGAAGCTAGCCAAGAAATGGAAAGTTAAAGAAAGGAATCCCCCTCCCCTTGCTAACCCTGCAAAGGAATGCAAAACACCTCCAGCTTTCTTCCTCTCCCAGTTCCCCCCCCCCCATTGCTAATGACAGCCGAAAGAAATAGATTGGCATAGCTGCAGAGAAGTAATAGTTAGAGTGCAGAATATACATATTATGGAAGATATCTTGAGGCTGACAGTCAGGCAAGTAAACTTTGCACAACATCATGCAAACGTGGTGCCTGAGTTTGAAGATCTGCAAACATTTATGTTTTAAAAACAGTTTTAATACGTTGGGTATAATTTTAAATTTCTGAAAGACTTGGAATCTGATTGTCTAAGATACCACCTTTCTTTCCTAGGAAGAAATTTCTTTTGAAAAGAACTTGTGCTGTTTCATTTCTCTTCACATTGCAAACCTGATGGCAGAGAGTATCTTCCTTTTATTGCTCCGTAAGCGATTCTATGAGCTTTTCTAGCCAGCAGAGTGCATTTAAGTAAATATAGAATTGTATAACAAATAATTCAGAGCTATTATCTCTTACCTGAATTCTCATACTGTATTGACCTGAAAGAAATACATCAAATGGATTATCAACTCATCCATTCATTTTTTTATCCACATAACTATATAAGCACCTAAGTAGCTCAGAGCCAGTATTTTAATGAAAGAACTGGGTTTATTTAAATCACATTTATGTCATCGTCATTAAGAATCAGAGGTTTTAAGTATGACTCCCTTTACAACTACAAAACTGAGGGTAACATCATCCTGAGTTTACCTCAATATTTACCTCAATATTGCAAAAACAGACAAAATACTGATCCTTCATATTAAAAATGTATATAAATAAAACATATTAAACCTTATACTAAATTAAAAATTCATAAATGTCTTGTCTCAAAAGAATAACAAAAGCACCATATGTCATTATAACTTTACAGATACTTTTCTTGAATTCCATGATGCAGAAAACATGGACAGAAAGTTCTCCCTCCTCCTTTCTCTCTCTCACTTACGCAGAAATCAGGATCATCCACTAAAACTAAATACTATCCTATTTGAGTCCAATAACAATAATTACCTCTGTATGTAACACCAAGTCAAACTATGGAATTTGTTGCCATCAAATGTGGTGATATCAATTTAAGAAGTTTTATAACAGACAATAATATACCTGTTAGTCAGAGTGTCTAACACTTCTTGAATTATAGCCAAAATGCTTCACACATTCCATGCTTGTGCATTGCCCAAATTCATATGGCTGGCTATTGTGAAACAAAATCCTGGACAAAATAAAACCCTGGGCTTAATTCAGATGACATTTCTTATGCAAATTATCCTTAATAAAATAATTATATATAGATCTGTCATGCAGTTCACATTAAGCAAAGCACAATGCATTCTTATTTAAATGCAAACAACAAGAAACTCACTCTGACTCTGTTTATTCATTTTGGCAAGCTGTCAGTCCAATTACTGACTTCCATTCTTTTATAAGAAGAATTGAATTGCCACTGAAGTTTAAAGAAGACATGGAACCGCTTTCCAGGAAAAAAAGTGGCATGTGCATATTTCCCAATATAGTGCCTGGTAATTTAGCACAGACACACAGGACTTCCCTCCTTCAGGAAAATATGAATGGAAGCACTCAACTGACATAAACTTCTCAATCCCATGTCATGTTGAAGGCAAACCATACTACTGTATTCAAGACAAAATGTTTGGTTGGGTCATTATTCATAATGGGAACTTTAAAAAGGGGAGTACTATTAAACTGACATATGAATCTAATAGAAAAAATATTCGAATTGTTTGATGTAAACTTTCTACTAAGTGCATGTATAGTGTATGTATTTCGTTACTGTGATGGAATGTGCACCTGCAGCAGCAGAGGGATAAGATTTTGCCAACTTAGAAATTTCCCATTCCCAACTTGGATGAATGGATGGATAAATGGATGACAAGTTTCTATTAGGTATAAGAAAACAAAAGGATTGGAGTCAATTGGATCTCACAGTTTCATTTCTGAATCTAAGCCTGACAGTTACATTGCTTTAAGAAATTAATCTGCAGTGTTACCACAGAAGACAGCAATTAGTGAGTTTGCTATCTGATAAAATTAATGAGTAAGGACTGTATTTTTTTTGCTTTATGAGAACAAAACTTTATGATCAATTTCATAAAATTAATGTTAGGGCATATAATTTACAGAAAGAATTATTTGACCTAATTATTCATTTTAAAAAAACCTTTCAATTTTGTATTGAAATAGTATAGACTAAGATAACTAAATGCATTGAGTAACCAAAATTTGAGATGTTCATGACGTTCCTTCATTATTCTTTCATGTATCTTTTTTTTTTGTTTCAAGCTTTTTACCTAAGTCTGAAAACTAAAAAGAAAAATTGGTTTCCAACTCTCATTTTCAGGGAGAGTGTAAATAATAACTAGCTGTTTTTCCAGTATATCAAATTATAGTTTTCTGCAGGCTAGACAGAGAAAAAATAGGGCAGAATTACCAGATATAATGGAATGAGGGAATGTGACATAATGTTGGCATTGTATCAAAATTATTATATGTCCCCTGTTGTGAATCAATAAATACTAAATAAAGATCATTAAGAGCTTGAAGCAAAATGCAGGGTTCTGGCCCTGCACTTCTGATTGGCCGATAATAGCGACATCGGATTGGTCCGTTCAGGAGAATCTGATTGGCTGTTAACGAGCCTTTCCCATTGGTTAATGGAGCTAGCGCTCCCTGGGTTTTCATTGGTTAAATAAATTAAGAGTTGCCTATATAAAGGGACCCATTGTGGCCATTGAGCTGAGCTGTTTTCACATGTAAATAAAGAGTTTGAAGTTCACTGTTTCACTGGCTCGTTTTCATTCTTGCACCCATGCGCAGAACTTAACACTGGCGACGAGGGTGGGATGTGGAGACATCAGAGCTTACTGAACAACGAAGAACCATAACCGAGCACGTGGCTGAACGTACCAATGGCGGAACCATGTCCGGCAGCGTCATACCACCCGCTCCATTCGACCTGGCACAAGAAAACTGGGACTCATATGGATCGCTTCCAGATGTTTCTGGAAACCAACAATTTGAAGGATGCCACTACTGGAAAGAAATGAGCGGTATTCCTAACTCATTGCGGGCCAACCGTATTCAAGATGGCCAAGGCACTAGCAAAACCGGCAGAAGTAAAGTCTATGGACTGGGACGTCCTCGAACCACTACTGAAGGCTCACTATGCACCGACCGTGCCAACGCTCGTAAGAAGGCATGAATTCTATCAGAGAAGTCAGCGGAAGGGCGAAAGTGTTGCTGATTTCATCGCGGATTTCCAGAATCTGGGAGGCCTATGCGAGTTTACTGACTTAGAAGAAGCCCTAAGAGACCGAATCGTTCTGGGATTAGATGCACCAGGCACTCAGAGTAAATTAATGGTGAAGGGCAACATTAGCCTTAAAGATGCCATAGCTGAAGCTACTGCAGCAGAAGCAACCAGGAAGTTGGCTGCCCAAATGCGCCGCACACACGCACCGGTTCGCCAACGAGCCTGTGACATTTCACC
Organism: Hydrophis major; assembly: GCA_033807585.1. Lineage (NCBI taxonomy): Eukaryota > Metazoa > Chordata > Lepidosauria > Squamata > Elapidae > Hydrophis > Hydrophis major. The sequence continues at coordinate 185,843,124 of CM066331.1, read as the reverse complement.
TCAGTCAGAGGGACAGCTAGACACAGCCCACCACGAGGACCTCGAATAGTCGTCAGAAAGCGACGAGGAAGAGGTCCATCGACTTCGGTCTGAATAGGACCAATGCCAGAAATTGCAGTTCCAATGCGCCGGGAACAAGCCACCCCCGGTCAGAATGCAAATTCCTCGACGCGCTCTGCCATGTGTGCAGGAAAAGAGGCCATATAGGTCGGGTCTGTAGAAGCAAGCCAGGACTCAGCCAGCCCTCAAGGGGGGCTAACTATCGTCAACCAACAGGAAGTCATCCCGTGAAGCGAGAACCCGTGAACCACCAATGGAACAACCACTCCTACAGAAACAAAACCCTAAACCACCCAACGAAGCGAGAAGAGGCTCACCAAACGATCACGATCGGTCACGCCTCATCTCTGGACACCAAAAAGATCTGAGTGAAAGTGGCCATCGAAAACCAGCCCTGCCTGATGGAAGTCGATTCAGGATCGTCCCTCTCGATGGTTTCCTGGAAGACCCTCAAGCAGCTCATCCCCACTATCTGCAGGCAAGACTTCCATTTCCAAAGGCTCATACTTAAGGACTATCAAGGAAATCGAATCCCGGTCATTGGATCCAGCCAAGTACGGGTATCGTTTAAGAACCATACAACATTTCTATCCCTGACTGTAATCGACAAGGATCGGCCTAGTTTGTTAGGCCTCCAATGGTTCGCTCCACTTGGAATTGAAGTAGCCAGCATTCACCAAACCTGCAGCAGCAATTGGGAAGAAGACCTCGTCCACGAATTCCAGGACGTCTTCGCAGAAAAATTAGGCGAGTACAAGGAGACCCTGATATCGTTTAACCTCAATCCCGAAATAGCTCCCATCCACCTTAAGCCTCATCGAGTTCCATTTGCCCTTAAACCAAAGATTGATGAGCAGCTTGATAAATTAATAGCTCAGGGTGTGTTAGAACCAACCGATCACTCTCCCTGGGAAACCCCAATCGTGAAACCCATCAAGCCGGATGGATCGATAAGAATTTGTGGGGACTACCGAGCCACCCTGAACCACGCCCTTCAACAAAACGCTTACCCAGTACCAGTGGTGCAACACCTCCTCCATTCCCTGGGGGGCGAAAAAGTCTTCGCTAAACTAGACTTAGTCCAGGCATACCAACAACTGCCTGTTGACAAAAAAACGGCTGAGGCCCAAACAATCGTTACGCACCAAGGTGCGTTTAAATGTAACCGACTCCAATTCGGAGTGAGCGTAGCCCCGGGAATCTTTCAAAGCTTGATGGAAAGGCTATTACAAGGGATAAAAGGTGTTGTCCCATATTTTGATGATGTGTTAATCGCGGCCCCAACTCAGAAAATACTAAAGGAACGCCTGAGGTTGGTTCTCCAGAGATTTAAAGACTCCGGGCTCAAAGTTAAAAAGAACAAGTGTTATTTATGTACGGATCGTGTAGAATTTTTGGGATATTTAATTGATAGTCAAGGTATTCACCCCACCGATAACAAACTCAGGTCTATCAAGAATGCCCCAAAACCCTGGAACAAGGCAAACCTCCAGGCTTTTCTGGGCCTTATCAATTTTTATAACGTTTTCCTGCCTCACAAAGCAACCGTAGCTGAGCCCCTACATCTTTTATTGGACAAAAAAGCAACCTGGGTATGGGGACACAGAGAAGAACAGGAGTTTCGACATGTAAAAGATTTATTGACTTCTGATGCTGTTCTGATGCAGTATAACGAGACTTTGCCTTTGACGATCACGTGTGATGCATCCCCATTCGGGCTGGGCGCCATTTTAAGCCACGTTGTGCCAAATGGTAATGAAGCCTCTGTTGCCTATTTCTCAAAGACATTATCAAAAACAGAATGTAACTACAGTCAAATTGATAAGGAGGCCCTTGCTATAGTATCCGCGGTCCGAGATTTCATGAATATGTGTATGGCCGAGCCTTTACCATAGTGACTGACCACAAACCTTTGCTGGGAATAATCGCGGGAGATAGGCCAACACCGTATATATTATCTCCCAGAATGACCCGCTGGTCAGAATTCTTGGCGGCATACAATTACAAGTTGCAACATCGCCCTGGGAAGGCCATCCCCCATGCTGACGCATTGAGCCGTGCACCTCTTCCAGAGACCATTGATGACCCTGCTCCGATGGTCACAACACTGCAGAACAAGACACTTCGAACGCCGCCATTAACGGCCCGAGATATCACGATGGAAATGAAACGCGACCCCATTTTAGCACGAGTCCTCAGTTGGGTCGAGCAGGGATGGCCGTTGGACCAAGTACCTGACAACTACACCCCATTCAAAAATCGGCAAACAGAACTATTTTCTCAAAAGGGCTGCATTATCTGGGGTGATAGAGTTGTCGTCCCAGAGCGGTTGAGACCAGCGATACTAAAGACCTTGCACGATGGCCACCCCAGCATCGTGCGTATGAAAGCCCTCACACGAAGCTACGCGTGGTGGCCGGGTATTGACAAGCAGATAGAGACATGGGTAAAAGCCTGTCACAAATGCCAAGAAGTAAGCAACGCCCCGCCGAAAGCAATCCCAACTGAATAGGAAACACCGAGGGGACCATGGTCCCGCATTCATCTGGACTTTGCGGGTCCTACCAAGGGACACACATTCTTACTAACGGTGGATGCCTAACCGAACTGGCTTGAAATCCATGAAATGAGGAATACAACGACTGAAGCAGTCATCAGGAAACTAGACAGACTCTGCGACACACGGATTGCCAGACATTCTGGTATCCGACAACGGGCCTCAATTTACTGCGCTGTCCTTCGAACAGTACCTGGCGGACCACAGGATTCGACATGCGCTAACTTCGCTGGCGCATCCTGCGGCCAACGGAAGGGCCGAGCGCATGGTACAATTCGTCAAGAAAACCTTGCATAAAATGGACTATGGCAATATAGAAGACAAGATCAACCGGATACTCCTTTTGCAGCATATCACTCTGCACAGCATCACCAATAAAACTCCCGCCGAACTATTAATGGGACGGAAGCTCCGCTCCCACCTCGACCGTCTACATCCATCATATGAACCTGAAAAACCACACGGTTCCAGCGGGAAATGTCGCAATTTCCAGGTATGCGATTTGGTTTTCGCTAGAAACTTTTCGGGCGATCCGTTGTGGGTCGAGGCAACTATAGTACAAGTAACCGGCCCTAGATAATACTACATGAAATGTCGCGATCACAGAATTTGGAAGTGCCATATTGATCAGCTGCATTCAAGGCTACAGTCGGGGATCTCTGAGGCCCCTGATTTCCAAACCGAGGGGGGAGGAGATAGCGAGGAAGCTGAATTCAAAGCGGCAGAAAGTTTAAGCGGTAGTAATGACCACTCAGAGGCAACACGTGATGGATCCGGAATGGGGGTGGCCTCGCCTCAAAGAGATGCCGAGAGCAGTAGCAACGACAAAAATTCAAATGCAGAACGGGAGGCACCCTCTTCACCAGATAACGTCCTACCCCAACAAGACTGTAGCCAAATACTAGGAGGACAACGAAAATCTAACAGACAATCGAAAAAACCGGCCTACCTCAAAGACTACATGACCGCACCCCTTAAACGGAACCCGGGGGGAAGGGGTGTTGTGAATCAATAAATACTTAATAAAGATCATTAAGAGCTTGAAGCAAAGTGCAGGGTTCTGGCCCTGCACTTCTGATTGGCCGATAATGGCGACATCGGATTGGTCCGTTCAGGAGAATCTGATTGGCTATTAACGAGCCTCTCCCATTGGTTAATGGAGCTAGCGCTCCCTGTGTTTTCATTGGTTAAATAAATTAAGAGTTGCCTATATAAAGGGGCCCATCATGGCCATTGAGCTGAGCTGTTTTCACATGTAAATAAAGAGTTTGAAGTTCACTGTTTCACTGGCTCGTCTCCATCCTTGCACCCATGCGCAGAACTTAACATCCCCAAAACCACTTTGTGAGATTTTTTTTTTTAATGGTTCACCTAACATGAAAAATCTAACTACATTATACTTTTCTTTGTTACATTTTTTAAACTACACTGAAGTTACAAAATAGACCACATTGTTAACAATGGTAAAATATCAGTGAATAAACTCAAAATAATGCTTTCTTTCTTAAGTGTAAGTTTAATAGTTGTTTAACACTTCCATTCTTTACCCATCTTTTAAAGCTGTTAGAAAAACAGAAGAGATAAAAAGAATAAAGCAAGTTAGATCATTTGACAGTGAATATATACGGTAAGTCTTGCATTAGAGATACTACTGCCTATATCTACAATATTCCCGATTTTTTTAATATTGCCTCTGGGACATATAAAATGCTATTTTACAAATTACATTTGCACTATTGTAAAGCACATTCCTTTTCCTTACATAAGCATGTCTAGAAAACTGAACTGAACTACGTATTTGGACATATTGCAGAATTCATTAGCTATGGTTATGAAAGTTGGACCTTAAAAAAGCAAGACAGGAAGAAAATCTCTCCTTTTTTTTTTTAGCTATGATGTTGGAGAAGGCTCCTACATATTCCTTATATAGCAAAGGTGATAAACAAACAAGTACTGGAACACAAAGCACCAGACGTTATGCGGGGGAATTCACTGAAGAAAGCAATTATGTTTGAAAGAATTAGTGGTAAAAGAAAACCAAAATGTTAAAGAACACACCGTGGCTGGACACCATCAAAGATGATACTGGTCAGAGCATTGAAAAGTTCAAAGAAATAGTGCAAGATCAGAAGATGTGGCCCACAGAATTTCCAAGAGTCGGACCCAACTGAATGAATAACATCATCATCATTAAGAATTTAGAATTCATTCTAAACTGAAATGAATAAAATAAGGAGATCTCAAACATTGTTAGATACATGAATGTGCCAAGCTCTGAAAACATACCTTGGATAAAGACATTCTTCCCCATGGGTGACATGAGGCAGAAGGATTCTTTACTGTGTTGAATTCTATCATAAAACTATCACTATTTTTGGTAGTAAAATGCATTTTAAAAGCATGCAAACTAAAGGAAAGGAGGGAGAGAAAAACAGCTATTTCATGATTGCCATACTCACAGAAATCTAAGTGTACCCTCCTTCAGTGATATCACCTTGTAATTGCCCTACCAATTGAGCTTTCATCTATTCCAGTATACATTCATATACACAGAAATACATAGAAATATACATTATCTACAAGTGGAGAAAATTTCAAGCAAATGCCAACTTGCTCAAGCCAGACCATCTCAGCAAGTTCAGTCTAACAGCAGACTGCATAATTTGGGAGAAATCCTAAGAAGTCTAGAATTTCATCATGTAAAGGCAGCTCTTGCACAAATGGTGTCAAAATTTATCAGTCCCGCCCAATGGAGGGAAAATCTAGATCTGCATAGTAAGTATGTCAAGAGGGAAGCTCTGCTGTTCAGAAAGAACATCAAGGAAAGACTAACATTTGCCCTGAACATCTAGGTAAAGACCAGGACTTCTGGAACAATGTGCTCTGGGCAGAAAGTTAAATTAGAGTTATTTAGCCACAGGACGAGAGATATGTCTGGTGAAAATCGAAAATAGCATTTTACAGAAGAATCCTATATCAATTACAAAGCATAGTGATGAAAATGTTATGATTTGCATCACAGCTCTGCATCAGAGCTAAGGCAGTTCAGCTTCATAGAATCCACTATGAATTCTTCATTGTACAAGAGGATGTTTGAGGATAATGTGTGATGCCATTTGTCAGAAAACTGAAGTTCAAGCAAAACTGGACCTTTAAAGATGGACATTTGCTCTAAACATTCCAGTTAATCACAAGAAATAGTTGGGGAACAAGAAATGGATGGTTCTTTTTGAATACTATTTGAATAATGATATTATGTCCACATATGTCCAAAACTTTACATAACATATATTGCTTTTTCATATTTCCATTCATTCATTTATTGTGCTCCAGCCTCAATAAATGGTAATTGTTTGGAAAGGAGAGAGGAGAAACAAGTGACAAGAAGATAGTTTTTATCCTTAACATTTAGGATGAAATCCAGAAATCTATAAAGCTTTCCCCCAAACACAAATAAATATAGCTCAGTGGATTTTGTCAACAAACATGAGATAGTTATGGACCAGTTATAAAGGTAAAAAGTTAAACTTAAAAGCATAAGTAAATCTACAAGTTTGTTGAGGACCAGTTTGCGTTATTCATCATCCAAAATCATTACCAGACAATCAACAATAAAATATATATATTTAAAAAAACCTTACTGAATAAGATCAGGGACAGCAGCTAATTGAAGCAACAATATTAATTTTAAAATGCAATGAAAAGTCATTTAGCTTTTCTCAATTCCACAGGCATTCTCTAGAAAAAAGCATGATATATGATATGATATATGATATTCAGACATGATATACATGTTGATATACATGTTCACTGAATCATCTAGTCCTTACACACACAGAGAGAGAGAGAGAGAGAGAGAGAGAGAGAGAGACATGTTTCGTCCAGATAACTCTTTAAAAATAGCTCAATTTTCCAGAGATAAAAAACCCAAGAGAAACATTTTACCCTTGGAGAGAGTGACACCCGTTAGCAAACTCTATTCATGAAGATATTGTGCATATATACATTATATAGAGGCATGCACAGAATCAATGACTTGATGAAAAAATTTCTAACTAAGAAGCAAATGGTTAAATTCCTAATTAGTAAGTTGCTACTCAGAGTGCTTTCTTTCTCCCACATCCTATTCATTTTCTCAGGTGGGGTTGAGGAAAACAAGATAGTAATTTTGAATTGGAGCTGTAAACTACCTGTGAATTAATGAAGTATGGTAAAAAATAATATGACACTACAACAATTCAGCAACTACAGAAAAAGTACAGCCAAGGAGTTTAATGAAAATCTGTGTTCATAGGTACTATATGGCATTAAAAGTTCAATGGGGAAATGACTTATGTTTATTTTTGCTGGTTTTGATGTCTAAACTATACACATAACATGACAGAAAACACACACAGAAAATACATTTATTTTATAGATGTTTCTGAAACAAGCAGATAAAATGTATATTTCGGAGCGCCTAGATAAAGGGAATGGAAATGTAGCTCGACAGATGCTATGGGGTGAACTTGGTTACAGAGTGGAATTTAATATGCCAATAGCACAAGGCATATCCCAATTTTTACTTGTAGCACATATTCCTATGGCTTACAGGTAGTCCTAAACTTATGAAAATTAGGACCAGAATTTTGGTTATAAATTGCTGGAGTCAAGTCACCACATGACTAGACCCAATTTTACAACCATTTATTGGTGGTTGTAAGCAAATAATGTGGTTGTTAAAAGACTCAGTGGTCTGGCAAAAAAAGGTCACATATCAGAGTAACGTGACCACAGGATGCTGCATCCAATCATAAATGTGACCTAATTGTCAAGTGCTCAAACTGCAGTTACATGACTGTGGAAGTGGACAATGGTCATTAGTGTGAGTACAGATTGCTTTTTCCAAAATTGTTGTAACTTTGAATCATCCCTAAATGAATGGTTATAAGTTAACAAGTACCTATATTATAGTATAAAAAGTTAGTGTTTTATTTTACTAAATTATTATTCAAGGTTGTTGGCAGCACAATAAATCTGGTATCATATTGTGCCATTCAATAAATTATAATTCTAATAATTTATTAAGCAGTAGATACTTGAAGTCTTCTTCATATTATGACTGTAACACAGGCACCAGGTTTTCTTGCCTTGAATCGTATTTAAAATATTATAGCCCCTAACTCAGTGATGGCTAATCTTTTGGTTGTCACCATAATGCAATGCATGTATGACCTCCCCCGCCCCCTGCATATGCGCGCACGATCCCCACGCTCTCCCTACCCCTACACATGTGCATGCATCTCCCGCATGCACCCCACGCATGACAGATACCCAAAAATCAGGTGTCTGGCAGGAGGCACACGCACATGCGCCATGGGACTGAGCTGGGGTAATGGCTCACATGCCCGCAGAGTTAGTTGTGCATGCCACAGGTTTGCCATCATGGCCTTAACTCAACATTTTCTATCACAGATGGTTTATACATAATATAGACAAATGAATAAGAAATCATACACAAAAGCAAAGAAAAAGTGGAGCGTAATGTTCATGTTGAAGATTTTACAAAAGAAAGCAAACTTCAATCCAAGTACAAATTCAAAACATTTCTTAAGTGCATATGTCATAAACATTGATTCCTTACACCTCGGGTTCAAATAAATTATTTCATCGTCAAACATTTCTCAGCTGCTATTATTTATCAATTTTAGAGATTAAATTTTCTGAACAATATAATAGCTGGTTTGCCATCATTCCCTCACCTATATAACTTAATATTTAACTAAGATTACTTACCTATTGAATTCATCAGCAAGGTAAGACATTCATCATTGCTGAATCTTTTCTAGGATCTCACGTCTATGAACAAGCCATGCAATATTTGGAGAACTTGGGAAATGAAGTTGTTTAAAATTTTTAGAAGTCAGCAGGTATTTACATCCAGCTTATTATTGTGATTTTTCTTATCATCTAACTGCAACTCACAAAAATCACACGCACAAAAAAAATACATTAAATCCTCTGAACATGAAATAATGCATTATTGAAGTTACAACGGGACAGCTGCTTAGATGATATTTAAAAAGAAAGAGTAGTTTTAGAACAACCACCTTTTTCCATTAGAAGGTTATAACTAAAGAAAAAGGAAGATACATTTTTATACATTTTGTGGATTTTTTTTTAGCCACAATCACAAAAGGAACAAGGAAAGGATGCTTGCTTTCATTTATTGTTCCTTTTCACAGCAGTAGGAAGAATGCCAAAAATATGTCCAAAATACAAAAGTGAAGATGTAAGGCAAATGTTTACATGCAGTATTAAAAATGTATAGCAAATAGTATTATCAATACATTTCCTCAGTCTTAATTGGTCCATGCTAATATCTTATTTTAATGTGATCTTTTGTTAAGTTTTAGAACTTTCTTTAGTTTTCTATTTGTATCATCATATCTGTCTTGCTAAGCTAGGTAGACACATTTGTCTTTGCATCGTCTAGACAACTAGTACTTGTCTGCTGTCTCTAACCAAATGACAATATGTGGCCACTGGGACTTTTCCAGGCGAAAAGACATTTGTTACATCATGAAGTCCACCCAAAATCTGTTGATTCCTGTCTACAGATAATTCCTATGTGAATGTGTTTGGCATACCTATCATATACACCTTAATCATTCCAGTTTCATTTTCTTTTCCTGGACAGTGAACATAACAGTATTTTAGGTTATATCTCAATGTTTGTGTCTTTCTGATCCAGTATATGGATACCATAGAAGTCAAGATGGTTTGCAAAGTTAGAAAGATATACTGAGGTATAATAAATGATGTTGGAATAAACTAAATTTAGCTTTGTTTCCTTTTCTTATCTCATGCTTTTAATGTCTTTGCTTATTCTTTCACATTCCTTTACCATTTTTCACTTACTCTTGCTTAATCCAAACAGAAAGTTTCAATGTACACACAAGTTTAAATGCTTATAAAATATATCCCAACAATTTCTGTTTTCAAAGCTCCCAATGCCAAATCCTAAACTCAGAGGGTAGTAAATTCCATTCAAGTGAACTGAATTATTTATGAATTATTATGTTTCAATTTGTGCCGCATGACAATTCACACTATAATTATATTGATTATATAAAATGTGTATCATTTTCAGTTTCCTGTTATGTTCATAAGTCAGCAAAAGAAAAAACATGGGAATATTATTGTATTTCACAGCCAGGACTGCTTTTTCTGGAAGCAACAAGCTATTCTTACTGTGAGCTCCCATTTCCAGAACTATAAAGCAGATTCAGAAGACACAATCTCCAAGGAACAAGAGTCAACAAACAAAAGACCCCCAAATCAATTTATGAAATTGCAGTAAATCATATCCTTGTTTTATGCTTCTATCTTCTGGTATCCACTGTGAAAATTTGAAGCAGCTGTGGACATATAAAAATGCTGCTTAGCATAAGGAATCACTTATATGACAGGAATTAATTCAGACTGAGTCTTGAGATCCTAAATAGTAAGGTTATAATACAGCAGTCATCAACTTATGATCAAAATAGGGACCAGAATTTCCATTGCTTAAGGACTGTGGTTGTTAAGTAATTCAGGCCCAATTTTACAACCATTTTTATTGATCAGCACATCTTTGTAGTTATTAAGTGAATGTATGGTCATTAATCAAGCCCAGCTTTTCCCATTAACTTGCTCGTCAAAAGCCAGCTGGGAAAGTCACAAATGCTGAGCACATAGCCCTGGGATGCTGCAATTTCTGTAAATACATGTCAGCTGCCAAGCTCCCAAATTTTGATTTTGTGACTGTGGGGAAGCTGCGACAGTCATAACTGTGAGAACTGGTCAACACTTTTCCCAGTGTCATTGTAACATTGAATGGTTGCTAAATGTTTGGTTGTAAGTTGAGGAATTACTTATAATCATGCTTTCCTTTAATATTGTTACCATTATATAAAGAGAAGTTATGTTTTTATTACGTTTGTTCTGCTTTTAAGGAAGAAAAAAATCTAGAATCTGTTGTTGGAGAAATTGCCCTTTTTATACCATTCATCAACTATCATTCTGCTTGATAATTTTACTTCACACCTAGTACCATGTAGTTAACTGTGATCTGTCTTTAAAATTGCTCCTTTAAGCCAGTGGTGGGATTCAAATATTTTTACTACCAGTTCTGTGGGCGTGGCTTGGTGGGTGTGGCAGGGGAAGGATACTGTAAAATCTCCAGTCAGAGGTGGCATTTACCTGTTCTCCGAACTACTCAACATTTCCGCTATCAGTTCTCCAGAACTGGTCAGAACCTGTTGAATACCACCTCTGTTTTAAACCTTTTATCAACCTATGAAGCATTGGTAAAATGGCATACTGGAAACAAAAAAAAGTATCACCTTTGTTATGGATTAAACATAGCAGCGATACAACCGAAACAGCTTTGCTTTAAAACAGGCTTGTAATCTTGCAAATCTCATTGGCCCGTGAATAGCGAGTCGTGATTGGTCAGGTTTGGCCAGTCTGATTGGCTGTTAACAGAAACCCCTGATTGGACGCTTGCGGAAGCGATAGACTCAGTTCATTGGTTGTTTGATGGCAGCAAGCTCTATAAAAGAGCTACTGCTGCCCAGGTTTGGTGCTCCGTTCTCATTGTTAAATAAAGAGTTGAAGTCACAGACCAATGTCTCGTCTCCGTTCTTGCGCCCATGCCCAGGACTTAACAACCTTAGCAATAATCATCCTTTCTCTTTTGCTTCCAAGCTGGTAAAAATGAACAGTTTTGCTTTGTCCTTTGTACAATATGTGTTAGACATACAAATAGTGCTGAGATAAAGATAAAGATTGGCCTAAAGGTAGATTATATCAGAAAGGTAACAATTGCTTTATTATGAAATGTCCAATGAAATCTAGAGAAAAATGTCATTTGAGTGCTCTTTTCCGTGTGAAAGAAATCATCTACCTTTCATTTTCCAAAGCAGTTCTGGAAAGGATAGATGCAATAAAAAGCAAACAGAATAGCAGATATGTAAGATATCTGATTAGTATCATTAAGATTGTTCTTCAGAACCAGATCCAACCTATGCTCTAGGAGATTATTCTGTATCTAACAGTATAAGAGCTGTGGTGGCACAATGACTGCCTGCAATTTGATTCTTACCGGCTCAAGGTTGACTCAGCCTTCCATCCTTGCGAGATTGATAAATTGAGGACCCAGACTGTTGGGGGCAATAGGCTGACTCTGTAATCCAGAGATGGTTGTAAAGCACTGTGAAGTAGTATATATGTCTAAGTGCTATTGCTATTACAAATAACACTTCTTCAAATGCCCACCTAACAACAAAGTTTCCAGAATTATCATGTGACTGATTTGCACATACACTAGAATCTTTTAACCTAAGCATTTAGAATAAAAGTAACTTCTTGAAAAACAGCATTTTGTCTTTGTTTTTTACAAAAAGAAAATACCAAAAGACTTCAAAGATCAATTAAGATATCAAGAAAAACATAAATGAAGAAAATGTATAAGTGTCTATGTGCTGTGTGTTGCTCCTGGGTTATGTCATAAAGGTAGTCATGTTGCCAAACACTTTGACAATTTCATAGGCACACAAATATTAATCTGATTAGTTAGCCACATTCTATGTAATATATGTGAATTACAACATATATAGAAAGAGAATGCATAGAATATGTAGAATCTACCATTAGTTTGGAGATATGTCATAAACCCTTGAAGTACCCCTGGGATAAACAGTAAAGTGTGACACTGTACTTGATGACTGAGAGAGAGAAGTGTAATTTGTTGAAGTTATTTGTCTTCTGTAAAACACACAAACTCTCCCTTCTTTTGGAAAATTGTTCAAAAAGGCTTTGAGAAAGGACAAAATCCTTGACTATCCTTTATAAAAACAAGCATTTTTTAAAAAATTCTATGTGTCCTAATGAACATTAAAAATTGGCAAATAATGTAGGGATATGGATGAAAGAATAATGCAACCAGATGCAGCATCAAACAAAATTATAGTTCCAAAATTATAGAAAGTAGCAGCTGTACTTTAATCTTTACTGGTTAAACCTACCTTGAGTACTGTGTCCTAGTCACGAAAGTTTAACAAGACAAAATGCACTGCAAGGATACTTAGGGAAACTAGAAACTAAATCCTGTAAATAGAGACTGGAAAAACTGAATGTAGTCTTGAAAAGAGAACTAAAAAAAAAAAAATAGGATACCACACTTCTGACATACCTGAAGGATATTACTCTATACAGAAGCCAAGCTTGTACTTTAGCATTCCAGAAGGAAAGACATGGAATAATGGAATCAAATTACAGGAAGACAGACTGTGAATGAATATAAGAAAAGAACACCTTTCTAATATTAAAAATAGTTTGGGAATGGAACTAATTCCCCAAGGTTGTAATAGAATTCATTTAATTTCACTGAAAGTATTCAAGATGACAAATGCTCATCAGAGATGCTTTAACTTGTATTTCTGCACCAAGCAAGATTGTGTTTACTGATTTAAATTGTTCCAAATATCTTTAAGTTCATAAGTACAACACAAGAGTCTTAAATAGGTGATATTAAAGTTATGTGACATAGTAGAGTCACATATTGTTCTTAAAAATAGACACCAAGAAACTTATGATGCCTCCATAAAATTCTTAGCATATGGTATTTTGAAAATCACTCCACCTGAACAAGATCTCATTTGTTTACTTCCAATGAATTTGTGAAATCCTTTACAGATATATCACTTTAGAATTAAGAGAAATTTTAAGAACATTTGCACCACATTGTTTCAATGCCTATGAATCTTATTATTAATTACATTTTATACACTAAAATTGTGTTTTAAGTAGTTCAATAGGAGCCAGTTGGTATCAATTAAGGTTAAGGTTTTACCATTCTAGAAGGGATGACAGAGAATATGGATTCAAATTACAGAAGAACAGACAGTGATTGAATGTTAGCAAATAAGACCTTTCTGATTTTAAAAGCAGTTTGGGAGAAAATCATAAGAGTATGAATTCTTGTCTTCCACCTTAGATAAAAAGCCAGCTAGGTGACATGGGCTAGTAACATTCACTCAACCATAGGAAGCAGGTAATGGCAAATGCAGCTTTTGAAATCGTCCCAAGAAAATCACAGTGACTTGTCCAGGCAGTTGCCAGGATTAAAAACAAAAAACTGCTGGCTGTAAGATATGCAACACATACATTATAATAAAAAAACTAATTTTATTGATATAAAACAAGTGAAAGAAAATCAATCATGTGATCAACTAAAAAATACCACAGATATATTTTTAAACCTATTTAAAGACCAACAATTTATCCCCTAATCTCAGCAGGCACAAGGTATTGTATGCTTCAAACTTCAGGAATACACATACATAGAGAAGGCCTCACATCATACATATGTAATTCCCCAAACAACTATGAAAGGGATCCCAAAGAATGCTTCACTTTGGATGACTTAATATAAAATAACTTTTAAAAGGTAATTACAAGCATTTACTATAAGAAAGAAGAACTTTTGTTCTTCTCTTTCTATTTAATTTTATAAACTTCAAACCAGGAAGAGGGAAAGTCATGGTGGAATTATCAATATATCTGAAGCTGGGTTCTGAAACTTTTCTTAAAAATCTAATTGGTCCTATCTTTAAAAAATGAGCATACAGGTAGTCCTTGACATGAGTCAATATGTGACAATATTATGTACTTAATGGAGCCTAGAATTTCCACTGTAAGTCATGCTGGTTATATGTTGAAGCACCTATGTGATTTGATTTTTTTTTACAATGGTTATTAAATGAATACAAAGGTTGCTAAGCAAATCAATGTATTCCTGTGGTATTTTTTGCCAGAAACTGCTGAAAACAGGCAAAAAAATGTCATTAACCATGGCCATGTGACTAAGAAACATTGCAATCTTCAGAAAAGGTGAGCCAGTTGCCAGGATCTGAAATGAAGTCATGTGACTGTGGGGATAAGTGCAGCCATCAGAACTCTAGAAAAGAGTAATACCCACCCTTTGGGGGATTTGTTGTAACTCTGAATGATTACTAAGTGACTAGTCATTAAGTAACTATCTGTATACTCTGCACAAGTTTAACAGGGAGATATGTAATAGTATTGATGATTTGCTACAACACACCAATTATAACACACCAACTATAACACACAAAGAAGTGTGACTCTAACAAATTAGAGTTCTTCTAAACTCAATGGAAGACCAGTGAAACCTTCTCATGGACTTTAATAGAATTTGCATCAATCCTGAAAGTAATAAATGAGGAGCATCAAAACTTGAATTGTATCCAAGATTAAATGGGAAGCCAACAGACCATGAAATGCATTAATGTGGCATACATTCACATTGATTGAGTTTTGCCTTGTGATGATGATAGAAATCTTACATGTTGCTGTTGCTTAGTTATGGCTTATGTATACAGTATCTCTAGGCAGTTAAGCCTGAGAGATATTATAGATACTACTGTCAATTCTCATTTGCACCAAAACCTAAAGTGAATTCAAGAATGTATAGGAGAAGCAAGTTGTTATCAAAGAACAAGACATATATTATTGGTTTTGCTGCAGGTGGAAGATGGCATTTTTGGTGCCAGAAATGTCTGATTACCCAAAAGGCTTGTGATTCATACTGATTGCTGTTCATCCAAAACCATCATTAAAATCAGAAGGGAAAAATATAAAGAGACTTCAACTCAATTGTTCTAATTCTATTTTTGAATTTCAGCATGCCTACACATTCATTAACACTACCTTTGGATTCTCAGTAATGCCTCTAGAGAATGTATGCTTTTTTCCCCTACAATCTTAGCTAGAAAAAAATTAAGTTGAAATTTTCTGTAGTTTGCTCATCGGGTTTGTGGCTTATATAACTGCAAAGCAAATATCTAACAAGTAATTCACCAGTGGCATGTGGTCAGTACAAAATATGAGTATTAACAACAACCAAGTAAAATTAATGTTTGAAACTTGCATTTTTACATGCTGCTTATTTTTTACAAATAAAAACAAACAAGTAACACCCCCCCAATCAAATTTAATAACAGAACAGAATTTTATTGAGCTTTTTTGGTCAAAATAATTGATTTCCTATAAATACATTTTATCTGGAGTTTACAAAAGCAAAAATCTAATACTATAAAGAATGTTACATATATTTGTTTTGAATCAGGTGTGACCAACTTTTGTGGGTCAACAAAAGCAACTTCACAATGATTGCAAATTTTTCTTTAAAAACAAAGCTTCTGATGTCTAAAATTCACTGTAAAGTACAAAAGTGATCACAATGTTTATATATTGTATGGAGGCTCCTAGGCGCAATGTAGTTGCAACATAGGAGTTCTTAGTTGCAACATAGGAGAACACAAAACAAGATTTTCCCTTACCTACTTCAATTTTAAAATATTAGCCTCAATGTAACATTTTAAACCCAAACTCAAGGAAATAGGTCATGATCCGTGTACAGAGTCAAAGTTTATAATCAGGGAATAGTCCTCCATCCCAAATTATCCATCAGTCTTTTTGTACTACCTGACTTCACATATAGTGTACATAATGTGAACACATTTTTGTTGAAAAAAAAAAGCATAAGCATTATGGTTTCTAGAATTATACTAACATAGCCAATTAAACCAATCACTTTATGGCTACTCTTGTCTAGTATCAATTTATCCCAATATCTGAGCTCCAAGATACATAATTAAAAAGGGCAATTATGAAAACTGGATTTTGATGGCCAATATGGAATACTTTGAATACTTCTATTTCTAAGTATTTTTAGAATACTTCTTTTTCCATATTGTAAATAGAGTACATAGATACCTATGTTACAAGAAATGCTCAGATAATGAGGCAAATTTGTAGCATTGTGCATCACTGCAGAATACATAAGAACATTTTATTTCCAAAAGAGAGACACAAAATAACAGATGCTGAATAAAACTCACATAAGAGATAGTTCTGTGCACCAATGAAATTTATTTGTGAAGAAAATGACTTTACCTAGCTGAAATGTTCTAATAATAATCACTATCAGAAAAATATATAGTTTTGTTTCAACCCTGTAGTATATTTGTAAATTCCATGTTAATCTGTTCAACATTGCACTTAAAGAAGTCTTAGAATTCCAATAAAGTTCAATAGCATGCATACAGTACCTAGCATTTTAGTATTCAGCCCTATTCTAATTCTCCTTCATGTGTACTTCTTCAACATCTAAAAGGATTATTAAAAGTCTGTATGATGACATTTCAAATCATATATGTATGTATGTATGTATGTATGTAGGTTTAGATGTGTTCGGGTCTTTTCCCGTATAAGATTAATCTTACACGGGAAAAGACCCGAACACACCTAGACCTACATACCTGTACCCATGAAAATCTACATATATATATATATATATATCTTTGGTTATTCGGGTTTTCTCTCTGAGAAGCACAGAGCTGAAGACCAAGCCTGAAGATGATGAATGAGACTTCATTGAAACATTGCCTAGATACTTCCAATCTTACACGGGAGAAAACCCGAATAATGTCTGGCATTCAGCTTTGTTCGTTTCCACGTGGGAAAATACCTGAACAAAGCTGAATGCCAGATATATATATATATATATATATATATATATATATATATATATATATATATATATATGTGTGTGTGTGTGTGTGTGTGTGTGTGTGTGTGTGTGTGTAAAACAGACAGGATATCTTCCATTTTCATAGCTATTAGTTTTACCTTCTAGCACTACTAATATTAGTACATATTGAAGTATATTCTTCCAGTGCATTCCCAAAGTATAGTTATTATAAGTATTTGCTAATCAGAAAGCCAGTATAAAAATCAGAAAGTTCTGAATTCCAATGCTGACTGGGCCACAAAGCCTGCTGGGTAACCTTGGGCCAGTCACTTTCTCTCAGCTCTAGGGAAGGAAGGAATGGTAAACCACTTTTCTAAAAAAAGTTTTATTTGCCAAGAAAACTGTAAAGATTTATCCAGACAGTCTCCAATAATCAGATGATTAAATGGAAGGGGGAAAAAACCTGCTAATGCATGACATCAGCCAAGATGTTCAGCCAAAATACTGATTCTAGTAGGACTCGGGGAGAAAAAAATGGGAGGGGGGGAATGTACTAGCCTTAGTATAGATGGCATAACTTGTACACCCTCAACTGCAAAGCTGCCAAGTCAATTTCGTATCAATAACTATGCAACCACTGCAGATTTTTACCTGCCCTTTAAGCCTTAATGATCATAAAGTTGTGATTCCATCAATGAAAAAGGATGTCAAGGTAGTAGGAATTCCTGAACCTACTTAATTTTAATTTATACTTTTCTATCAATCTTATTAAAATTTGGGCACATTGTAGTTACTAGATTTCCAATGTACCAAGAGAGGCCAAGAATAGCAACAATAGTATTTGCTCTAATATATTGCTTGATAGAAGATTGAAGAATACAAATAGCAATTTAGAACTGTTGATATATAAAATTAAAATATTATTCCAATGGAGTACTCACAGGTGCTTCTTGAAACTACAGGGGAAAGGTAAGCAACCTTCAGTTCATTTATCAAAGTTTCTGTATTTCTCAAGTACAAAGGTTATAAAAACTAATTTATATGACATTTTGAGTACAGAGTGATTTATCATTCATCTTATTAAGATGCATGTCCTCTTAGCTAAAAGGGTCATCATTATTTTTAACAGCTAATGTACTAAGATTCCAAAAAGTATAGTGCATAACTTCTTATACTTGATCTGAATTAGCATCAAACACACACTCGCTAACACATTTAATTTAGCATTCCCATATAACTACATGATAAAATAATTACTCAAACCTCCTAGTTTTACTAAAGTTAAACAGAAGCCTGAGAGAATTCGTAATTGGAGTCAAAGCCAGGGAAACGTGGCTGATAGACAAACCTAGACGTCAAGAGGTAAAATCATTAACTTAGTATGCTAAGCAGTGTTGCATAACTATAGTATACTTTTTAATATAACAAACTAACTTTTTAAAATGTATTTCACTTTGTTCACCAAATAAAATAACCCAAGAGCTATTGAGTGACTCATAAGTCTGATCCTACGTAATTTTACATTTTAAAAAGTTATTTTGTTATATCTGCTTACAAATCAACCCTGAATTACGATTTAAAGACTTATTTGAAAATCCCAGTGGTCACTTCAGTTTTCTTTTCCACAGTTTGAGAAAATAAAGTCTATAAATATTCTATTAGAAAACACTAATAACATGAAAATCTCCAAATACTGTGAGAGAGTTATTTAGAATTTGTGTTCATTCATGTTCTTGTCGGATGTTCATGTTCTTCCTAACTCTACTTCCAATATTTAAGCTAAAAACTAAATTATTGTTCTCCAGTCCAAAATGCCCACACTTGTTCATTTGCCTACAACACTGCAAATTGTATACCACTCTAACTTGGCATTCTGAATTCAAATCTCAGGGTGGTCAAGACAAAACAACACAACTCCCACATATTTATCACATAGCAAATTCATTAATCTACTGAATTTATGCAAAGTGGGTTACGTAGGATCAGACTTAAGAGTCACTCAATAGCTCTTGGGTTATTTTATTCGGTGAACAAAGTGAAATACATTTTAAAAAGTTAGTTTGTTACATTAAAAAGTATACTATAGTTATGCAACACTGCTTAGCATACTAAGTTAATGATTTTACCTCTTGACATCTAGGTTTGTCTATCATATTCCATTCTAAGCAAAAATAAAATGAAGAGAGAAATTTGGGGTTAACTCTTCAGGATTTTACAGTTGTTTAATTAAAATATTTTCACCTATGCCTCCAGAATCAGTCAGCTATGACAAAACCTTTACTTGCTGTCTTTAATGATAATACAAAAAGAGTCTCCATTAAGAAAAAAATTACACAGCCAAAAGAGGACTATATCAGGTGGATGTGGAATGCAGACTATAAATTAGGAATATTTATAGTAATACTTAAAGAAAGGCTTGACAAATTCATGTTACCTCTACAAAGTCAATACATTGTTTATTTGTTCCCCAGGGAGATGAACTTAATGAATTAAATGATATAATACATAGACAGTATAACAACAAAAATCTGTTACAAAAATGTAAGCAGTGTATAATACACCCTCCTTTCAATTAAATAGTCATCTAACACTGTACTTAAGGAGTTGAAAGCAATCTATTCCTTGAAAAGATCCCATTTAACTACATTGTCTATTAAAGGAGGAGACTGGCTTTAATAAATTCAAAGACTGAAAAATGTTTACTGCCCATTCATCCTGGAAAAGAAGTGGACACAGCTGATAATGTGACAGCTCTTTATTGAATGTAATGGCTTAAGTCAAAGCAGCCAGAAAGCTTGCTTGTGGAAATGTTGAAATGACCTTTCTAGCCTGCTAATTAACATACCTTCAGGTGTGGATACACTAAAAAGTATTTTTAGAAAGAAGGTCTTTTGCTTGCTGTTTCATTTTAAACAAAAGGTAGTATGTAATATAATTAGGATATAAAAGGAAAGCTTTCAAGTTAATCAAAGCTGCTCATTGGAGATTTTATTACATTTATTAATATTTCTGCAGATCACATTTCCAATTATAGTTAATATCACAAATTATTAAAACATATGCCTCATTTGGCAAACTGATGCTTAGTTAGGGATACACATGTTTATGGACAAACTGCACATTTGTTTCTAAATCTTCATCTGTTTCATTCATATCTTTCATTCCATGGCAAATTTCTCTTTTTTCTCAATGCCTAAGACATGCTTCATATTCTCTCATATTAAGAACTGGCTCAAAAATTACATATTTGTATAAATGCTGAGATTAACAGGATTTTGTTCTCTAACTATAAACATGCTCCTCTTCGCTATTCCACCTTCTAATCCCTTTTTATCAAAGTGGCATATAATGCAATAATGATACTAATAGGATTCTAACACTCCCCCGGCATGCTGTCATGCAGTCTGGACTCTACAGTGAAAATATCTGATTGAGGTCAGTGAGGAGATTTAAAGTCTCACTAATAAGTTGAAATATTTTGTGTTCAAGCTGAACACTACCAGAGTACCAAAGTATTATTGGGGGGGGGGGGGGAGGAGTCCACTTCGCCCAACTTCTTCACTTACAAAGTGTCCTGAAACAATCTTTTCAATGGCAGGTAACAAGTGACATTTCTCCCAACTTTTTAAAGTCACAGATCCAGAAACAACATTTTTTTTTTTAAAAAGTGAAAAGCAGTCAAAAGTTACTTTTTCTACGGAGGAGTTTCAATCTTACACAAGTGCCTTATGTTCCAAATAAAATCTCGCTGTTCTTTGTCAGCTCCTGAAAAAGGTACATCATCTACTACTGGCGAATGTTTTCAAAGTTGCTGTGATCCTGTGCAGATCCATTCAGACCTGGGATGTTTATTCCCAAGGATGCAGTGTTATATGTACAATGTATCAATGTTACGTATACAATAAACCACTTTCTTTGGATCAGCAGCCTTAATGCTACAATTCTATCAGACCCTTGGAGAGTGGGGGGCATAGAAGGCACATTTCCTTCTAAAGAAATATGTGTGGGATTGAAGTGCACGAAAATTTCAAGAAAGAGGGACAAAAAAAAAAAAAAAGACGGGGGGGAGGGAAGCGCTCCCCTTTTCCTCCTTCCCCACAAAGCAACGCCAAGCCGATCGAGCATCACCGCCCAAGCCCTGAGCAACCCTTTACCTTCTCTGTGATTGCTGCCGCCGCCGCGGAAAGCTGTCAAGTCTCTGCCAGTGGGGGATCCCTGGGTGACACCGGCCCTTTCTAGACCGAGTGGTTGTTTTGCTCCGCCGTAGGCACTCGCCGGGAGAGCAGGAGACAAGCCCCTCGTCCTGGTCCGGCTTTAATTCTCTGGAAATGCTGGGAAGCGGGGGGGGTGGTGGTTCTGCTACAGAAAACAAGGCTCCGCTCCAAATGAGCCCGGCGCTGCGGAGTCCCTCCAGCGGTCCCAGCCTGGGGAAGCTCCCGTCGGCCCAATTTGGGTGAGATCAGCGGAACTGGGGGGAGGGGGAAGCGGGGAGGAATCAAGAGCCCCCCTCTCCCCGGCTGCCTCTTCAGGGCCTGCCCGCTCCGTCTTTCTCCATGCTGCCTTGGGGGAGGCAACTCCCTAGAGCTGGCCACGCGCGCCCCGAGCCGCACAGAGGCCCCCGCCGGCGTCGGTCCGCGGGACCCCGAGGTGGCCGGGACAGAGGCGCGTCTGCCAAGCTCCGCCGCGGCCTCCCCGGGGCCTGCAGGCACGCTTTGCGGGGAACGCCAGGCCCGGCTTGTAGTTTGGCGAGGCTGGCGGGGAAAGCCCCTTAGAAGATCGCGGGCGACTAAGACGAAGAGCTAGGCGGCCTGGAGAGCCGCGCTGCGCTTGGGGCTGGCTGCTTTGGTTTCACTCACTCCTTCACTCTCTGGTCGCCGGCTGGGCTTTTTCTCAGCAGCGCCCTGCCGCCGCCGGTCCAAATGCCACCATGCCAGCAAACGAGCAGCCCCCTCTCCACAGGGGAAGGCGGGCTCCCGGGCGGCGCTTAAGCAAGGCTACAGCCTGGGGTAAGCCTCTCTCTCGCTTGCGGGGAAGCCGACTGAAAGCGGAGGCAGCAGCCCCGCCGCCGCCACCGTTCCCTCCCTCCCTCTTTCCCCTCCTCCTCCTCCTTCTCCTCCTCCTCGCGGGCGATGCCAAGAGACTCCTCGCCCTCGCGCCCACCCGGCCTCAGGACGGCAGAGGAGCAAAGAGCCGCGGTTCAAGACAGCTGTAGCCACCGAGGCTCTGTGTCATCTCTGTCCGCGCCGCGGGCTGCGAAGAGGCGAGGCGGGGCCAGGTCCCCGACATACACGCCGCCCAGTGACAGGCGGCGCATGAGGGCCCAACCAGGAGAGGCCCCCTGCTGCAGAGGCCCTCCCCCTTCTCCCCCCGCCCCGCCGCCACCCCCCCCCCTCCCGTGTCTCCTTCATCCGCTCCGGGAGAGCGAGCCAGGAAGGGGAGCGAACGGCCGGCGGTTGGGCGACCTTTGATTCCAGTCCCGCGAAGGAGGCAGCTGGAAGGACCCTTCTTTCTTACGTACCGGGCTGCTCCAGGATAAGACCCTTCCTTAAGGTCGCCCGGCTCTGTTCCTCCACCTGATAGCCGGTGGGGAGTGGGGGGAATAATCTGGCCCGGGCCAAGTACCCGAAGGGAACAAGTGCACGCGGTCTCACGTTTGCGCTTCCTACTGGGAGAGCGCCGCGGAACTCCGCGCCGCGGACTACCTGTGGCGAGAGATGCAAAGGACTCGTGAGGGACACGCGGGGGGGGGGGAGGGTGTTCCAGATCCAAAGCTCCACAAAGGGGGCGGGAAAGAGACCCACATGTGGGTTTTCGCTGCTTGTTCCGAACTCTTCCGCGCCGAATTCAGAAGCGGCGCGCGGCGCTTAGGCTCACCTCCTAATTTCTCGATCCTGCTTTCCCATCCCAAGGAAGGTTTGCTCGACTAAAAGTTTGCCAGGAGATGGGGGCACTTTGATCACTTCGAGGTGACTCTGACGGTTTCACGTTTTCCAAATTGAAGGCTTCCGGAGCGAAAAAGAAGCTGACTTTAAAAAAAAAAAAAAAAACTGAAGCCAGAAAGTAGACCCTGGCAAGCTGATGCTTCTGTTTTAGTTCCACAAACATTTTGTGCTTGTCTTGCGGTCTTCCCGGTTTCCATGGGGACTCCTCTGAAACTGGCACTTCGTGGGTTGTGTTCTCAGCGAATGATCTCTTCCATATTCCCTCTTTCTGCATGCATTTTCACCACAGTGCTGGGTGCACTTAGAGAGGAGCCACAAGTTCCACACCTGCCTTGTCTCTGGCATGATATGTCTTTGCTACCCTTTTGTTTTGTTTCATGATGTTTCCTTCACCACATCCCCAAGCTATATCTGAGACAGCTTCAACTCATCCTGAGCCAATTGCAGATTAACAAGAGTTGGAAGGGACCTTGTAGTCCAACCCCCACTGCACCCAAGCAGGAGACCCTACATCAGGGGTCTCCAACCTTGGCCCCTGGAAGCCTGGCGGACTTCAACTCCCAGAGTTCCACAGCCAACTGTGGAACTCTGGGAGTTGAAGTCCGCCAGGCTTCCAGGAGCCAAGGTTGGAGACCCCTGCCCTACATCATTTCTGACAGTCCAGTCTCTTCTTGAAAGCCTCCAGTGATGAAGCTTCCACAACTTCCCCGAGGGCAAGCTGTTCCATTGCTTGATTGTTCTCATTGTCAGAAAGTTTCTCCTTATTTCCAGGTTGAATCTCTCCTTGTTCAGTTTCCATCCATTATTCCTTGTCTGGCCTACAGGCACTTTAGAAAATAGCTTGACCCCTTCCTCCTCCCTGTGGCAGCCCCTCAAATATTGGAAGACTGCTATCATGTCTCCCCTGGTCTTTCTCTTAACTGGACTAGCCAAGCCCAGTTCCTGTAACCGTTCTTCATATGTTTTAGTCTCCAGTCCCCTAATCATCCTGGTTGCTCTTCTCTGCACTTTTTCAATAGTCTCAGCAACTTTTTTTTATAGAATAGTGACCAAAAGTGGATGCAGTATTGCTTCCCTTTCAAGTACAGATTGCTTCAGTTTTCACTGAAGCAATCTGTCAGAGGAGGAGTCTGACACATTTCATGACCCATTTGGTCAGGGTCATCATTAGATGGCTACCTATGAGTGGAATTGATCCTGAATTTACTGGTCACTTAAGAGTGGTGTGACCATTCATCCTCCTCTGGAGTCTGACAGATGGACTTCCAGAGCCACTTCACTGGAGGAATTATTTCATATTGGCTATTTCCAGTGGACCAGACATAATACTTGTAATAGTGAAAATAGCCACACAGTGAAGTGGAAATTTCTCTCTGCTACTTCACAGCACTTCTCCTGCCCAACAGTTGTAGTTTAGGCTGCTTTTAGACATGGGCTCAGAACTAATTCCAAAATAGTATTGTTCTGCAACTTCTGCTAACAAGTTATCTTTGAATGTACCTGCACAAAACATTTGTGTAAAAACAGAACAATTTTTGGCAGATGGCCAATCAATTGCAAGTCTAGCCAAGAGAGTGGTTGGTAGATGTTTTCCAGCCAACTGATGGAGGAGAAGGAAATAAAGCCAGGGGAATCCAGAAATGCTTATCTTTATTAGTCCTGTACACCATAAATAAGGAAAGCACCATTTGTTGGTATCATGCCGATGGGAACATAGAAATTGACATGATATTTTAGGCTGGTATAGTTCACTGCCAGCTCAAGTGCTTTAACATGCGTGAAAAGAAGAAATCTGGTTTCTTTTTTTGGAACAGACGTATTTCAGACCTTAAGGCCATATTTCAGTAAGTTATGTTTATCTTAAAACTTATCTTCAGGAGATTTATTCAGAGACCCATCCCTACTCATAATCTCAATATTATTCCCTGATATTTTCAGTCTTATCTCTTAATGAGGTTGGCTCATCTCCAGTCAATAAGTGAAAGCAGCCTTGTGTGATCACTTAATATACTAGAACAGGAGTCTCCAACCTTGGCAACTTTAAGCCTGGTGGACTTCAACTCCCAGAATTCCCCAGCCAGCTTTGCTTTGTTGGCTAGGGGATTATGGGAGTTAAAGTCCACCAGGCTTAAAATTTCCAAGGTTGGTGAGCCCTGTACTAGAATGTAAGTAGTTTGGTTCTCCCTTAAATCTTTGTTATCCATCACAGATTCAAGGTATATAAAGTCAACTTTATTCCATAACAATACTGATTATCTTGGCGGTTTAATAGCTAACCTGTTGCCGGAATGACCAGAGTTGTTTTGGAAATGTTGAGAAGGATGGCCCTATGTCATCTGGCAGAGGTGGTATTCAGCAGGTTCTGACCAGTTCTGGAGAACCGATAGCGGACATTTTGAATAAGTTTGGAGCACCAACAAATAGCACCTCTAACTGGAGATTTTACAGTATCCTTCTCCTGCCACACTCACCAAGCCATGCCCACAAAACAGGTAGTAGAAAAATTTGAATCCCACCACTGTCATCTGGCCACTTATCAATATCAGTTTTATGATTCTAAGTGACATGGATAGATGCATAATCATCACATGATTGTGTACCCTGTTAGAGGGACTATTTCTGCTCTAGTGTGAATCCCACCACTGTCATCTGGCCACTTATCAAGATCAGATCTATGGTTCTAAATGACATGGATAAATGCATAATCACCACATGTTTGTGTACCCTGTTTGAGAGACTATTTCTGCTCTAGTGTTTCTAATTATACTTTTCACTTTAGTTGTTTGGGAAACATATTTCCCTATGTTTCTTAATTCACATTCTCTGGAGTATCTGAGAAACTCAAATGGATATGGCAAGAAGAACAGAAGAAACAGCCAGGAAGATTTTTAAAAATTATAGAATTGCATAACAACAGATCCACTTACTCATGCTTCAGTAATCCAATTGGTGGACATTTTCCCATTAGTAGTAATGTGCTTAGGAAGAAGGGCAGCAAACCCAGTGGAGAAAACCAATCATGTTACCTGTAACACCTGGCACACACATAAATCATGAGAATAAGATTCAGTAAGGAGTCACAAGAGAGACAGAGTAATGAGTAATTGGTAATGAGGATGGCTGGTTGATAATAACATTGGTGTGAGGCAACACAATGGAAGGTGGATAGGCTTTTAACTTAGAAGTATCTCTAAATCTGGAATTGCACTCAAATTACAATTTTAGAAACATATCAGGAATTATTTTTATCCATCAAACAAATGTTTACCTATTTAGCTACCTTGAACAAAGAAATGGCCCACACGTTTGTAGTAGTAATAGTAGTAGTAGTTTTTCCATGAATGTTTCTTTCCCAACACCTGCCTGTTTTCTGTTAACTGAAATGTGTTCAACTGAACCTAGTACCATGTGGAACAAGATGTTCTCTTTATTTTGAAGTCCAATGCTCTGCTCAGTAAACATGCATGAAGTCATGTGTCTACTGGAAAGGAAGGAGACGAGGGTAAGTGACATCTGTCATGATGCAAGGTGCTTCATTTTGACATTAAGTCATTTTGGGATCATCTTAGTTTCTAATAGATACTGGAACTGCAAATAAAATTAAGTATGCATATTTATCTCGCCCCCAAGAATCTTTTTGTATTGTCCCATTGTAGTGCAGGTGTTCCTGGGAATAATGAAGGAAGAATCCAGAAATATGTCAAGGTATCCCAAGCAGGATCATCTAAGGTATATCCCATATATATCCACCATTTTCAAGGAGAAAATGCTTTGAAGTTTTGAACTTCATTGATGGAGAATTGCTTTGAAGTTTTGAACTTTATTGATGGAGAACTAGAGGAACTGTGGGATGAATTTAAGAAAGTCATTAAGGATGAATGTGAAGAGATTACCAAAGATAAAAGAGAAGAAAGCAAACTGGATGTCAGAACAACCTGGAACCAAAGCCAAGCAAAACAAAAACCTCAAGAAGAATCTTCACAAAGAATTTCATAGGTATTTCTAATTGTTTGTTAGAAAAGACAAGAAGCAGTATTACAACAATATCTACAAGAACTTTGAAGATGGGAACAGGTGTGGAAAAACAAGGAAATTTTTCCAAAAGATCTCTGAACTCAAAAAGAAAATCCAGTTTGGAATACAAGACAAATGGACA
Source organism: Hydrophis major (assembly GCA_033807585.1). Classification (NCBI taxonomy): domain Eukaryota; kingdom Metazoa; phylum Chordata; class Lepidosauria; order Squamata; family Elapidae; genus Hydrophis; species Hydrophis major. Next base: position 185,815,828 of record CM066331.1, on the reverse strand, counting down.
AATTCAAAAAGATAAAATAAAGGTGAAAGGAGCATACAGAAATAGTATAAATTAGAGAAATGAACATCCTATATACCTTAGAATATGTTTCTTATTTACAAGAATTTGTAGCACTAGAAAATGAAGTCAGATCAGCATTTCTGTTACTGGACAGCTAGTGGAACTGATGGGATATTCCCAAAATATGAAAATGAACAGAATCGGTAAAGATCCTAATTAAGTGATGCCAGCAAATCTGAAGAATTACCCAGTGGCTCACAGATTGGGAGAGGCTGATCCACATTCCAATAAAAAAAAAAAAATAGGAAGTATAAGAGAATGTGCAAACTATCTCATAATATCCTTAATTTCACATGCTAGCAAAATAATGCTCACAATCATCCAATGCAGATTAGAGCCTTACATGAAAAAGAAAATGCCAGATGTTCAGGCTGGCTTTAGAAAAAAAATGGGGAACATGAGACATTGCTGATGCAAGCTGGATAATTGAGAAAGAAAAAGTCAGTATGTGCTTCGTTGCATAATTAAAAAAAAAGATTTAAGTTGTGTCAGTCATGTCAAGTTATAGAATGTGCTTAGAAAAATGGGAATTCCAAATCATCTCATTTGTCCTCATGCAAAATCTGTCTGCAACTCAGGAAACCACAATACAGGCAGAACATGGCGAAGCAGTCTGGCTTCAGGTTGACAAGTGAGATAAGGCTGTATACTCTCCCCTTATTTATGCAACCTATATGCTGAATGTACAATAAGGGAAGCTGGATGGAAAGAAGATGAGCGTAGTTTAAAATAGAATGAAGAAATATCAACAACTTGTGTGATCCCCATGACATTACCCTAGTGGCTAAAAAGCAAAGAATTTGTAAATGCTAAGAATAAATGTCAAGGGGCACAGTAAAAGAATGGACTAAAATTAAACATTTTAAATGAAATATTTAAATAAAGTCTAGAAATATGCTGTAGACTAGCACTTGGTGGAACAACCTTCAAAGCCTCAAAAACCTTATTCAAATACTGTGTATACTTACAAGCATCAGAATAGTGCTAACTTGTTATTCCATCTGATATTCTGTGAAATGAAAATTGGACTTTGAAGATGCTGGATAGAAAAAATATTGATGTTTTTGAACTTTGGTGTTGGAGAAGACTTCTGAAATACCATGGAGAATACCAGCTAACAAAACAAACAAATGGAACATTGAACAAAACAACCCAGAATTCTCACTTGAGGCACAAATCACCCGGCTCAAATTATCCTGTTTGAAACACATTATGTGAAGGCCTAGTTCTCTGGGGAAACCTCTAATGTTGGGAACAGTGAGAAGAGAAGAAAGGAAGGAAAGAGAAGAGGACAACAAAGAGCAAGGAGGCTGAACTGAATCACAGTGGCTGTGGGTATACTGTGGCAACACTTGAAAGACCAGATTAAGGATTTATCATCATGAAGAAAATCTATGTGGTTGCTAAGAATCAACACCAAGTTGATGACACATAATCAATCTATTGATGCACATTTAGGTTCAGGAGAGAATATTCATCTCATCTTTTTTCTAGCTAAACCGTTGTATATTTTTCTTTTTTTTAAAAAAAAAAATTCTACATGGGATTTGTCCCCCACACAGCAAAGTAAGATCTAATGTTTCTCATGCCATTAAAATGTTGACATTCAACATACTAAAATAATACCTAATTTCCTAGTTCTCATTCACACATCATATGTTAATGCTACTTCTTTTACTTTTTTGAAAAATGAAATGTAATAGAATTTGTCTCTGTGATCATTTTGCTGCTCTCTGAAAACAGCTAAAAGAACACACAGCAGTCAGAAGTGTTTAGTGTATTAGCTGTCTACAATTTTAGGTGCATTTACTTGGAAATAAACTTCATGAAGCCTGGGGAGAGTTCTGAATGCAGGATGACAAGACCAGGCTGTCTTATTTTTACTAGCAGGGTTTATTTGTTGTATCCATAAGCTCTTCTATAATCATTTCAGCTTAACTTGTTGTATGTACCCAAAACATGTTGTATGAAAGTCTTGATATATAATGTAGCATATTGTGTGACCCTAGCTTTTTGGATAAACTATGATTAAGTGTGGCTAATCGCAGTCACGAATCAAGTCACAAAGACTTGGATATGAACTACCAGCCTCATCTTTCAGGGTTTTTTTTTCTCAGTAGATATAAAGTCATGGTTGTTATAAATCACCCTTTGAAAATTAAAAAAAAAAAAAAAGAATAATTTTAAACAGCCAAGAGAACCGTTTGGCACATACCATTTTCCAAATTCTTTCCCTTTAACCCATCCATTTCATATGGGGGCTGGAGAAATAGAAATGCATGCCATGAATAATTGTGTAAAAATCCTGAATAGGAAACACACCATGGGACAACACTTTTTCCCCCTTTTCTGATCAGTTGAAGAAAATGATATCTCTGGAAAACTTCACACAACCTGCCTTTGCCATCAAGCATGCAACCCTGATAGCATGGGTGAATCCAAGTCATGGTCTGAATATTGTGAGTCTCTTGGCAGCTATATTAAGCTATATTTTGTTGGGAGCTATATTAAGCTTTGTATTTTGTTGGGTTTTGTTGCCTTTCAAATACATATCCCAGAATGACTATGTCACTTTGTATCATGATTAACATTTTACATTTTCCCCTTTTCCCCATACCTCGGATTTTTCAGAACTGTTAGGAGTTCTTGTGAATAGGAAAAAGGGTTCTTGCCCCTAGCAGTTTTTACTGTCTAGGTTTCATTTTGTTTCACAGTCCACCTTAAAATCTTGTACAGGTAAATCATTTAGTTACCTGTCTCTAGCTTAACCCATTTGTTTCCGTCATGTGGTTTGAGTATACCCGATTTGTCTATGTCATGTGGTTTGAGTATGAAATTATTGGGTGAAAACATAGAGATATTAGGAGCCATCAGCAATTTCCCAATTAATAGCCATAAGATATTTCCCAATGTTCATTATGTAGATTCCCTGTAGAGTTCAGAAAGCAAAAATGTCTCATGGAAATACTCCAGCCAGAAATTGACAGGTTGTTGATGTCCCAATGAAATAACTCAGGTGCCTTCTCTTTATGAATTTGGATAATAAAGATATCATCAGTGTGTCCCAGATAGAGTTCAGTTTGTGCTAAGTGAAAAGGATATTCTAAAACAGTCCTGAAAATCTTAGTAAACTAATATTGGATACAAATGCTGTTTAGCAAATTTATTTGAATTACAAAGCTCATGACAAGAGAAATTGTGAATACATTACATAATTATGACAGAGCTAGTAAGGACAGAATATAAACATAAGAGCTAAAATATTAAAGATAATCTAAAATACTAAAAAAGCTAAGTAACTTAAGTGCTAATATGTTAAATACCCAAATAGTGAATGCTAAATTCTAAACAGATTGTATATATTAAAGGTAAATCTGTTGAAATAAAATATAAATACAAATGCTAGCATATAGCAAAAGATCTAAAATGCTGAAAGGCTGGATTACTTAATTGTTGATCGGCTGAATATATGAGAGATGAGAATATGGTACATTAAATTCCAAATCGGTTTCTTATGTTAGAATAAGCCTAGCTAAATACAGAATACTGAACCACAAAACCAATAATGCTAAACTAGCAAAGTAACAAATAAGAGATTAAAATGAAATTACTCAGAATCTTTAGGTAATTAAAAAAAGGAATGATAGTAGTAATTTAATAGACAATGTTCCATATCTAAAATGCCTGATTCTAACTTGCTATATAATAAAGAGTTTAATAGATGTGCTGCATTAATACCACTACAAATAATCTTAATTTTTTTCCTAGAAGGCTTGTAATTCAGCTTCAAGAGAATGTAAAATATTCTTTGCTAAATAAAATTCAACCTCTGATCACTTCATGGAAACATCTCTGCAATTTGATTGGTAATGGTGTGGATATGGCTTGCCATTATTCTTTTCTTTTCAAGTTCCCATGCTTATTCCCTTGCTAATTCCCTGTCCAAAGTATTAATGCTTGGCCCTGCTTGGCTTTCAAGTCCAATGTAATGTAATGGTATGTGGAAAAGACTTGGGAGACCAGGTCAGAGATGCTGCCTATGGAATAGTCAGATAAGAGTCAGCATAGTCCACAGCTGGAGTTTGAGTGAGACAAGGGACTCAGAAAGGACTCTGCTGCCCCTTTCTCAAATTGTAAAGAATTGCATTTTCTGTCTGGTTTACTTGACAGGGTTGACGGTATCTTGTCCCATTATATACAGTTTTACCAATCTCATGGAAGCATGAAAAGATTTAAGGCCTCAGGGGTCTTAGTGTTAGCTTTTACAGGCAGATCAGACAGGAAACATAACCATATGTGCTAATTCTACTTTATTGTAGATATTAAAGCTACATTAACAGGATCTTGCAAATCTCTTTCACAGCCTGAGAAATTAGGGAGGTTCCTTTTTGAATCTCTTTGACCAATAGGCAGATAATTCCCTAGGCAGCATCTGTTTCTCCCCTCATCATCTCTCAATGTCATTACAACATACCATTATACTTAGAAGCAAAAAATAATAATTATCCCATTTTTGTGGATCACAATCTATCTCAACATCTACTAATACTGCCAACAATTCTGAGTTTATTTATTTATTACAGTAAATTCATCTCTGTTCCAGGACCCTGAGTAGCTTACAATCCACCATCCTACAATAATAAATACAAGAATTCTACCAATATACCAATAAAACTTTGATTTAAAAAACTACAAATTAAAAGGTATGAAAATAAACAAACAAAAGGCAACAGATGAACATCTCTTTTAGCCCCATACACTATTAAATAAAATGATACTCACTGCCTTTTTAATATAAAAGATAGTTACTGTGTCCAGTTAAGTGACTAATCTACCATAAATGTACTCTCGAGTGTCTTTGCAGTTGTACTTCAAATATAGGCTCTTATATCAAGTCAGTTGTAAAGCAACATACCTGGTTACAACCAAGGTCTTGTGCAGGATCGTTGCAATACCACCTTCCCCGCCTTACAATCTTGGCTGTCTTGGAGTTCTGAAATACATGAAACCTGGACAGCAAATCTCTGATGAAACCACATTTCCATCCTCACTGAAACAGAATTATATAATGCATACAAGATTTATGTGTTCATTCTCCTCTGAAGCATGGATAGCTATCATCTGACTATATACGGACCTAGTATTCACCAACAGGAGTTCTTAGCAGTATGGTCTCCTGCATCCTGGGAAATGAAAGTTGGGTAGTATAATGCCTGCCCCAGATGCTTCTCCAGATACTTCTCTGGATGTCAGTTGAAAAGAGGATGACCAGTCCCTAGCACATCAGGAGGGGCTTGGTCAATGGCTCCGAGTCAGGGTTTATGAATCCAAGTGAGGGGGAGTGGTTGATGGGGAAAAAATGGATGAGTAGACAGCTCAGAGTTATTGGCTGAAGCAAAGCTGCAACAGGACAGCTCTGAGGCTTCAAGTGGGGAAAGCATGCAGCTGCAGCCAGTAAGTGATGAGGAAAAAGAACTGCCTTCTGCACTGATGCAAGAACATGTAGGGCAGAGAAAAGAAAAGATCAGAGAAGCCTTGTCCCTCTTAATGGGCTTCACTGAAAGCGGCTGTATTAGCACAGAAGACAGATGGAGACAATGCTGGGAACAATGTGTTCATTTCCTAGCTGCATGTTTCCTGGTCATTGTGATTCCTGCCTTGCTTTGGATTAACGTGATACTTTGACTTTGGATTGTACCTCTTGAACCCTCTTGTATTGTGGATTTAATTTTGCCTGATGGATTTGTCTTGTTTGGGAAACTTTCAAGTGCTTTATGAACTCATTGACCATTGCTCTGTGGAGTAGATTTGGTCTGCTTTTGACTGGGCTTAAATGAGAGAGTCCTGGGTTTTGATGAAGGAACTTGCTGGGGAATATTAATAAACCCATTAAATCCCGTGGTTTTATGTGTGTGTGTGTGTGTGTGTGTGAGAGAGAGAGAGAGAGAGAGAGAGAGAGAGAGAGAGAGCACAGATAGAAGGGACTAGTATAAAACTGTCAGTTTCCCTCTTTCTGAATGGCCAGTCCAATGTCCTCTTAGATTAACTCCTTCTACTCCTTGTGGGGTTATTTGTTCCTTGCCATCATGATCTCCTTGAGAGGATAGGGGATTTTTTTCCTTGTGTCTTCTCTTGTTTTCTCTTCCCCTCAATACCTTATACTCACCCTTAATGCTTCTTTCTCCTTATCTCTTTCTCCTATATGTCCACTTTCTTACTACTAAAAATGTTCTCTCAATCACATCTTTACTTCCCTTAAGTACCCCACCCCCATAAATCAGTGGCAATCATGTTGATTGGGTACCATATTGGAAAAGGAAAGAAAAGAAAATAATGTTCCAGCTCTTTATGCAGTCCTTGATCAGGCATAATAAGTATTTCTCGAAATTACCAAGCTTAAAAGTTTATGAATATGTATTTTGGAACATACGTGTACTAATTAAATATCTAGGTACCTGTAAATCTATTTTCTTCTGCAAAACAAGGACTAAAGAACAAGAAGCAGAGTTCAGCTTTTATCTTGCTTCTCTTTTGTGACTGTACTAATCACCTTCAAATGATCAAATGAATTTTTAACAGCCTCAGAGAAGATGACCATTAATTAGCATTTCAGAACTAATCCTAAATGCAATTTTAAAAAGTTATTGTTATTCATGCAGAAAACAAGATGCTACTTTGACTGTATATTTGAACAGAGCTGTGTGTCTATTCCTGTTAGTCATAGTATTATAGACTAGGAAGAGGCCATCTGGACCTAGGAATGCAATCCCTGTACAAGAACCCAAATTTTAAAAAATCACTGATAGACAATATTAAGGTTCCTCTTGAATGCACCATGTATTGGGCAGCACCACACTTCTGTGGGTAATAGGTTACATTACCAACTGTTTTTATTGTTAAGATTTTTATTTCTAATTTCAATTGTTAGAACTTTTTCTAACAATAATTTTTATCTTCACTTTTTTAAATATGGGACAATGGAGAGCACTTATAGTCTTCTCCATGATAATCTTTTTAGAAGTTTGAAGAGTGCCATCATATTCTTCAATCTTCCTTTCTCAGTGCTAAAAATGCCCAGCTCTTTCAATCTCTTTTCATAGGACATACTTTGTATTATCCTGGCTATTCTTCTCTCAACCTATTCCAATTATTTGACTCTTTCTTAAAGTATGATGTCCAGTACTGGACAATGTAGTTGAGGTGAAGTCTGGCTAATGAAGAATAAAATGGAGCTGGTCCTTCCCATAATTTGGAAACTTTGCTTCTGCTGATGCAGGCTACATATTCAATTTGTAATCAAGTGCAATTCTAGTAACTTTCACAAGAACTATTACTGAGCTACATCTCTCCCCTCTGATACTTATAAATTTGATGTCTGGTTCCTATGTGGAAAAAAAGGTTGTGTGTTTTTTGTTAAATATTAATTATTAAGTCTGTTTCTGCAGTCCATACTTTTTCAAATTCTTATTTCCCTTCTGTTTGAAGATACATTTTTTCCTTTTCTGCTTGTTTAGTGCTTCCTCTGTTTGCCAGGATTTATCAAAATTATCAATTTGGGCAACCACATATCCCATCAGTATCTAACATATAATTCAGTATTCTAATATAATGACCTGGTCATGGACAGTTGATTTTTTAAAAAGAAAATAAATATTCCTTGCTCTATCTTTCTGAAATTTTATTTCTGCCTCTTTATGTGCTCTTCCCAATTTCCTGGTGGAATACATTCACTATTGTTAGGGAAGAAGGAACCAATTAGTTTTGACTTTTCTTCATATTTGTCCTCATATTATCCTAATCACATCACAAATATACCTCAGTACCATTTTTCTATGACATGTCCTCATGACATTGCCTTCTTCACATTTGAACCATTCTTCACATATGAAGCAGCTTAACCTTAATTTTAACAGTTCAAATTTCAAAATAACATATTTGCTCTCAAGAGTCAGGGTGCTATGGTGGTTGATGCATCAGGCTAGAAACTAGAGGCTGTGAGGTCCAATCCCACCTTAGATATAAAGATGGTGACTTTGGGGCAAAATCTATAATACTTCCTCAACAAAGAGTGTGGGACCTGTCCAGCAATTACTTGTCACTTTAGATTGCTACAGGCACGTCACTTCCCTTCCAATACCTGAGCACCATTTCCCAAGCCCTTATCTCAGAGATCTTGGTCAGTGGAAACTGGTGATGGTAGCAGAGAGACTCTACACAAGGAAGCAAGAGAGAGACCATGAATACAAGTCAAAAACGTAGCATTCTAAAGCATTTTTTTCAGATTAGCATTAAACCCACGTTTAAAAGTAGTCTAATAAAGAGCTGATAAGACATTGAAGAAGGGCATGATCTGTGGTGGTGCAGAAGTTAGAATGTAGTACTGCAGGGTACTTCTGCTGATTGCTGGCTGCCTGCAATTTTGCAGTTTGAATCTCACCAGGCTCAAAGATGACTCAGCCTTCCATCTTCCAAGGTCTGTAAAATGAGGACTCAGATTGTTGAGAACAATATGCTGATCCTGTAAACTGATAGTGGGGGCTGTAAAGCAGTATGTAAGTCTAAGTGCTATTGCTGTCTCCTCATAATGTGTCAACTGTTTTTCAGTTTGGGTGATATGTGCTGCCTTATGGCACGTTGACTCTGCTTTGCTGCTAGGCTGAGCGGAGTGGCAGAAAATGATAAACCACTCTTTTCTATTAGGTCCTTAGTTTGTGGTGATCTGGAGAGGTGAAGGAGAACTTAGCTCAAAAAATAATATGAATTTCTCGACTTCTTTCCTTTATAATCTAGACTAGAAATCCTAAAAGCAATATGCTATCTGCATGGGATGCAGGAGAGAGGGAAGTAAAGATTGTTAAGTACTTGGACATGGGACAGAGTAAATGGAGACAGCCTCTGAATAGTGACTTTTAGCTCTTTATTGGCATAGTGACTTCTCAAAACAACAACAGTGAACCCTGCCTTATATAGGCAACCTTTGTGAGAATTGTCCAATAGTGAGCTATGAACGCAAGTATTTTAAACCAATAATAATCCTCTGTTAAGGGCCAGTCGGATTTCTAAGAACTAGCCAATCCGATCTGGCCGCCTAACAGCCAATCAGAAGTGCAGGGCCAGAACCCTGCACTTAACCTCCAGCTCATACTTTATTAACTATGATACATACATAACACCCCTTCCCCCTGGCTTCTTAATTATGGTGTAGTTATATAATCCTTTAAGTAGGATGGTTGTCTTTTAAGTCTTTCGGATTTTCGTTGGACTGGTTGATTGCAATCCTGTTGAGGTAGATTGTTGTTTGGCAGTGTCTCTGCTTCTTGCTCAGATGCAATTTCTTGTGGTGCAAACAATTCTCCTTCCTGCTCCATTTCTTGAGTCTCACTTGATTCGTCGCTCTCTTCGAGCAGGTTCCCTGGAACATCATCTTCTTCTTCTGTACCTCCCCCCTGTCGGTTTGGTCATGGGGGAGTTGTTGACCGTAATTGGTCGATATGCCGTTTCCACAGTCTATTGTCACAGCATTTCACGATGTAGGATTTCGGGCCGGTCACTTGTACTACCGTTGCCTCTATCCATAACGGGTCGCCTGATAAGTTCCGTGCATAAACGCGGTCTCTTAACTGGAACGTGCGATAGCGGCCACTGGATCCTATTGGCTTTTCCGGTTCGTAAGCAGGGTGCAACCGGTCAAGGTGGGAACAGAGTCTTCGTCCCATCAGTAGTTCTGCGGGAGTTCTGCCGGTGACCTATGTGGAGTTATGTGTTGCAAAAAGAGAATTTGGTTGACTTTGTCATCGATATTGTCATAGTCCATTTTTTGCAAAGTTTTTTTAACAAATTGGACCATGCATTCCGCTTGGCCATTGGTCGCAGGGTGCGCAGGCGAGGTGAGCGCATGGCGGATGCCGCGGTCAGCGAGGTACTGCTCGAACATTAGAGCTGTAAACTGTGGCCCGTTATCGGACACCAGGATGTCAGGCAATCCGTGGGTTGCAAAGAGTCCATTTAGGATCTTAATCACTGCCTCAGAAGTTGTGGCCATCATACGATGAACTTCTAACCAATTGGAATATGCGTCGACTGTCAGCAGGAAGGTATATCCTTTGGTTGGCCCCATGAAATCCAGGTGGATTCTGGACCAGGGTCCACGTGGCGTTTTCCATTCAGTAGGCATGGATTTTGGTGGGACGTTGCTGGCTTGTTGGCAACTGGTACACGCTTTGACCCACTGCTCGATTTGCCGGTCCATGCCCGGCCACCATGCATAGCTTCGTACGAGTGCTTTCATCCGCACGATGCCGGGGTGGCCCTCGTGCAGGGTTTGTAGTAGCGTCTTCCGGAGTCGTTCTGGGACGACGACTCTGTCGCCCCAGATGACACAGCCTTTTTGTGAAAAAAGTTCAGTCTGTCTTGCTTTAAATGGCGCGAAGTCATCTGGGATTTGATCCAATGGCCATCCGCGTTCTACCCATCCTAGGACTCGGGCTAGGGTGTGGTCTCGTTTGGTTTCTCTCGTGATGTCTCGGGTGGTCATAGGCGGCGAGTTGAGTGGTTCGATCTGCAACGTGGTTTGCCATTGGTGCCGGATCGTCGAGAGTCTCTGGAAGTGGTGCTCGGCTTAATGCGTCGGCATGGGGAATGGCTTTCCCCGGTCGATATTGAAGGCGATAATTATAAGCAGCGAGGAATTCTGACCATCGGGTCATTCAAGGGGATAATATGTAGGGGGTTGTCTTGTCCCCGGCTATTATCCCTAGCAACGGTTTGTGGTCAGTTATAATGGTGAATGTCCTCCCATACACATATTCATGAAATTTCTTTACAGCGGCAACGATTGCGAGAGCTTCTTTATCAATTTGTCCATAGTTCCGCTCTGCATGTGAAAGAGTTTTTGAAAAGTATGCAACAGGGGCTTCGTTCCCATTAGGCAGTACATGACTCAAAATGGCGCCCACCCCGAAGGGCGAGGCATCACAGGTTATAACTAGTGGTAAAGTCTCGTTATACTGCATAAGTACAGAGTCAGAAGTGAGCAATTTTTTAACATTCCGGAACGCTTGTTTTTCCTGGTAACCCCATACCCATATTGCTTTTTTATCTAATAACCGGTGTAACGGTTCAGCAACAGTCGCCTTATGCGGTAAAAATACATTATAAAAATTAATGAGGCCTAAGAATGCCTGGAGATCAGCCTTGTTACGTGGCCTGGGGGCATTTTTTATCGCCTTTAATTTAGTTTCGGTAGGGTGGATGCCCTGGCTATCAATCCTATACCTTAGTAACTCAACACTGTCAGTATATAAGTGACATTTATTTTTTTTCACCTAAAGTCCTGCCTCTTGGAATTTTTTAAGAACACTTTTCAAACGATCCTGCAAGATTTTTTTGGCAGGGGCTGCAATTAACACGTCATCAAAATACGGAACCACGCCTTTGATTTCCTGTAACAACCTTTCCATGAGGCTTTGGAATATCCCCGGGGCTACACTAACCCCAAATTGCAATCGAGTACATTTAAAAGCACCTCTGTGCATTACAATTGTTTGGGCCTGAGCCGTCTTTTCATCCACTGGTAGTTGTTGATAAGCTTGAGCTAAATCTAATTTAGCGAAAACCTTTCCGCCCCCCAAGGAATGGAGGAGGTGCTGCACCACCGGAACTGGATACGCATTCTGCTGTAGGGCGTGGTTTAAAGTGGCCCGGTAGTCCCCACAAATTCGGATTGACCCATCTGGCTTAATGAGCGTTACAATAGGGGTTTCCCATGGAGAGTGATCGATGGGCTTCAACACCCCTTGAGCAATTAACTTATCGAGTTGTTCATCGATCTTAGCTTTAAGAGCGAATGGAACTCGACGGGGCTTCAAGCGAATTGGGGCTACTTTTGGATCTAAACTAAATGAGATTGGGGTCCCCTTATACTCGCCTAAACGGTCTGCGAAGACGTCGCTGAATTCAGAAACAAGGTCTTCCTCCCACTCACAACCACCGACTCTGTTCACGCCGGCCACCTCAATGCCTAGTGGTGCGAACCATTGGAGGCCTAATAGACTAGGCCTATCTCTGTCGATGATCATTAGAGGTAAGTACGCTGTATGTTTTTTGAAGGAGACTCGGACTCGGCAGGACCCGACCACAGGGATTCGATTTCCTTGGTAGTCCTTGAGGATAAGGCATTGAAATTGGAGGTCTTGGCGTTGGATTGTGGAGATAAGTTGCTTGAGTGTCTTCCAAGACACCATCGAGAGGGACGATCCTGAGTCGACCTCCATGTGGCAAGGCTGGTTCTCGATGGCTACCGTGACTTGAATTTTCTTAGTGTCCATGACTGAGGCGTGACCTATAGTGATAGTATGGTGAGCCTCTTCTTTTTGCAAAGCGCGATTTCTGTAGGAGTGGTTTACTGGTTCTCGCCTTACAGGACGGTTTCCTGTTGATTGGCGATAGTTGGCCCCTTTTGAGGCCTGGCTGGGTCCTGGTAAGCTGCGGCAGACCCGGCTGATGTGGCCTCATTTCCCGCACTCATGGCAGAGTGCGTCACGGAATCTGCATTCGGCCCTGGCATGGTTTGCTCCACAGCCAGCGCAAGGGCGTAAGGGCTTAGGGCGAGGATCCCGGTTGGACCGCATTCGATGGACCCCTTTTTTGTCGCTGTCTGATGACGAAGAGAGGTCCTCGTGGTGCATCGTAACGAGCTGCCCTTTTGAGTTGGGTAAGATTTCTCCGGTCGGTTGTGTTGCCGAAGTGCGGCTTCGCCATAATGGTGCAGCCGACTTTTTGGTTGCCTCTGCAGCCGTGGCTTCGGCGATGGCATCAGCAAGGCTAATGTCGCCTTTCGCCATCAGCTTGCTCTGCACGCCTAGCGCATCTAATCCCAGAATTACTTGGTCTCTTAGTGCTTCTTCTAAATCGGTGAACCCGCAGAGGCCTCCTAAATTTCGGATGTCTGCCACGAAATCGGCCACGCTCTCTCCTTTTCGCTGGTTCCTTTGATAAAACTTGTGGCATTTCACGAGTGTAGGCACGGTTGGCGCGTAATGATCTCTCAGGATGGGTTCGAGGTCGTCCCAGCTCATGGCTTTCACTTCTCGAGGTTTGGCGAGTGCTTTTGCCATTTTAAAAATAGCTGGGCCGCAGTGCGTCAGGAACAGTGCCTGCTTTTTTGCTGGTGTGGCGTCCTTCAAATTATTCGTCTCAAGAAACATTTGGAAGCGATCCATGTAGGATTCCCAATCCTCTTGGTTTGGAACGAATGGAGCGGGTGGTACGATGCTGCTGGACATGGTTCCGTTGTTGGCGTCGTCTTCCACGTGCTCGGTCTTGCTTCCTGACTTCTTAGGTTCAGACGTCTCCAAATCCCATCCTTGTCGCCAGTGTTAAGTACTTGGACATGGGTTGGAGTAAATGGAGACAGGCTCTGAATAGTGACTTTTAGCTCTTTATTGGCATAGTGACTTCTCAAAATAACAACAGTGAACCCTGCCTTATATAGGCAACCTTTGTGAGAATTGTCCAATAGTGAGCTATGAACGCAAGTAGTTTAAACCAATAATAATCCTCTGTTAAGGGCCAATCGGATTCCTAAGAACTAGCCAATCCGATCTGGCCGCCTAACAGCCAATCAGAAGTGCAGGGCCAGAATCCTGCACTTAACCTCAAGCTCATACTTTATTAACTATGGTACATACATAACAAATATGGTAGTTAAAATGGTATTATCAAACCGTTTTTGTATACATAGGAAGGTTTTTCACAAATGTAAACAAAGAGATAGAGAACCACTGCAATTACCATCTTGACTAGTTTATCTCCTCCTAGTAGTTGCCCCCCTCCCCCAGACCTCTGATATGCATTAGAAGGAAGTTTAAGGTGGTTTACACAAAAATTCCAATGAATATTCTACTTTCAAATAAAAGTACACACTTGCCTATAAATAGACAGTCTAACAATCTTGAAGTGAATATCTAGCTAAGGCAATTTAAAAAGGCAAAATCCTAGCTGAGTTAGTTTTCAAGGAAGATATAAGAATGTTGAATTAAATTGTCCACCTCTTCTGCATGGGTGGATGTTCTAAAATAAACCCTTTTAATCTTACCCAGATGTTTTCAATAAGGCTTCTAAATACAGGGAAATGAATTTATTCCCAGTCTTCTTCAGATAAGAAACTACTCCCCCCTCCTTTATATTAGGTGTATATCTTTTTTAAAAAACAATGCTCAATTGTATTATTTGAATTTCATATTCTAGTCATGACTCTCATTCCACTAGTTCTTACGACACCTATCAGTACATATTTGCCTTCCCATGTTAGGATTTTCAGTTCTTTTCCTCCCCCTTTATCCAAAAATATGTTTATTGGTTTATGGTTTCGTGTTTTAGAGTGGCACTGGTCTGAAGGAGACAAAGATTTTGAGCAGCACCTTTTCCTGCTTCAGTCTTCTTCCATTATCGTGGGCAGCCATGTTCCATGTTCCTGTGCCTGATCCTTTCTACCTGACTCTCTAGCAACTCCTTTTGCTTCAATTTAAAGTTTTGGTCAAACCATTTTCCCTCTCTTGATGACATACCATTGTGCCTGATGGTGATATATGCATTGATCCAAGAATCATCCTATTTTTTTAATGACACTTCCTTCTTAGCAAGTTACTCACTTCTAGGAGCTTCTTGGCTAGTTCCTCAACTCCAGGTGCCCTCAATGAGGAAGATAGTTAAAAACACAACTTGCTTGTAATTGCTTGTAATCCTGTGGCATATTTGTCTTCTTCTAACAGTCATTTATATCCAAATGGGAAAGCAGAAATGGATAGTCATTAACTGATTTGATAAGCCTTGATAATTTTTCACTTAGATTCCAGTACATTCACTAGTAAAACAGCACACTTCTTATGAAAACATATCTGAACAACGTGTAATCTCCCAACATCACCATTTTTCTTTTCCTCCTTAGTGCGTTCCCAAAGGTACTTTTTCAAGAGGCAACTGGACTTTCTTGTTTTTCTTTGAAGACATTTCACTTCTCATCCAAGAAACTTCTTCAGCTCTGACTGGATGGTGGGGAGTGTTTCATTCCCCACCATCCAGTCAGAGTTGAAGAAGCTTCTTGGATGAGAAGTGAAATGTCTTCAAAGGAAAACAAAGTCCAGTTGCCTCTTGAAAAAGCACCTTTGGGACAACCATGACCTGGATGACTGAGAATCTCCATAGACTCCTTAGTGGAGTGTTCTGATTTTGTTGATCCCTGCAGAGATAAGGATACTTCCTATGTTCTGGGAAGATTGGGATACAAGAACCATCTAAGTAATTGTAACTTGGATTTTATACTAGGATATCTTGACTGATTGGCCAGCTCCAATGGCATGGACCCTTCCTAGTACATTTGTTCTTTAAAAAAAATGTTGTATTGGTTTTTAAAAACAAACTTAAACAAACAAAACATAAAAACATCAAGCTATCTTCCAAAGGTGTACATACAGTGTGCCGGTTGGTTTACAAATTGTTTTGTCCTTCCATTTCGTAGCCTTCAATTATAATTACATTGCATATGATCTCATATTGTCAATCAAAAATTAAATACCTTAGTATCATTAATCATTTGGCTATACTTTTATTCATTCATGTTTCACAAGATAATCATAATTTACTAAATTAAGATAATCATAATTTACTTAATTTACTTGTTTATTTTATAGTTCATATTATCACCCCAAATCTATCCTAAAATCATTTTGTAGATATAATAAGAAAAAAGTACATCTTTATATATTTATTATTTTCTAAAAGTCTGCGTATTTCATTACTGTATTTTATTGTCTAACCATTGATAGAAAAGATCCCAAATTTTATAAAATTGTTTATCCTCTTGTTCTCTAATTTCAAATGTCACTCATTTCAGCACATTCCAATATTTTCTTAATGATTTCCTCCTTGATGGTATTTTCTCATTTTTCCAGTGTTTAGCAAATACAATCCTAGCCTAACATTTACAATCAGGTATTTCAAGTCTTTACTATATATTTCAGGTAAGATTCCCAATAAAAATATCTTTGGTTTCAAGTCTATATGTTTTTTTGTCATTTTTTCCAACCACACACAGATTTTAGTTCAGTATATTTTAGCATCCGCACAAGTCCACCACTTATGGTAATATGACCCAGGTGTCTGATGACATTTCCAACATTTTTCGGATTTATTCTTGAACATTCTTGCTATTCTTCTCAGGGGAAAATGCCACCTGTAAAACATCTTATACAAATTTTCTTTATATGCTGTTGACATTGTTGACATTGTCATTTTATAATTTTGAGACCACAATTTTTGCCATTTCTCTAAATCGATCCCATATCCAAAATTCAGTTTATCATAGAAACCTTCTGTTTTAAAATCTTTATCATACCTTGAATATATTTGCGCATATGAAAACCAATTCATCTTTATACCTTGTTCCTCTAGATTTTGCATAGATTTAAGTTCATCCTTTTCATTCAATATTTTTAAATATTCAATATATTTAAAAAAAAAAAGATTTAGGGAGAGTTTCTGTTTTGCTTTATTGTTTTCTGTGCTGTATAGTCCAATTTATTGTCTACAATTCCATTAAAATCTCCCATCATAACTATATTAACATAGTCCAGTTCAATTATTTTCATATGTAATTTTTTGTAGAATTCTTCTTGTTTGTCATTCTGAGCATAAATTGCAATTTGCAAATTGTGTTTTCATATTATTGTCCATTATTTCCACCATTAGTATTCTTCCATCATCATTGGTATAGATCAATTTTGCTGGGGTGGTCTCTTTAATATATAAAACCACTCCTCTTTTCTTACATTGTATCAAGGAAGTAAATATTTTCCCTAATTTTGGCTGTACCAACAATTGTTCATATTGTTTTTTAATATGTACTTCTTGTAGACAAATTATATCAAATTTTAATTTCTCTAATTTATGAAAGGTTTTCCTTCTTTTAATGGCTGAGTTAAGTCCATTTATATTAATTGTAATCAATTTTTTCTCTTTCATGGTTATATTTTATAGTTAGGTTTAGCAGCTCTCGTAGATCTTAGTTCATGTTGTTCTTTGGCTTCCACCTTTCCACCTACTGCACCTTCTTCTTTTTCAGTCACCATTTGGCAGTCCTCTTGGAATACAATTAGTGAGATCTCTTTTTCTGCCTCTTCCTTTTTCTTTCCAAAAAAATCTGTACAAAATAATTCCGCTTTCTCAATTGAGTCAATTCTATGTCTCTGTTCTTGCCATGTGAATGTTAAACCTTCTGGAATCAGCCATCTATAATTCACCTCTTTTTAAAGTAGCATTTTAGTCAGGAATCAGTATTCCCTTCTCATCTCTCTCACTCTTCTGGGTATTTGTTTCAAGACCACAATCTCCTTATCTTTGTATTTCAATGTTTTCTCTTTTGCCACTTGCCATTTGCGTAATGGCTTTCTTTGTACATCTAATGTGAACTTCTCTTGGTAGGCTATTTCTCATCGCATATCTTGTGAAAACTCAATAAACCTCATCTATTCCACCCATCATCTTCTCTTGAGTTATTTCCAAAGCTTCAGCCAGTATTTCTATCATTATCTCAGCTAAGTTTTGTCCTTTTTCTTCCTCTACATTTTGAAATCTAAGATAGAATTCTGATCTATCCATCTCCCATCTCAACATACCACTTTTATCTTGTTCAACCATCATTAATCTATTATCAATATCTCCAATCTTCTTGTCTCTTTGTTTATCTTCTTCAATTTTTTGGAATCTCTCATCATACTTCAACATCATTTGTTGGATGTTCTCCACTTTTTCATCGGTTTTCCCTGTTCTTTGTTCAATGTTCTTTGTTCTTTGTTCAATGTTCTCTATTCTCTTTTCAATATTCTCTGATCTTGCTTGAATATTTTGAATTCCTTGCATAATCATCTGCAGAGTCACTTTTTCTTGTTCTTTTTCTTGCTTTAACATTGTCTGCATTGAATGTTGTCCTCCTGATGGTGGAGAGGAAGAAGTAGAAGTTGAAGAACCAGGAGCTGTAAATTTCCTACTCATTTAAGCAATTCAAAATATTCAGGTTCTTCTATACCTTAATCCAATTGTGAAGTAACCAATTGTAGTTCAAAATAAAAATAGTAGAAAAAAGAAGCCCAACAATAAAAAAAAGAAAAGAAAAAAGAAGGGAGGACAAAATTTCTTCAGGTTCTTGTATACCTTAATCCAATCAATAGTTAGATGAAGAAAAAGGCTTAAGAAGAAAAGGGGGGGGGGAATTCTTCAGGTTCTTCAACACCTTAATCCAATTGAAAGGTCTCAAATAGAAAAAAGTTCATACGAATAAACCAGAAAGGTAGATGAAAAAACAAAAATACCAGGAAAGGGGGGAAAAAGGTTTTTAAGGTTTTCCCTTTAAAATAAAGAGCAAATGTAGAAGTTGGACTTCCAAAGAAAAAAAGAAAAACAAAGACAAGCTCCAACAAAGCCAAAACCCCATATAATTATTATAATAAATAAATAAATAAACAAACAAACAAACAAATAAATAAATAAAAGAAATACAGTAAAGCTGGGGAGGAGGGATAGCACAACTTAGAAAAAGTAAAAAGGGCACACTGCACTTTGTTAAATTATCCAAGGCTCTTATTATAGCTCTCTTCTCCAAAAACTTATCACCATTTTTCCCCCTAAGTTTCAACACCAGACTCCAGCTGTTGATAGAAACCCAGAAGAGTACCTGCAATAATACTCTCCCATGCTCTTCCCTTTATCTTATCAAATAGCAATGTCCTTGAAAAGGAGTCTCACTTCTTTCTTTCTCAGCTTTGTCTGGTCACAGGGAAATAGAATATTTTCAAGCCTCTAGTTGGCATGTTACAAAGTTTCTTTGCTCTCACTTTCCCCCTCCTTTTCCGAGCAGGATATAATAAGAATTAATAAAAAAAAGAAAAAGATATTTAAGAAAAATGAAATAACTAAAGGGAGCCTCTAGCCTAAAATATCACAAAATCAAAAAGGAGAAGAAAAAAATTGATATAAATGAAAAAAAAAAACCAGTCCAGTTTCAAAATACAAGATCATATATAGAAAATCCAGCAATGAGAAAAAACAACAAGATTACTTTGACTTTCCTGTTTAAAATCGCCGCTTAATCACTTCTGTCAAAACTTTTACAGATCTTTTCTTTTCCTTAGGGTGTCCTTTCAGATCTTAGAATAAAAAAAGTTCTCACCAAACCGGCACACTCTTTCTGTTCTCTTCCGTTTCGGAGCTGTCCCAACTTCAGCAGCTTTAATGGCTGCCTCTTTGCTGCTGGCAAGAAGAGCTTCTCTCGGATCTACCAGGGACTTTGCAGTATTCCTGGGATCAACAGAATGCGCTCTTCACTTTCACCATCTCTTCGGGATGGTTTAGATCCGATAGGATTGTCCAGGAGCAAAGATATCGGCAGTGATCTCAGACCTCCAAGATTGCATGCCGTATCGTTGCGACACTAGCTCCGCCCACCCCTAGTACATTTGTTCTTGTCACTTGGCTCACCAACAATATTGCACAACTTCTCTTTTCCTGTTCACTTACTTTGGTAGCACACTTCCCAAATGCCTATAAGCTTTCTGGTTCAGAGATTGTTCCTTTTGAATAAATTATATCCTTTAGTTTTTTTATTCCAGTCATGATAGTCATCCCTACAGATCTCTGTTATACCTATTAAATAATTTTTATATCTTTAAATATTTGCCTGAGTTCTCAGCCAAGCACAATTTATTTCAGTATATAGTAGTCTCCATGATTTTTCTAGTTTCTCATGCTGTATAAACTGAAATATGAAAAATACTTTTCTCAAAAGAGAACAACCTGCTCTGTGCATTGTGGTAAGCCAATGGGCTGTTTTTTAATTATGCAAAGTGCATAGCCATTCAATATTTTTATAAACTATAATTATTATTTTTCTAGTAAATTCACATAGTAAACTAAGCCCTAAACCTAGATTAACAAAATGCAATTCCTGTTTTGTCAAAACAAATAGGCCACGTTAGGGCTTTACATAAGCAACACACAGCATATCTCCCACAGTATGCTGAGCTACAAACTCTAAACTAATTTATATTGCAAGCATATTAGAGCTTGTTGTATGAAGCCAGCCATTGTGCTGTATACACTTTATACATGATGGTTAGGTTAGTGAGATAGATAACTTGAGATTGAGGATGTATGCTTTGGGGTGTATGTGCTTTGGACTTGTGTGAATCTAGTCAGGGAGTTATTATAATTTCAAAAGAATAGGATGGATAGAGAATTGTGGTTCCAATCAATGTTGTTTAGCATAAGAGGTAGGTGATAAGTGTCGTGTCCGCAAAAAGACGCCAGGAGTCGGTGACTACGTTTCAAGCTCTTTATTTAACAGTTGTGAACCGAACCGGCGAAAAGGAAAAAGCCCGCGGCTTTTATCCTTTTCGCTGCGGCGGCCGCGGCCAATGGCAGCGATTCAAGTCTCCCGCTCTTGGAGTGAGCCAATCGCGGAAGACTTCAAACGGGCCAATCGGCGCGTCTCGCCTGGCCAATCAGAAATCCCCGCGCTTTAGCCAATCAAAGCGCGGGGATTTCGAGTATATAAATTAAGGACAGAACACCCCTCCCCTCTTGGTATAGTCCTTACATTGCGTAGTCACGTAGGTAGGCGGGGCTCCGTCTAGTCCTACTTGACCTGCGCAACTCAGTTGCAAGCTGTATTTCGTCCGGAGCGGTCATGTTTTTGGCTGCTCCCTCTTCTGTGCGAACCGGTTGGATGATCGGGCCGGTTCCTTCTCCGTGGCTCCCACCTGGGCCTTCTGGGTTGGTTGAGCTACGGGTTTCGCCGCTCCCGCTTGGTTTCTCTGAGTTGGTTGAGCTGGCTAGGTGGCTCTTCTCTGGCGGGGGATCGCGATGGCTGCGCTCCGGTAAGTACTGCTGGTTTATTTTTTCTTGCGTTTGCTTATTCGGGTATTCCCTCCCCCCTTGGTTCGTGTTTTGGGGGTTGAGTTCTGTTGCTGTTCGTGACCGGAGCTGGTCAATGTGCCTTTTCCAGGCTCGCCCATCTGTGGTTTGGAGCCGGTATGATCGTGGGCCTGTGATCTGGGTGATGACGGCTGGGATCCATAGGGGGTCCCCCGTCAGGTTTTTCGCGTACACTAAGTCGCCGGGTGCGAATGTTCGGTATTTTGTATTTGAGTCTGGGGGCCGCTCCGGGTTATATGTTGGGTGTAACCTGTCGAGTGGGGACCTCAGCTTCCTACCCATTAGTAACTCGGCTGGGCTTTTGTTGGTAGTGGTGTTCGGGGTGATGTGTTGTATAAAGAGGAGTTTATTTATTTTGTCGTTGATCTCCCCGTGGTCCATTTTCCGGATGGTTTTTTTTGGTAAATTGAACCATCCGTTCCGCCCTACCGTTCGCCGCCGGATGCGCCGGCGCTGTTAATGCGTGGCGGATGCCCCTCTCCGCCAGGAATCTCTCGAAGTCGAGGGAGGTAAATTGGGGCCCGTTGTCGGAGACGACGACGTCTGGGAGGCCGTGTGTTGCAAAGAGTTTGCAAAGTTCTTTGATGACGGCCTCCGTGGTAGTAGATTTCATGTCGCTTACCTCCAACCAGTTGGAGTAAGCGTCAACTGTTATTAGAAAGGTATGCCCATTCGTGGGGCCGGCAAAGTCTAAATGGATTCTGCACCAGGGCCCCCTTGGTGTTTCCCACTCCAGGATGGGTGCTGCGGGTGGGCTTGGTCTGGTCTCCTGGCATCGTTGGCACCTAGCTACCCATGCTTCTATCTGCTTGTCCATCCCTGGCCACCAAGCGTAACTCCTGGCCAGGGCTTTAGTTCTGACGATGCCAGGATGCCCCTCATGCAACATCTCTAAGACCTTCCCTTGCAACCTGTCCAGGATGACCACCCTGTCACCCCATAAAATACACCCCTTGAGCAGCGAGAGTTCAGTCTGGCGGTTTCTGAATGTCTTAACGGATTCGTCCTTGTCACTTTCAGGCCAAGCTTTTTCCACCCAATGTAAGATTCGCGCCAGACACCTGTCCCTAATAGTTTCCCGGGCAATGTCTGACGCGGTGATGGGTGGGTTGGGCAGGTTCTCGATGTTAAGGGTGTTTGTCGTTGGTGCTGGGTCAGGATCAGAGTCTGGTAAAGGCGAGCGGCTTAAAGCGTCCGCGTGCAAAATTTTCTTACCAGGCTTGTGTAGCAGTTCGTAGCTGTAGGCTGCCAGGAACTCGGACCACCTTGTCATCCGGGGCGATAAAATGTTCGGGGTGGCTCGATTTCCTGCAAGGATGCCCAGCAACAGCTTATGGTCTGTCACAATGGTAAAAGGGTGGCCGTAAAGGTATTCGTGAAATCGCTTAACGGCGGCAACTATAGCCAATGCTTCTTTGTCCAGCTGGCTATAGTTCCGCTCTGGTTTAGTTAGAGTCCTGGAAAAGAAAGCGATGGGTGCTTCTCTTTTGTCAGGGAGGGTATGGCTAAGGACAGCGCCGACGCCGAAAGGTGATGCGTCGCAAGTGACGACCAAGGGCAAGGTTTCGCTGAATTGGATCAGGACGGCGTCGGAAGTGAGGAGGTCTTTGGTTTTTTGGAAGGCGGCTTGCTCCCGTCTCCCCCAAGTCCAGGTTGCCGCCTTATCCAGGAGCCTATGCAAAGGCTCCGCCGCCGTAGCCTTTTGGGGTAGGAAAACATTATAAAAATTCAGCAACCCCAAGAAAGCCTGTAGTTCCGTCTTAGACCTAGGGGTGGGGGCCTCTTTGATAGCTTTCACTTTTTTAATTGTAGGGTGAATGCCATGCCGGTCTAGAAGGTAGCCCAAGAATTCCACTCGGTCTGTGCATAGTTGGCATTTTTCCCGTTTTACTTTAAGTCCCGTTACTTTAAATTTTGTTAAGACCTCCCTGAGTCGGTTTTCTAATTCGGCTTCGTTTGGCGCCGCCACTAATACGTCATCAAAATAGGGCACCACCCCCTTGATGCCCTGCAGTAAACGTTCCATCAGGCTCTGAAAGATGCCTGGTGCCACGCTGACTCCGAACTGGAGTCGGTTGCACTTGAAGGCCCCCCGATGGGTAACGATGGTCTGGGCTTCCACTGTTTTTTCGTCGACCGGCAACTGTTGATATGCTTGGGCGAGATCGAGCTTGGCAAAGACCCTGCCCCCTCCCAGTGAGTGCAGTAGGTGTTGCACGATTGGGACAGGGTAGGCGCTTTGTTGCAACGCGCCATTTAGGGTGGCCTTATAGTCCCCACAAATTCTCACGGACCCGTCTGGTTTGACTGGGGTCACTATAGGGGTCTCCCATCGGGCATGGTCTATCGGCTGCAGTATCCCCTGTTTGACGAGCTTGTCAATCTGCTCGTCAATCTTAGGTTTTAGGGCGAATGGCACCCGCCTAGGTTTTAGTCGCTTGGGGGGGACGCTAGGGTCTAGATCAAAAGAGATAAGGGGCCCCTGGTACTTGCCCAGGCTTCCATCGAAGACCTCCCGGAACTCCTGGGCTAGCCGCTGTTCCCAGCCGTCGTCAGCGACGTGGTTGACTCCTGTTAGCGCGATGTCGAGCGGGGCGAACCATTGTAAGCCCAGCAGGCTTGGTCGGTCGCGATCGACGATTGTGAGTGGGAGTTGTTCGGTGCGGCCCTTGTAAGTTACATTAAAGTTCTTAGTGCCCACTACCGGGACGCGGTTTCCCTGGTAGTCTTTTATAATAAGTCTTTGGGCGTTTATGTTCCTCTTATGGAGGGTGGGCACTAACCGTTTTATCTCGTGCCATGCAATCATGGAGAGGTAGGACCCGGAGTCCACCTCCATCTTGCATGGTTGGCCTTCAATGTGGACTTCTACGTGTACCTTTCTGGCGCCGTCGGAGATGGCGTGGCCGATGGTTACCGTCTGGTGGGTTTCTTCCTTGCGCCGACTGTCGCCGCCTCTTGATGGTCGCTGGATTCGGTCCCACCGGCCATCCGGTTGGCGATCTCTGGTCCTGGGCAGTGGGCTTTCCCTCTTACGATCGTGTTGGTCCCATCTGGGTGGGCTGCGAGTCTTCTTTTGGCGGCAAACCCGAGCGATGTGTCCCCTTTTTTCACAATGCCTACAGATAGAGTCAAAAAATCGGCATTCTGATCTGGGGTGGTCGCCGCCGCATCCGGCACAGTTGGTCCTCGACCTACGACCTCTTCTGTTTCGTTGGTCGCCGCGCCCCGTCTGCACGCGATGTATGTCCTCCTCGTCTTCTGACATGCTGGAGGCAGACTGGAATTCTCCGTAGTGTGCGGTTGATTCGTTTTTTGAGTCGGCCGACCTTGCCGGGTTGTTGTTTCCGCCCTTCGTGTCTGATTTTCGCATGCTGTCAGCGGAAGTGCGGGTTGCTTCTGCGGCTGCAGCTGCGGTGAGGGCGTCTGCTAGGCTGATGTTGCCCTTAGCCATAAGCCGGCTCTGGAGTGCAGGGTCCCATAGGCCGAGTACGAATCGGTCTCTTAGGAGGCTGTTCAGACCTTCAAATTCGCAGAGTCCTCCTAGGCGCCGCAGCTCGGCGACGAAATCGCTCAGTTTTTCGCCCGGTTTTTGGTTGCGCCGGTAAAATTCATTGCGCCGGATCAGGATGGGGACCTCGGGGGCGTAATGGCGCTGCAGGATAGGTTCGAGGACGTCCCAGTCCATGGCAGTTGCGTCGGCTGGCTTGGCCAATGCTTTGGCCATCTGGAAAACCTCGGTTCCGCAATGGGTGAGGAAAACGGCGCGTTTTAGCGGGCCCGGGGCGTCCTTCATTCCGGTGCACTTGAGGTACATGCGGAAACGGTCTGAGAACGATTCCCAGTCCTCGGTGGCGGGGTTGAAGGGGGCGGGCGGTGCTATTTTCGCTATTTCGGTGCTGAAACTGGCTCTTGTTGGACACGGGGTTCGGTTCAAGGTCGAGATCCCACCTTCGTCGCCAGTGTCGTGTCCGCAAAAAGACGCCAGGAGTCGGTGACTACGTTTCAAGCTCTTTATTTAACAGTTGTGAACCGAACCGGCGAAAAGGAAAAAGCCCACGGCTTTTATCCTTTTCGCTGCGGCGGCCGCGGCCAATGGCAGCGATTCAAGTCTCCCGCTCTTGGAGTGAGCCAATCGCGGAAGACTTCAAACGGGCCAATCGGCGCGTCTCGCCTGGCCAATCAGAAATCCCCGCGCTTTAGCCAATCAAAGCGCGGGGATTTTGAGTATGTAAATTAAGGACAGAACAATAAGTAAGAAGCAAGCTTGGCATAATGAGTAAGAATGATGAGGCCTCTAGGTATCAGGGGTACTATTACCTAGATGAGTAGTAGAGTAGAGAACAACAGATCAGCATAACACTTGCACAAGGTCTGTGTACTGTGTGTGGCTATGTCGGTTGGTAGAAAGAACTCAATGGGAAACATAGGGAACTTTCAAATGAAATACAGGGAATAGAATGCTGATGACAACAAAATGATATTGAACAAAAGACAAACTGGTCCAATTTGTATTTTACTGAAGTAAGCTGAGGGGCATTCAAAAGCCACATTGATCCCATGGTGCCTCAATCTTACAAGAAAGCTCTAGTCACACAGGAGTATCTCTGTTATTTTGGGGAGAATTCATACACTTCTGAGCCAACATGGAAACAAAATATAGGAATGGAACATTCTGCAAAACCTTACAACTTGGGAGTTGAACGACTGATCTGAATACCAAATCTCTCTGTACTAAAGAGGACTGTTTGGGTTGATGAGCCAAAACCAATTTCAGGCAACATGAGATCCAAGCATCTCTTTAAAAAAAAAAAAAAAAATCTTGCATTTTTGGAACTTCTGGAAGCTACAGCTCCCATATCTGAGCTGCA
This sequence comes from Hydrophis major, assembly GCA_033807585.1. Lineage (NCBI taxonomy): Eukaryota > Metazoa > Chordata > Lepidosauria > Squamata > Elapidae > Hydrophis > Hydrophis major. The sequence goes on along the minus strand of CM066331.1, from coordinate 185,789,912 downwards.
AAACTCTATATGGTCAGTAGATTTTATTTGCTTTATTTTATTTAACATATCTATGTGCTGGTCAATCCCACTGAAGCCAGCCCATGATGCAGAGATGGGATGCTACCGGTTCTGCCCAGTTCTGCTGAGCTGGTAGCTCTGAAGATCAACTGAGACAGAACCGGTTCGCTCTGACGATCTGCTGTTGGGTCCACCCGGCTGCCCAGGCTCCCATACTGACCTTTATTTACTGCTTTTGAAGTGCAGCTGCTTTGCGTGACACAGCAGATAGCCACGCGTTAGCTGTTGAAGACACAGGAAGAGTGTAGGATTGCAGGAGGTGAATAGGAAAGCCTCTGTGCATGTGCAAAGTGCGCATTTGGCATGTGCACAAATGCAACATGTGCACGTGCATGCAAAGCACACCCACCAAGCCACACCCACCAAAACAGTGGTCAACCACTTTGAAACCCACCACTGCTATGATAGTTTGTTTGTTTGTTTGTTTGTTTATTTACTTATATTTGCAAAATGCCTCAATTCTGTGACCCTGGGCAGTACAAAAGAAACATGAAAAACACAGCAACAAAAGAACAGGCAGCAACAAAACACACACCTGCATCAGAAGCAGCAAACAGGGCAAGAAATAACGGTATCAAAGAAAGATCCAACCTAGAATTAAGGAAAAAAATTTCCTCTCAGCGACAACAATTAATTAGTGGAATGACTTGCCTTTAGAAGTTGTGGATGCTCCATCACTGGAGGTTTTTAAGAAGAGATTGGACAGCTGTTTGGAATGATATAGGGTCTCCTGCTTAAGCAGAGGCTTGAACTGAAGACCTCCCAGATCCCTGTTATTCGTAGCTCAGGTTATTTTAGCAATAAGTTTGAGAGATGAATTAAGTCTTCAATACCCTCCAAAAATCTAGCAGATCTTGCGGGGGAAACCTCTTTCCTAGGATAGCCATTGCATGCATGTGTGCACATGTTGCATGTGTGCACATGCCAAATGTGCACTTTGCACATGCACAGAGGCTTTCCTATTCACCTCCTGCAATCCTACACTCTCCCTCTTTCCTAGGAGAGCCATTGACATAGAGAAATGTGCTTCTAAGATCCCAAGAGACAACATTCTTTAATCTGTGTAGTTTAGTGACTTAATAGTCAACTGTTAGGTGACTATCATTCCTAACAGTGTCAACATATTTTCTAAAACGTCTGAAGACAGGACAAGCAATGGATGGAAATTAACCAAGGACAGAAGTCATCTGGAATTAAGGGGGAATTTCCTGACAGTTAGAACAATTAACCAGTGGAACGTCTCCAGAAGTTGTGGGTACTCCAAAACTCCAAAAGACATTAGACAACCATTTGTCTTAAATGATATAGTTTCCTGCTTGATCAAAGGGTTGGGCTAGCAGACCTCAAAGGTCCCTTCCAATTCTGTTGTTCTGTAATTTAAATAAATATCAGAATTTGGAGACAGAAGTCTTGTTTCTATTTAGACTTTAGCCCCATTGATTTTCTGTGTTACCTTTTTGAGGCAGGAGACACAAAAATCACATATATGCTGTAAGATAGATTGAAAGTTGTTTAGACTTTTCATTGAAATATCAAGCTGGCAGTGGAATACATAGCCAGTGGGGCATGAGGAGGGAAGTCATGGGGAGAGGATGAAGAACTCATGAAGTCTGTACTAAATGCTTAATATCCAGTTTCTGCTTTGCATGGCACTGAATGCAACACAATTATATTCATAGCAGGACCTGCAGGGTTTACCTAACCTAGACCAGCAGGTTTGCTTTCTATATAAGACAGCCAAAAGCTTTGCAATAGAAAAATTATCTAGAAGATGTCCAGTAAGCAAGCTTTATGATGTGAACTAAACTTTACATCTTAAAACAGTTATAAGGTCTAATGCAGGCAATCAATCAATCAATCTCAGTTTCAATCAATCTGGGTTTTAGCTCCCAGAATTCCTGGATGGAGCCTGGCTGGGCAAGATTGGGAGTTGAAGTCATACATCTTAAAATTATGGAGTTTGAGAAACACTGGTCTAATTAATTCATGATCACAACAGAACGAGTGCTACAAATACTGTCAAAAAGATAACTATAGGGTAAAATTTGAAAATGTGTGCTCACTCACAGACACTGATACAGATCTAATGACCCCCAATGATAATTCCTGAAATGTATCTCAAAAATTCAGCAAGAAAAAATGTTCATCTTTTTCTAAGGTTGCATAGTATTCATCCGAAACTGAAACATAAATTTGTATTTTTACACAAGAAAGGAATATTTTCACCACTGGCACTTTATTACAAACTGAATGATTATTAGTCTTGTTTCAGTTGCATGGAATTGTGGCACGAATTTGTACTAGCAACTGTTGTTGTTGTTGTTATGTCTTCATAGCAGTCTTTTAATCTGAGAGAGCCTTGGCAATACTAATGTTAAAATAGTGTGCCGTTTTATCCTAGTACAGGTTTTGCCATGGATACAATTCATTTAAACTTTATAATGTTCAGTGACCAAAGCTGAGTATAATTTTAAGACAATGAATTAGAATTAAACTAAAACATTTTAACAATGCAACATTAAGATATAAAAAAATAGGATATAAGGCAGATGATGAATGTATTAAGCAAATTACAATAGCTAAAAATAGAAACAGTGAATACTTAAACTTTAATTCAGTAGTGACTAAAATTTTAAGCTACTTAAGTGATATCTGTAGGAAGGTAAGCATGAATAAATGAATGTAAATGTATTTAGTATCACAAACTATTGCTTAATATTGTAAAGTTATAACATGCAGGGTTTTAACATTTTGCCCTGAGACTCCATAAGGTTCTTAACAGGGAAAACGATATTATCACACAATGAACAGGGGTGGCAATCAAGCAGAATTCAGTTATTCTCCCAGAGGTCATCTTTGAGGTGTCTGTCAAGAGATAAAGAATAAGATTGGCATCTGTTTTGCAGTGGCTAGTAGTTTAAAAAGGTGCAATTAAATATTTGTGCCAATTTGAATATATAAGAAGGATATGTGCTCTTGCTGAGGCAGTATCTTCCAAAATACATAGGCATTTATGTTCTTTTATAGGAATTCTGTTGAGTAATTTTTAGAGGAATTTATTCCTCCCGTAGATCATGAAGCCTTAATTACAAACCTAAGAACATGCTTTTAGAAACAATATCATCTGACTAATTCTTTAAAGCTATTAATTTACACCGGCCTTGTCCAAATCGATGTTATCAAGATAAGTCATCTATGTCCCAATATCTGGATGGGAATATTATGGTTGCTGAAGACCATCAACTTGAAGATTACCAGATTGGTGAAATCTTAGTTTATAGAATTAGAATGAATGGAATAACAGAGTTGGAAGGACCTTGGAGGTCTTCTAGTCCAACCCCCTGCTTAGACAGGAAACCCTATACCATTTCAGACAAATGGTTACCCAATCTCCTCTTTAAAACTTCTAGAGCATTTAAAACTTTAAAACTTCTAGAGCATTTACAACTTCTGGAGGCAAGTTGTTCCAGTAATTCATTGTTCTCACTGTCAGGAAATTTCTCCTTAGTTCTAGATTGCTTCTCTCCTTCATTAGTTTCCATCGCTTGCTTCTTGTCCTGCCCTAAGGTGTTTTGGAGAATAGCTAGACTCCCTCTTCTTTGTGGCAACCCCTGAGATATTGGAACACTTCTATCACCCCTAGTTCTTCTTTTCATTAAACTAGACATACCCAATGTCAGCAACCATTGCTACTCCTCACTTATTTTGTATTTTGTATTTTAGATAGTATTGTAATATTGGGTTATACATTGAAATAATAATCAAGTTATTATAGTCTTAAAGAAAGTCTAGTTCCTTTATCATTGCAGCTCATGGAAGTTAACATCATTGAACACAGTAAAACTTCATTTATGATTCTGTTATCTGTTTTGGCTCATGTCTAAGCTGACTTAATGATTATAAATAAGTATACTTAGGGTATTTTTTAAAAAAATCTGTATAGTTCCACAACTCTCATCAATTTAGCTCATTTTTTATTTTACCTGATTACCTTCCCCAACATGCTTCCTTGATACTCCATGCCTACTGCCTTACAGCCTAGTTTTATGTCACATGATGATATTCTTAGTGATGTTATTAATAACTTTATTAATAACTTATTATTAATTGTCCAATCTTTGCTTTTTATCAAATCAAATAATTTATTACATCCATAAGGCCAGTGAATGTGAGAGATAAGAAAACATAAATTAATTTGTATTCTATTATAGTTAATGCATCCTTTCTCTCCTATCTATACTCAAAGAAATAAGTATATTTAACTCATTGTTTAAAATCTAATCATATTAGTAATACTGAATCATAGAACCAGAGTTATACATTCTTTAGCTGTGGCACAAATGAAGACTTTACTTCTCAACATTTTTTCTATTAAATTTGTGCGCCTTCATACTTGGAAGTTTTAATTGTTCCCAGAATTGCCTCATTAACTTCAGAAAGGTTTACCATTTCACACCCCAGAACTATGATGCTAATTAGAAAGGAACTGGCTTTAGTTTAAGGAAAGAATTTTGTCTTTGAGAGAAGGCTTATTCTGTCATTGACAGAGAATACCTGCCAGACTGTAGGAATTATCACCAGGTAGATGCACTTGGAGAATACCTATAAGCAAATGAATCAATCCCAAGGCCAAACACACTAAGATAATAAAATAAGCTACTTCGGCATTTAAATAACAAATATTGTTAAAGAATATGTCAAGTCTTTACATTATCCTAGTAAATTAATCATGACCTGTCTTCTGGCAATCACTTTAAAGAAAGGGTAGAAATACAGGGAGGTGCTTTGTATGAAGAAAGTATGTTGATATAAATTTTGTCTAGCCTTTAATTATCATTTGTGGAGATAGCAGCTGGATAAATATTAATAATACCAATTATTTGTGTAGCAAATTTTTGCAGAGTAAAATCCTGAACAAATAAGCATTTTATATACTTTCACAACATTGTGTGCAAAGTTTATCTCATTTTTAAAATAAATTTGGTTCACTTTGTTAGCAGAAAGTAGAACATTCATCTTCCTAATCCAGCAGCATCTAAATTACACTAGCTTTCAGGTGAAGGATTATTTGCTTTTCTACTACTTGAAATTCCAAATTGCAGCACATAATCCGCTCCTCTCCTTCAAATATTTTTCTATTCATTGCTTCATCTAAGCTTACAAGTTTTCTTTTTGATGAATCCAGAAGAAACGTATAGAGGGCAACATTTTACCCTCTATCTTTTGATCAGTTTTAAATAATTCAGTGTTTTAGTGAGCTGATTCAAGAACGTAATCCTAATCCTAAATATTGTATAAATACTGAGGTATTTAGGTTGATGGATTAGTACTTTTCTGGCAGACTGTGGTGATAGAGAGGAACATTGCTTAAGGCGTTCCACTCTGGCAAATTATCAGTGAAAACCTGATAAGCATTTTATTTATGAAAAAAAAAAAACCTTTAATCAGTCTTTAAGAAATTAACCAATCTTCCCCCCTCCTGATGTCCCCCAGATTATTGGATTTTTAGTATTTGTTTCTTACCTACAGAGGTGACATGAACCTCCAGAAGAGTGGGGGTGTTAAGTGTTAAGATCTGGCCCTGCAAATTAGCATGGGTGTGTGTGTCTAAGAGTGTCTAAGAATACAACCCTGGGAGTGGCTGGTGGTTTGAGGGAACTTCCAGTTTTGTTAACTTTTTTAGTCTTCTGATTTTTTTTTACTTCGAGTTTTAGTTTATCTATGAATCTTAACCTTGTTTTTAATTCTGCTTTAATTGTGCTTTTAGTTATGTTTTATTATGTTGTTTATCTGAAGGGCTTTAAAGTAAAACTGGAAGGAGAGTAGACCAAACTTTTAGACTAAAACCCAAGCATAATCCACAAGACAATTAGCCAAAAATGAGGAGGTAAATGATGAGAAAGAAGAAGAACTCAGGTATAAAAGAGGAGACATAAGAAGCAAATGCAAGATCAGTCACAATGAATGTTAAGTCCTGGGCATGGGCGCAAAGAACGGAGAGGAGACATCGGACGGTGACTTTTTTATTTAACAAGAAAGAACGGAGCAAAAGACCTGGGCAGCAGTAGCTCTTTTATAGAGCTTGCTGCTGCTAAACAACCAATGAACTGAGTCTATCGCTTTCACAAGCGTCCAATCAGGGGTTCCCGTTAACAGCCAATCAGACTGGCCAAACCTGACCAATCACGACTCGTTATTCACGGGCCAATGAGAATTGCAGGATTACAAGCCTGCTGTATGACGAAGCTGTTTAGGGCTGTACCGCTGCGATAATTTAATCCATAACACCCCTCCCCCTTTGGTTCCGTCTGAGGGGTGGGGTGATGTATTCTCGCAAATAGGCAGGCCGCTTCACCTGTCTGCTCGACCTGCGCTGTTGCACTGGGTTCTGTTCTGGTTCTGGTTCTGGCTCTGGCTCCGGTGGGCTGTCCGCTGGGCTGGATAGCGAAGACTGTGGTTCCGGGTTGCCCTCATCAGCGCTGTCTTCCGGGTTCCCTGGATCTGCCTCAGTCATGGTGCTGTCACGTGGCGAGGCCGCTCCCTGGTTCGATTCTCCCTCGGATGTTGAGTATCCTCTGGGCTGTTGGGTTTCAATTTCTTCTTCGTCCTCCTCCATGTTCCTTCTCCCCCAGCTGGAGGTTCCAGTGCTAATCTGGAACGGAGTTGGTCTATGTGGCGTTTCCACATCTTACTGTCTGCCATTTGTAGGTGATAGGATCGGGGTCCTGTAAGTTGTGTTATTGTCGCGGGGACCCACAATGGGTCGCCCGAGAAGTTTTTTGCAAATACAGGGTCTCCTTTCTGGAATGCCCGACACTTGCTGCTGGATCCCAGGGGTTGTTCTGGTGTGTAGTTTGGGTGGAGGTGATCAAGATGCCAGCGAAGTTTCTGGCCCATCAGGAGTTCTTCTGGGGTTTTGTTCGTGGTGCTGTTTGGGGTTATGTGTTGGATAAAAAGCATTCGGTTTATTTTATAGTTTATAGTTTAGTTTATAGTTTATAGAGTTTATTTGTCATTACACTCGCAAGCGGGTGCAACGAAATGAGGTGCTCTTCCACAAGTAAAAACTGGACAAACACCATTAAAAGAAAAAAATTAAATTAAATTAAAACTAAACACAGCCGACCATACAATGATCTCTATGCAATTTAAAAATGTAAAACCCCATTAACTCTCATTCACTTCCACATAAATCTTATGACCCTGCATTCAAACTCAAAACTGCACTTGGATAAAAACTGTTCTTAAATCTGGTCATCCTTGTTCTTAATACCCTAAATCTTCTTCTCGATGGTAATAGTTCAAAGAGCTGATGTCCCGGATGAGAGGAGTCATTCAATATATTAAGTATCTTTCTCCTACATCTATTCCTATACAGTTCTTCCAAAGAGGGAAGTGAGCAGCCAATGTTTTGGGCTATCATAATCACCCTCTGAATTGCCTTTTTCTCTGCCACTGTGCAGCTCAAGAACCATACACAGAGACAGTAGGATAATATACTCTCAATTGAACTCCGATAGAAAGTAGTCAATAGACTCTCAGCCAGTTGTTGTTTCCTAAGAATCCTTAGTAAATACAACCGTTGTTGTGCCTTCTTAATTAAAGCAGCTGTGTTTGCACTCCAGGTCAGGTTATTTGTAATGATGGTCCCGAGAAACTTACATTCAACATTCAATTTTGTCGTCAATGTTGCCGTGGTCCATTTTGTGCAGGGTCTGTTTTACAAATTGAACCATTCACTCAGCCCTACCATTGGCTGCAGGGTGGGCTGGCGATGTTAAAGCATGGCAGATGCCCCGATCAGCGAGGTATTGTTCGAATGGCAGGGCAGTGAATTGGGGGCCATTATCTGAGATGAGGACATCAGGAAGTCTGTGGGTAGTGAATAGTTTATTCAGTTTTTTAGTGACTGTGTCTGTGGTGGTGCTTTCCATTTTTTGGACTTCAAGCCAGTTTGAATAGGCATCCACCATTAAAAGGAAAGTGTGTCCTCTTGCGGGTCCTGCAAAATCGATGTGGATACGGGGCCAAGGACCTCGAGGCGTTTCCCACTGAATTGGGGGAATCTTTGGAGGAGCGGAGCGAGTCTCCTGGCATTTACTGCATTTTTCTACCCAAGTTTCTATTTGTCTATCTAAACCAGGCCACCATGCGTAACTCCTGGCCAATGTCTTCATCCTCACGATGCCTGGATGTCCCTCGTGCAGCATTTTCAATACCCTATATTGTAACTTCTCTGGGACTATGACTCTGTCTCCCCATACTATGCAACCTTTCTGGGAAAACAGTTCTGTTTAACGATTCTTAAATGGCTTGAACGTGTCATCGGTTGCACTGACCGGCCAACCGTATTCTACCCAGCTGAGGACTCGTGCCAAAACAGGATCCTTTTTTGTCTCTAAGGCTATGTCTCGAGCGGTTAATGGCGGCGATTTGAGGGTTTTGATTTGTAGTACGGTTATGATTGGAGCAGGCTCCTCTATAATGTCTGGTAGTGGCAAGCGGCTCAAAGCGTCAGTGTGGGGAATGGTTTTCCCTGGGCGGTGTTGCAATCGGTAATCGTACGCGGCTAAAAATTCTGACCAACATGTCATTCTTGGTGATAATATATGGGGAGTTTGTTTGTTTCCCACCAAAATACCAAGTAGCGGCTTGTGGTCTGTAATTATGGTAAAGGGTCTCCCATATACATTGTCATGGAAGTGTTTAATTGCGGATACAATAGCAAGGGCCTCTTTATCAAGTTGACTATAGTTTTTTTCGGTTTTAGACAAAGTTCTCAAAAAGAACACAATAGGTGCCTCATTTCCATTTGGGAGGACATGACTTAAGATGGTTCCTACTCCAAATGGTGAGGCATCACAGGTAACCGTCAAAGGGAGAGTCTCGTTGTATTGCATTAATATGGCATCAGAGATTAAAGGGTCTTTTATCTCTTTGAACGCTTTCTCTTCCCGCCATCCCCAAACCCAAGGAGCCTTTTTATCGAGAAGTCTATGTAGGGGTTTGGCTACGGTTGCCTTCTGGGGCAAGAAAATGTTATAAAAGTTAATGAGTCTCAGGAAGGCTTGAAGGTCTGTCTTATTCCTAGGTCTCGGGGCTTTTTTGATTGCAGTTAGTGTTTTTTTGGTGGGGTGGATTCCCTGTCTGTCAAGAAGGTATCCCAGGAACTCCACTCTCTCCGTACAAAGTTGACAAATATCTCGTTTTACCTTAAGACCCACGTCTTTGAATTTCTGCAGGACTTTTCTGAGTCATTGTGCTAATAATTCTTTAGTGGGGGCAGCTATTAGGACGTCATCAAAATAAGGCACGAAGCCTTTTATGCCTTGTAATAGTCTCTCCATTAAACTTTGGAAAATGCCCGGTGCCACGCTTACTCCAAATTGGAGTCTATTGCACTTAAAAGCGCCTCTATGTGTAACTATTGTCTGGGCTTCTGCAGTTGCTGCATCCACAGGGAGTTGCTGCTACGCCTGAGCTAAATCCAATTTCGCAAATATTTTTCTGCCACCCAGGGAATGAAGAAGGTGTTGAACCACTGGTACTGGATAAGCGCTCTGTTGAAGAGCATGATTTAGGGTGCCCCAATAGTCCCCGCAAATTCTTAATGAACCATCTGGCTTCATGGGCGTTACTATCGGGATTTCCCAATGGGCGTGGTCAATCAGTTCAAATACGCCATGGGCTATTAGTTTATCTGGCTGCTCGTCGATTTTAGGCTTTAAGGCAAAAGGTACTGGACGGGGCTTAAGCCAAATGGGAGCTACATCAGGGCTGAGATTAAACGATGTAGGGGTCCCCTTGTACTTGCCTAATGTTCCTATGAACACATCCTGGAATTCCTGGATGAGAGTCTCTTCCCAGTCGTCATTTCTGGTATGGTGTATGCTGGCTAGTTCAATTCCAAGTGGGGTGAGCCACTGTAACCCTAACAAGCTGGGTCGGTCACGATCGACGACAGTCAGGGGTAGCGTTGCTGTGCGGTCCTTGAATGATACTTGGACGTTGCTGGAACTGACAACTGGGATTCTGTTTCCCTGATAATCTTTCAGGACGATTCGCTGTGTGCTGAGGTCCTGGTGGGAAATGGCAGGGATCAGTTGTTTGAGGGTTCTCCAGGATACTATTGACAGGGATGATCCCGAATCGACTTCCATCACACATGGTCGATTCTCAATAGTAACCTTCACACGTATCTTCCTTGCATCGAACAATGAAGCGTGGCCGATGATAATGGTTTGGTGGGCCTCTTCTCATCTCGTTGAAAAGGCAGGTGCTTGGTTTCTGTAGTAGTAGTGGTTGTTCCATTGATGGTTCAAATGGTCCCGGTTCTCAGGAGGTTTGCCTATCTCCCGACGGAGGTTGTTCTCCTTTCGGTTGGGACAGGATTCTCATCTGCTTCTGCAGACCTTCGTGATGTGGCCTTTTTTTCTGCAGTTATGGCAGAGTGCATCGAGGAATTTGCAATCCAATCGTGGGTGGTTTGCCCCGCAACCCGCACATTGGCGCAGACGTCGCTGGTTCCTTTGCTCTCGTTCCGAGCGGAGCCAGTTGACCTCCTCTTCATCACTGTCTGAGGATGATTCGAGGTCTTCGTGGTGGGTAGTGGTAGCATGCTTCTCAGTGGTGATTGGGACCTTGTTGGTGAGTTGGTGAAGCAGTGTGTTCGCTCGGCGCATTCGAGCAGCTCTCTTCCTGGTTGCTTCTGTGGCAGTAGCGTCGGCAGTGACTTCTGTAAGGCTGATGTCGCCTTTCGCCATCAGCTTACTCTGCACGTGTGGTGCATTTAATCCCAGAACTATTCAGTCTCTTAGGGCTTCCTCTAAGTTTGCAAAACCACAAAGGCCTCCTAAGTTCCGGAGGTCAGCTATGAAATTACCAACGCTCTCGTCCTTCCGTTGGTCCCTCTGGTAAAATTCGTGTCTTCGTATCAGTGTAGGTACTGCGGGTGCGTAATGGGCCCTGAGGATTGGAGCGAGGGTGTCCCAATCCATGGTCTTCACTTCCGCCGGTTTTGCTAATGCTTTAGCCATTTTGAAAATGGCGGGGCCGCAATGAGTCAGGAACACAGCTCGTTTCTTGCCAGACGTAGCATCTTTTAAATTGTTGGTCTGGGAACATCTGGAAGCGGTCTATATACGAGTCCCAGTCTTTGGTTGCTGGGTCGAATGGAGCGGGTGGTATGGCACCGCTAGTCATCTTGCTGTCTGTTGCATGCGCTCTTTCACCACATGCTCTGTCTTTGTCCAATATGTTCTATTCAGCTCTGTCATCTCTGCATCCCATCCTCATCGCCAGTGTTAAGTCCTGGGCATGGGCGCAAAAAACGGAGACGAGATATCGGACGGTGACTTCAACTCTTTATTTAACAAGAAAGAACGGAGCAAAAGACCTGGGCAGCAGTAGCTCTTTTATAGAGCTTGCTGCCGTTAAACAACCAATGAACTGAGTCTATCACTTTCACAAGCGTCCAATCAGGGGCTTCCGTTAACAGCCAATCAGACTGGCCAAACCTGACCAATCACGACTCGCTATTCACGGGCCAATGAGAATTGCAGGATTACAAGCCTGCTGTATGATGAAGCTGTTTAGGGTTGTACACTGTGCTGGTTTAATCCATAACAATGAACTTAGATGTCTGTACGTTAATGCTCAGAGTTTGAGTAACAAACAGGGAAAACGTGAAGCATAATATAGAGCAGCACTATTATTAGAATGTATCATAATGCAGGCACAAGTGACTAAACAAAGTCAGAGCAGTGTGTTAGACTTTAAGAGAGATGATTTCCACAAACTAAGGGACAGATTATGAAGAGTTTCATAGATGAAAATCCTAGAAGAAAAAACAGTTCAGGGCACATAGGAAACATTGGAAAATGAAATACTGAAGGACACTAGTGAGGTCAATACTGTGTCCAGTTCTGATCATCACAATACAAAAAGAGGCTGATGTCCTAGAAAGTGTGCAAAAAATAACAAAGATGATAACAGGACTAGAGACTAAACTGTTATTAGGATCAATTAAGGGAACTAGGTATGTCTAGCCTACTAAAGAGAAGATTGGGGGGGACATGACAGCTGTCTTCCAGTACTCGATAGGCTGTAACAAATAAGGGGGGTGGGGTTTTTGACTTATTCTTCAAAGCACCTGGGGGTAGGACAAGAAGCAAAAGATGGAAGCTTATGAAAGAGAGATCTAATCTGGAACTATGAAGAAATTTCCTGACAGTGAGAACAATTAATCAATGGAACGGTTTGCTTCCCAGAGTTGTGGGTGCTTGATCCCTATACATATCTACTACAACTTGTCATCTCTCATTGTGACTGCCAATTTTCAGTTCAATTAATGTAGAAATGTAAAATCCAAATTGGTTTCACCTGCCTATATATATATGAAAAGCAAAGCCAATTACTGTATTAGACAAAGAACTTTAGGTTGTGAGCACCAACAGGATCTGATTAAATTACCAGATACCATTTACTATGAAGGATTTTTAAACATATCCAACAAACTAGATACATTATTTACTTAACCACCTAGGAGCTAAGTAGAGCATTTACTCTGGTTCAGTTTAATGTTTCAACACCAGTAATCCTGAATGTTAGATATCTTCATATCCTTCCATATCTGCCCTCGGGGAGGCTGAAACCTTGATTCCTGTCCCATTGTTTTGCCTAGTTTGCTGAAGTATTTGTGCCATTCATATTTTCTGGTTTTGACTAATCAATTAGGTACATCAGATATCTTTTATACAGTACTTCCTTTTCATTGGCAGGTACAGCTGTTACTCTTAATGTGGCCAAATGTTGTACTTCAGCTTGTCAAATCCGCCAAGTTGCTCTTTAGGAAACAAATTAACAGTGAATTATTTTTGCCCTTAGCTTTATCCAGACTGTGCCAATATGATTTTTGTGTTAATGCTTTGCTTATTTGTTACGTTATTTTGCAGTGGTCAGTTACTATAATAAAAATTGATTGAATAAAATGGGCCTGCTAGAAACTAGGTGGTTTTATAGGCAGTATGGTAATAAGATTCTAGTCTACATCATAAAACTTTAGTGAAATCTCACTTATAATTTGAAATATTACTTTTTCTTCTTCTTGAAAGAGATTTCAGTTTTATATTATATTGTCTTATTTTTATGGCTATGAATAAGGGTGTTTCATGATGAACTCCGGACAAAAATGCCCCATTCAAACTGTTTATTGGAAGGTATTGAATTAGTTTTGTTCTAATAGGAGAAAATTCAGATTGGTTGAATCTAAATGGAACAAAACTTGAAATAGTTAGAATGTTCCAGCAATAGGAAATAATGGATACTTATTTCATAGAACATAAAATATAGAAAATAGAATTAAAGGGTTGGAAGGGACCCTTGAGGTCTTCTCGTCCAGACCACTGTCCATGGCAGGAAATTCTATACTATACTATACTATTCCAGACTTTCTTTGGACTTCATGGGATGGATATTTGTGTTTTGCTTTCTAGTTTTTCATCAGGGGTGGGATGCTACCAGTTCTGTCCACCTCTGTAGAACTTGAAGAGCAGCCACAGAACCGGTTCTGTGTGTGCTGCTGTTTAGTCCACCCACCCACCCGGGCTCTTACCTGACCTTTATTTCCTGCTTTTTCAACTTCATTTGCTTTGTGTGGCTCAGCTGCTTTGTGTGTCACAGCTGAAGCTGACAAATCAGTAAAAAAGGCTTTTTTCAAATGTTGCGCATTTGCACGCAGCACTTTTCAGCTGTCTGGGAGGCACAGCTTTTGTTGTATTACATGTGCACGCAAAATGTAAGTTCTGAATTAGTAGTAACACCGGTTGAATCTCACCCCTGTTTCTCATCCCAAAGAAAACATGATGGTGATTGCTAACTTCCATCTGCTATATTGGAATAATGGGCAAGGAACTGATTTTTTTATATTAAAATTCACCCTTCCTTTTCCTTTTTTGTTGCCTGTCTAAATGTGAAGCCTCAAGCTGGCAGGATAGGAAGTAAATATCTTCAGACCATATAAAGAGTTATGTAAACATGGTACAAATTCCATCTGCTTTCAGATTCATTTTTTCCCTATAAAAGTGCTTCTAAAATAAAACTTCTTTCAGCAAATTAATGAGAATTTAGAGGGGAAAAAAACTCCCAGAAAACTTTTCTACCTGGCAGTAGAGACTTGAGAATTTGTGACAGGGAACAGACTACTCTAAATGGTATTATGTGAATTCATCTTTAAGGTGACCCTAGATTTTTCACTTAGAGTTTTTAAAGGCATGATTTAAAAGAAATAAACACAGATGGTTTGTATTATGAACAGTTGTTTACATCATTTTTATACTCTACATAAATGACCTTTGTGATCATATTAAGAGCAACTGCGTTCTCTTCGCTGATGATGTAAAGCTATTCAACACCACAGACAATACTGCTACCCTCCAAAAAGACCTTGACTATGTATCAGAATGGTCAAACAAATGGCAACGTCAATTCTCAACAAAGAAATGCTCTTACATATTGGCAAAAAAAAAATAAAAAAATCAGAAAATAAAATACAAGCTAAATAATCAAGACCTTGTTGAGGATCCAAACTCTGTCAAGGACCTTGGAATACTCATCTCTAATGATCTAAGTGCTAGAGCCCACTGTAACTACATAGCCAAAAAGGCATTAAGAGTTGTTAACCTAATCTTACATAGCTTTTTCTCTGGTAATATTACACTACTAACTAGAGCATACAAAACATTTGTTAGACCAATACTCGAATACAGCTCATCAGTCTGGAACCCACATTACATATCTGATATTAACACAGTTGAGAAAGTCCAGAAATATTTCACAAGAAGAGTTCTCCGCTCCTCTACTCATTGCAGAATACCTTATGCCACCAGACTTGAAACTCTTGACATAGAAAACCTAGAACTACGCCCCCTCGGGTCCTATCTAAATATAGTATATAAAATCATACATTGCAATGTCCTACCTGCAAATGAATACTTCAGCTTCAACCATAACAATACAAGAGCACACAATGGATACAAACTCAAGGTGGATGGATACAAACTCAAACTTGACTGCAGAAAATACAACTTCAGCAACAGAGTGGTAAATGTTTGGAATACTCTACCTGACTCTGTGGTTTCTTCCCCAAACCCCAACAACTTTAACCTTAGACTGTCTACTATTGACCTCACCCCTTTCATAAGAGGCCTGTAGGGGTGTGCATAAGCGCACCAATCATGCCTACTATCCCTGTGCTATTGTTTCTTTATATTTTTCTTATAAGTATCTATTTCATGTATTCAAAACTATGTTTATTCTCATACCTGTATCCTGTAAGCAATTGACAAATCAAATAAATACTAAAATACTAAAATCTTTTCAGATCTGGGTATGCCCATTGCTGAGACGGAGGCTCCTTGATTGCAAATGGAAAGTAAAGGTCCTCTCTTTTCAGGAGGAAAACTGTCCCTGTTGACGGAAGATCTTCACCATGATCAAGACTTGCTGTAAAAAACTGTGGCTTCAATCAATCAACATGCAAACAGCAAAGCAGAGAGCAATTAGACTGATAGCATCAAAGCTTTGCTTCATACCGGTTGTTATGAACTAATAAAACGCTTAAATAAAGTTTTATCAAACCTTTAGAAAAAGCAGGGTTCTAATCCTGCACTTCTGATTGGCCGATAATAGCGATATCGGATTGGTCCGTTCAGGTGAATCTGATTGGCTGTTAACGAGCCACTCTCATTGGTTCAAGGGGTTAACACTCCACGTTTTTCATTGGTTACTAGATCAGCAGCCTGCCCTATAAAAGGGCTGCTGCTGCCCTAGGTTTTTGCTCTGTTCAGAATGAGAAAGAATTCAGAAAGAGTTGAAGTTCACGGTTCACTGCCTCGTCTCCGTTCCTTGCGCCCATGCGCAGAACTTAACACTGCTGACGAGGATAGAATGCGGAGACATCAGAGCTGACTGAACACTACAGAGCACCAAACAGAGCATGTGGCTGAAGGCACATTGACAGCGGAAACCATATCCGGCGGCGCCATATCACCCGCTCCATTTGACCTGGCACAAGAAGACTGGGACTCGTACATGGACCGGTTCCAGATGTTTCTGGAGACCAACAACTTGAAGGATGCCACTACAGGAAAAAAGCGAGCGGTATTCCTGACTCACTGTGGACCTGCCGTCTTTAAGATGGCCAAGGCACTGGCAAAACTGGCTGAGGTGAAATCCATGGACTGGGACATCCTCAAGCCCCTCCTACGGGCCCACTATGCACCTACCGTACCAACACTTGTCCGAAGACATGAATTTTACCAGAGAGACCAGCGGAAAGGAGAGAGCATTGCAGATTTCATCGCGGATCTCCGGAACCTGGGAGGCCTCTGTGGGTTCGCCGACCTCGAAGAAGCTTTGAGAGACTGAATAGTTCTGGGACTACAGGCACCACATGTGCAAAGTAAGCTGATGGCGAAAGGCGACATCAGCCTTGAAACACCATCGCTGACGCTACTGCAGCAGAAGCAACCAGGAAGTCGGCTGCCCGAATGCGCTGCACCAATGCACCACTCCGCCGATTCGCCAGCGAAACCTCACCTTGCCTAGAGGAACACACAACAGCAATCCACCACGAGGACCTCGAATCATCATCAGAAAGTGATGAGGAGGAGGTCAACCGGCTCCAATCTGAACGTTACCAATGCCACCAGCGTAATCAAAGACTACAGCATCAATGCGCAGGTTGTGGGGCAAACCACCCGCGATCAGACTGCAAATTCCTGTGGGAAAAGAGGCCACATCGGGAAGGTCTGTAGAAGTAAGCAAGGATCCAGCCTACTTCAGAGGGAAAACAACTACTGCCAGGCCACAGAGAATCGCCCTGTGAGTTGGGAACATTTGAACCGCCAATGGAACAACCACTCCTACAGAAATAAAACACTGGCCACTTTATCGAGAAGAGAAGAGGCACACCAAACCATTACAATCAGTCACGCCTCATCACTAGATGCAAAGAAGATCCGAGTGAAGGTCGCCATCGAAAAGCAGCCCTGCGTGATGGAAGTCGATTCAGGATCGTCCCCCTCGATGGTTTCCTGGAAGACCTTTAAACAATTAATCCCTGCCGTCCGGCAGCAAGACCTCAGAACACAAAGAATCATACTCAAGGATTATCAAGGAAACCGAATTCCGGTCGTTGGATCCAGCCTAGTCCAGGTCTCATTCAAAAATCGTACTGCATCTTTACCATTGACCGTCGTCGACCGTGATCGGCCTAGCTTGTTGGCCTTCAATGGTTCGCCCCACTTGGGATCAAGGTAGCTGGCATTCACCAAACCAGAAGCGATGACTGTGAGGAGGCCCTCGTCCAGGAATTCAAGGACGTCTTTGCAGACAAACTAGGCGAGTACAAGGGGACCCCGATATCATTTAACCTTAACCCTGAAGAAGCCCCCATCCACCTTAAGCCTCATCAGGTACCGTTTGCCCTTAAACCAAAGATTGACGAGCAGCTTGATAAATTAATAGCCCAGGGTGTTTTAGAACCAACAGACCACGCTCGTTGGGAAACCCCAATCGTAACACCCATCAAACCGGATGGATCGTTAAGGATTTGTGGGGACTACCAAGCCACCCTGAATCATGCCCTTCAACAGAATGCTTACCCAGTGCCGGTGGTACAACACCTTCTCCATTCCCTGGGGGGCAGAAAAGTCTTCGCTAAATTAGATTTAGCACAGGCGTACCAACAACTGGCTGTAGATAAAAAAAACAGCAGAGGCACAAACGATCGTTATGCACCGAGGCGCCTTTAAGTGCAACCGACTCCAATTCGGAGTTAGCGTAGCCCCAGGGATTTTTCAAAGTTTGATGGAGAGACTCTTGCAGGGGATCAAAGGGGTCATACCATACTTTG
Organism: Hydrophis major; assembly: GCA_033807585.1. Lineage (NCBI taxonomy): Eukaryota > Metazoa > Chordata > Lepidosauria > Squamata > Elapidae > Hydrophis > Hydrophis major. The sequence continues at coordinate 185,771,938 of CM066331.1, read as the reverse complement.
ATGATGTTTTAATTGCTGCCCCGAATAGAGAAATACTAGAAGAGCGTCTTAAATTGGTTCTCCAGAAATTTAAAGACTCCGGCCTTAAGGTTAAAAAAAAATAAATGTCAACTGTGTACAGATAAAGTAGAGTTCCTGGGGTACATAATCGATAAACAAGGCATTCACCCCACCAATAGCAAACTAAAAGCAATCAAGAACGCCCCAAGACTCAGAAATAAGACTGATCTCCAAGCTTTTCTGGGGCTCATTAATTTTTACAACATCTTCCTGTGCCACAAAGTGACTGTAGCTGAGCCCCTACATAAACTTCTTGACAAAAAAGCAACCTGGGTTTGGGGGCACCGAGAGAAGCACGCATTCCGACAAGTGAAAAATTTATTAACCTCAGATGCTGTTTTAATGTAGTATAATGAGACTTTGCCTTTAAGAATTACATGTGACGTTTGGAGTAGGAGCCATTTTGAGCCATGTGTTACCAAACGGTAGTGAGGCCCCTATTGCCTATTTTTCAAGGACCCTATCAAAGGCTGAACGTAACTATATTCAAATCGATAAAGAGGCTCTTGCTGTTGTATCTGCTGTGAAACGGTTTCATGAATATGTATATGGACGAGTTTTTACTGTTGTTACTGACCACAAACCTTTGCTGGGGATTATAGCAGGAGAGAAGCCAACCCCCAATATATTATCACCTAGAATGACTCGCTGGTCGGAGTTTTTAGCTGCGTACAACTATAGACTGCAACACCGCCCAGGGAAAGCCATTCCCCACGCTGACACACTGAGCCATGCACCACTTCCGGAAACTGTCGACGACCCAGTTCCAACCCTTACGACACTCCAGATTGAAACACTACATTCACTGCTGCTAACAGCTAGAGACATTGCGATCGAAACAAAATGCGATCCTGTCTTAGCGCGAGTTCTTAGCTGGGTCGAAGGGGGATGGCCAGTAGAACAAACCCCTGACAACTTCACCCCCTTCAAGAACCGGCAAACAGAACTTTTTTTGCAAAAAGGCTGCATCCTATGGGGGGATAGAGTTGTCGTCCCAGAGCAGTTACAACGAGCGGTATTAAAAACACTGCATGAGGGTCACCCCGGCATCGTGCGTATGAAAGCGCTTGCACGAAGCTATGCGTGGTGGCCGGGCATCGACAAACAGATAGAAGCCTGGGTAAAGACTTGTTCAAAGTGCCAAGAAGTTAGCAGTGTCCCACCAAAAGCAACTCCAATAGAATCGGAAACACCCTGGGGACCATGGTCCCGCATCCACACTGACTTTGCGGGACCTACTAAGGGACATATGTTCCTCCTAACAGTGAATGCCTATTCCAACTGGCTCGAGATCCACGAAATGAAGAGTACTACAACTGAGTCTATCATCCGGAAATTGAACAGGATATTCGTGACGCATGGACTGCCAGATGTTCTGGTCTCCGACAACGGACCCCAGTTTACCGCTCTACCCTTTGAACAATACTTAGCAGACCGGGATATTCGCCATGCGCTAACTTCGCCAGTGCACCCTGCAGCTAACGGAAGGGCCGAGCGCATGGTACAATTTGTTAAAAAAACCCTCTACAAAATGGACTATGGGACATTGAAGATAAAATAAACAGAATACTCCTACTCCAACACATCACTCTGCACAGGATCACCAACAAGACTCCAGCTGAACTATCGATGGGACGCAAACTCTGTTCCTACCTCGACCAGCTTCATCCATCTTACGAGCCAGAGAAACCCTGTGGATCTAGTGGAAAATGCCGCGAGTTCAAGATAGATGACTTAGTTTTCACCAGAAACCTTTCCAGCGAACCGTTGTGGGTCGAGGCAACCGTAATTCAAGCCACGGGACCCAGGTCGTACCGTGTGAAAACCTGCGATGGAAAAATATGGAAACGGCATATTGATCAGCTTTGCTCGAGGCTACAACCCAGTTTCCGCGACTCCAGTAACTCCCAAACTGAGGGGGGAGGGGATGTCGAAGAAACCGAATTCGAGATGGTGGAAAGCAGGAGCAAAAGAAGTCAGCAATCGGGCATGACAAATGAAGAAGAATCAGGGAGGGGAGTGTCCTCGCCACAGAGGAACACTTCAACAGAAGCAAGCCCGCAAAGATCAGAGGACAACAACGAGAACATTAGTGGCACCGAGTCATCCAATAAGGATACAGAATCACCGGTACCTGACTTGCCCAAAAACATCCCGCCGAAACCAGATTACAGACAGGAACCGGTGGGACAGTGTAAATCTAATAGACAGTCAAAACAACCTTCATACCTCAGGTATTATGTCACCGCACCCCTTAAATGGAACCCGGGGGGAAGGGGTGTTATGAACTAATAAAACACTTAAATAAAGTTTTATCTAACCTTTAGAAAAAGCAGGGTTCTAATCCTGCACTTCTGATTGGCCGATAATAGCAATATCGGATTGGTCTGTTCAGGAGAATCTGATTGGCTGTTAACGAAGCACTCTCATTGGTTCAAGGGGTTAACACTCCACGTTTCTCATTGGTTACTAGATCAGCAGCCTGCCCTATAAAAGGGCTGCTGCTGCCCTAGGTTTTTGCTCTGTTCAGAATGAGAAAGAATTCAGAAAGAGTTGAAGTTCACGGTTCACTGCCTCGTCTCCGTTCCTTGCGCCCATGCGCAGAACTTAACACTGCTGACGAGGATAGAATGCGGAGACATCAGAGCTGACTGAACACTACAGAGCACCAAACAGAGCATGTGGCTGAAGGCACATTGACAGCGGAAACCATATCCGGCGGCGCCATATCACCCGCTCCATTTGACCTGGCACAAGAAGACTGGGACTCGTACATGGACCGGTTCCAGATGTTTCTGGAGACCAACAACTTGAAGGATGCCACTACAGGAAAAAAGCGAGCGGTATTCCTGACTCACTGTGGACCTGCCGTCTTTAAGATGGCCAAGGCACTGGCAAAACTGGCTGAGGTGAAATCCATGGACTGGGACATCCTCAAGCCCCTCCTACGGGCCCACTATGCACCTACCGTACCAACACTTGTCCGAAGACATGAATTTTACCAGAGAGACCAGCGGAAAGGAGAGAGCATTGCAGATTTCATCGCGGATCTCCGGAACCTGGGAGGCCTCTGTGGGTTCGCCGACCTCGAAGAAGCTTTGAGAGACTGAATAGTTCTGGGACTACAGGCACCACATGTGCAAAGTAAGCTGATGGCGAAAGGCGACATCAGCCTTGAAACACCATCGCTGACGCTACTGCAGCAGAAGCAACCAGGAAGTCGGCTGCCCGAATGCGCTGCACCAATGCACCACTCCGCCGATTCGCCAGCGAAACCTCACCTTGCCTAGAGGAACACACAACAGCAATCCACCACGAGGACCTCGAATCATCATCAGAAAGTGATGAGGAGGAGGTCAACCGGCTCCAATCTGAACGTTACCAATGCCACCAGCGTAATCAAAGACTACAGCATCAATGCGCAGGTTGTGGGGCAAACCACCCGCGATCAGACTGCAAATTCCTGTGGGAAAAGAGGCCACATCGGGAAGGTCTGTAGAAGTAAGCAAGGATCCAGCCTACTTCAGAGGGAAAACAACTACTGCCAGGCCACAGAGAATCGCCCTGTGAGTTGGGAACATTTGAACCGCCAATGGAACAACCACTCCTACAGAAATAAAACACTGGCCACTTTATCGAGAAGAGAAGAGGCACACCAAACCATTACAATCAGTCACGCCTCATCACTAGATGCAAAGAAGATCCGAGTGAAGGTCGCCATCGAAAAGCAGCCCTGCGTGATGGAAGTCGATTCAGGATCGTCCCCCTCGATGGTTTCCTGGAAGACCTTTAAACAATTAATCCCTGCCGTCCGGCAGCAAGACCTCAGAACACAAAGAATCATACTCAAGGATTATCAAGGAAACCGAATTCCGGTCGTTGGATCCAGCCTAGTCCAGGTCTCATTCAAAAATCGTACTGCATCTTTACCATTGACCGTCGTCGACCGTGATCGGCCTAGCTTGTTGGCCTTCAATGGTTCGCCCCACTTGGGATCAAGGTAGCTGGCATTCACCAAACCAGAAGCGATGACTGTGAGGAGGCCCTCGTCCAGGAATTCAAGGACGTCTTTGCAGACAAACTAGGCGAGTACAAGGGGACCCCGATATCATTTAACCTTAACCCTGAAGAAGCCCCCATCCACCTTAAGCCTCATCAGGTACCGTTTGCCCTTAAACCAAAGATTGACGAGCAGCTTGATAAATTAATAGCCCAGGGTGTTTTAGAACCAACAGACCACGCTCGTTGGGAAACCCCAATCGTAACACCCATCAAACCGGATGGATCGTTAAGGATTTGTGGGGACTACCAAGCCACCCTGAATCATGCCCTTCAACAGAATGCTTACCCAGTGCCGGTGGTACAACACCTTCTCCATTCCCTGGGGGGCAGAAAAGTCTTCGCTAAATTAGATTTAGCACAGGCGTACCAACAACTGGCTGTAGATAAAAAAAACAGCAGAGGCACAAACGATCGTTATGCACCGAGGCGCCTTTAAGTGCAACCGACTCCAATTCGGAGTTAGCGTAGCCCCAGGGATTTTTCAAAGTTTGATGGAGAGACTCTTGCAGGGGATCAAAGGGGTCATACCATACTTTGATGATGTTTTAATTGCTGCCCCGAATAGAGAAATACTAGAAGAGCGTCTTAAATTGGTTCTCCAGAAATTTAAAGACTCCGGCCTTAAGGTTAAAAAAAAATAAATGTCAACTGTGTACAGATAAAGTAGAGTTCCTGGGGTACATAATCGATAAACAAGGCATTCACCCCACCAATAGCAAACTAAAAGCAATCAAGAACGCCCCAAGACTCAGAAATAAGACTGATCTCCAAGCTTTTCTGGGGCTCATTAATTTTTACAACATCTTCCTGTGCCACAAAGTGACTGTAGCTGAGCCCCTACATAAACTTCTTGACAAAAAAGCAACCTGGGTTTGGGGGCACCGAGAGAAGCACGCATTCCGACAAGTGAAAAATTTATTAACCTCAGATGCTGTTTTAATGTAGTATAATGAGACTTTGCCTTTAAGAATTACATGTGACGTTTGGAGTAGGAGCCATTTTGAGCCATGTGTTACCAAACGGTAGTGAGGCCCCTATTGCCTATTTTTCAAGGACCCTATCAAAGGCTGAACGTAACTATATTCAAATCGATAAAGAGGCTCTTGCTGTTGTATCTGCTGTGAAACGGTTTCATGAATATGTATATGGACGAGTTTTTACTGTTGTTACTGACCACAAACCTTTGCTGGGGATTATAGCAGGAGAGAAGCCAACCCCCAATATATTATCACCTAGAATGACTCGCTGGTCGGAGTTTTTAGCTGCGTACAACTATAGACTGCAACACCGCCCAGGGAAAGCCATTCCCCACGCTGACACACTGAGCCATGCACCACTTCCGGAAACTGTCGACGACCCAGTTCCAACCCTTACGACACTCCAGATTGAAACACTACATTCACTGCTGCTAACAGCTAGAGACATTGCGATCGAAACAAAATGCGATCCTGTCTTAGCGCGAGTTCTTAGCTGGGTCGAAGGGGGATGGCCAGTAGAACAAACCCCTGACAACTTCACCCCCTTCAAGAACCGGCAAACAGAACTTTTTTTGCAAAAAGGCTGCATCCTATGGGGGGATAGAGTTGTCGTCCCAGAGCAGTTACAACGAGCGGTATTAAAAACACTGCATGAGGGTCACCCCGGCATCGTGCGTATGAAAGCGCTTGCACGAAGCTATGCGTGGTGGCCGGGCATCGACAAACAGATAGAAGCCTGGGTAAAGACTTGTTCAAAGTGCCAAGAAGTTAGCAGTGTCCCACCAAAAGCAACTCCAATAGAATCGGAAACACCCTGGGGACCATGGTCCCGCATCCACACTGACTTTGCGGGACCTACTAAGGGACATATGTTCCTCCTAACAGTGAATGCCTATTCCAACTGGCTCGAGATCCACGAAATGAAGAGTACTACAACTGAGTCTATCATCCGGAAATTGAACAGGATATTCGTGACGCATGGACTGCCAGATGTTCTGGTCTCCGACAACGGACCCCAGTTTACCGCTCTACCCTTTGAACAATACTTAGCAGACCGGGATATTCGCCATGCGCTAACTTCGCCAGTGCACCCTGCAGCTAACGGAAGGGCCGAGCGCATGGTACAATTTGTTAAAAAAACCCTCTACAAAATGGACTATGGGACATTGAAGATAAAATAAACAGAATACTCCTACTCCAACACATCACTCTGCACAGGATCACCAACAAGACTCCAGCTGAACTATCGATGGGACGCAAACTCTGTTCCTACCTCGACCAGCTTCATCCATCTTACGAGCCAGAGAAACCCTGTGGATCTAGTGGAAAATGCCGCGAGTTCAAGATAGATGACTTAGTTTTCACCAGAAACCTTTCCAGCGAACCGTTGTGGGTCGAGGCAACCGTAATTCAAGCCACGGGACCCAGGTCGTACCGTGTGAAAACCTGCGATGGAAAAATATGGAAACGGCATATTGATCAGCTTTGCTCGAGGCTACAACCCAGTTTCCGCGACTCCAGTAACTCCCAAACTGAGGGGGGAGGGGATGTCGAAGAAACCGAATTCGAGATGGTGGAAAGCAGGAGCAAAAGAAGTCAGCAATCGGGCATGACAAATGAAGAAGAATCAGGGAGGGGAGTGTCCTCGCCACAGAGGAACACTTCAACAGAAGCAAGCCCGCAAAGATCAGAGGACAACAACGAGAACATTAGTGGCACCGAGTCATCCAATAAGGATACAGAATCACCGGTACCTGACTTGCCCAAAAACATCCCGCCGAAACCAGATTACAGACAGGAACCGGTGGGACAGTGTAAATCTAATAGACAGTCAAAACAACCTTCATACCTCAGGTATTATGTCACCGCACCCCTTAAATGGAACCCGGGGGGAAGGGGTGTTATGAACTAATAAAACACTTAAATAAAGTTTTATCTAACCTTTAGAAAAAGCAGGGTTCTAATCCTGCACTTCTGATTGGCCGATAATAGCAATATCGGATTGGTCTGTTCAGGAGAATCTGATTGGCTGTTAACGAAGCACTCTCATTGGTTCAAGGGGTTAACACTCCACGTTTCTCATTGGTTACTAGATCAGCAGCCTGCCCTATAAAAGGGCTGCTGCTGCCCTAGGTTTTTGCTCTGTTCAGAATGAGAAAGAATTCAGAAAGAGTTGAAGTTCACGGTTCACTGCCTCGTCTCCGTTCCTTGCGCCCATGCGCAGAACTTAACACCGGTAGTAGCACCTAACAATTTGCTAGCAGTTTTGTGACTATGAATTTATTTTCTCATCTTCTCCAGATATTACCAGATTTTAAACAGAGGATACATTATTAAATTACCTAAACTTTTTCAAAGAAACAAGTGTCTTGGAATGTCACTAAATTAACACTAAAAGTTGAAAAACCATTGAGACCTAATCCCCCCCAATAAACTTGGAAGTTATTATTATTAGTGATACTATGAACTATTAATAATAATATCAGCAGCAGCAATCACAATCCATTGCATAGAACTTCCAACATTCCTAGTCTATCTTATCAAAGATGGATTTTGGTTACTAGAGAATTTCTGCAATAGTTACGATGTGGAAGTACAGATCTCAATTTTGATTTCTAAGCTTTTTATGCAACCTGTGTTACTACTTGTGTGTGTCCAGGCAGAGAATAGATGAGGGTGGGGTCAGTCAGAGATAGTATTTGCCGGTTCTCTGAACTATTCAAAATTTCCTCTGCTGGTTCTCCATTTCTGGTCAGAACCTGCTGAATACCATCTCTGAAGATCACCCTTTTGCATGGTACGTAGTTATCGAACCCAGTCTGTTGGTTTTCCATCTGATAAACCCAGTATCTTTAACTGCTGAGTCATTGCACCCTCTTGTTTTGAATTATTACAAGTAAACATGATCAAATAACATGTTTTTCCCCAAGAAAAAAACATTTTATAAATGAAAGGATATAAAACATGCAAATTGTGATACAACTGAGTGTGAAAAGAATTATAGTTTGCATGGGATATTTGTCAAGCAGGGAGCTCAAAATCATGGCTAAATGGTCAACAGATATTTCAGAAGTCTTAGTGCACATTTAATGCTTGTTTTCCCATCATCTTTTGATTTACAGTTCCCTCTTCATTCTTTGTAAAGAATAGCAAAAGGAGAATGAAGCAAGCATATATTCTGATAAACTCAGTTGCCAGAACTGAATATTTAAGATATATAATATTGAATAAGATTGAGAGGTCAACAAGTATTCAAATAATATAACATGGCACAGTCTTTTGAAAACCTGTGCTGGTGGATATGATACACTACCAGAATTATTAACTAGCTGAACTGAACAGTTTGGATCAAAAAAACAAACAAACTCCTAAGGACTATTCACTCTGCATTATATCCCATAATAATATTGATAGATTATACCTAACCTGAAGAAATGGGGGCAGAGGTTTATTTCAAGTGAAACAAACTGTTAAGCAAGAAGAAAATGCATTCACTGTTAAAGACAGCCAAGGACAAGCAAGTTAAAAATGGGAAATTATTGAATGTGCATGAAATAAAAAGTGAATATGAAAATAATCTAATAAAACACTAACAGAATGTTGACAAGGAAAGCATTGCAGGATCAATTTTTACAAAAGCTTAGGCTGAAAGTGGATAAAGATAAAACCTGGCAATGGCTTACAACTGGAACATTTTAAAAAAAGGAACAAAAGGCTTGAGTTTGGCTGAACAACAGCACGCTTCTCAAACTAATGCCATCAAGGCCAGAAATGAAAAATCATCAAATGACTCAAAGTCCAGAATGTGAAAAGAAGGAAAAGAAGAAGTAGATCATATATTCAAGAAAAGCACGCACGGTAATTATAAACAATGACATAATTGAATTGCCTAAATGAGTCACTGGAACATCTGTAAAATTATTATGAGGCTGTAATAAAAAAATAGATAAGAACATATAGTTAAAAAAATAATTGAAAATGAGTATGTTAAAATGTTATGGAATTTCCAAATATATACTGAAAAAGTCTTGGATCATAAGACACCAGTTATATTTGTGGCTGAAAAGAAAAATAGTGTGCATAATTGATGTGACATAACCAGGAAGAAACAGAATAAAAGACAAAGAACTGAAGAAGAACACAAAGTATCAAGGTCTGAAAATTGAAATGCAAAGATTATGGCATGAAGCAACCATGGTGGTTCCAGCACTGCATACCAAAAAATCTTGGGCATCACTTATAAAATCTGTTCATTGACAAAATTTCCTTCTCTCATTGCAGAAGGCCACATGCATGGACCTGCACATATACTATGCCAATACTTTGCAAACAGATTAGAAACAGGATCAGAGGTGGTATTCAGCAGGTTCTGACCAGTTCTGGAGAACAGATAGCAGAAACGTTGAGTAGTGCAGACAACCGGTGGTAAACTTCCCCAGGAAGGGAGGGAATGGAGATTTTATAGTATCCTTCCTCTGCCATGCCCACCAAGCCACACCCACCAAGCCACGCCCACAGAACTGGTAGTAAGTTTTTTTTGAATCCCAACTCTGAAACAGGTAATGACTGAGTTGCCAGAATTATTCATCGGAAACTATGCCAGAAGTTTTGGTTTTGAATGTAGTAAAATAATTTGAGGCTTGGCAACTGGGTCACCATTATGAATGATTGCAGTGCCCTGTAGTTAGGTGATCATGATTTGCAACTTTATTTTAATGGTTTCCATGGAAGGAAAAAAACCCAATTCAAAAGAATTGGTTCACACTTATGATCATGATGATTTGCTTAATGCCCATTGTAAAAATGGTAAAATTGGGTCTGACTCATGTTATGACCACAATGAGTTTGTATGAAAATTCTAATCCTGATTATGGTTGTAAGTCGAGGATTACCTATATGTTTGAATGGGTAGATGGGACAGTACAGAGGGCCCCAGTTTCTAACTTTTCCTCTTCTCTATGCTGAGCCACAATTATTTGCATTATCAGGAGACCTAATAAAGCAGCCTAAGGAATTTTAGACACAGCCTTAATTACCAACTCTCTTTAAATGATCGGTCTGGAATCACACCATCAAAGTTTGTATTTTTTTATCTTTTTACCATGCCATTCCGTGCTTCACAAAACCTTGACTTTTTAAGAGCAAATATAAAATAACAAAAATATAGGATTACCCATATTACATTTGATTCTATGTATTATTCTCTGTGCACATGTGGTTTCACATCTCAAACTTGCTTAAATTTAGGAATATCAACAGGTATAAAATGTGGTTTGTTCCTGCTACCTTGGGATTAGGCAGATTTGTATGGAAATAAGCTGTATAAAAGAAATAATATAATTTCAAAAAATAAAAAATAAACTTATACAACATTTGATCTTAGCCAAAATTCTGTTTATTTAAACAGAAAATTACTGTTTCTTTCAAGTAAGTATGAAGTTGCATGTTGACCTGGAGGCCTTATGAGCTTTTGTACAGGGTCAGACTATCACATATGTGAAGAAGAAGGGAAAGGGGAAGGGAGGGGGAGGAAGAAGAAAAGGGTAGTGGGAGAGAGGAGGAGGAGGCAGAGGAGGAGAAGGAGAAGAAACTACTTATTCTAATTTGGGAAAGAAGTCATGGAACTTTTAAATATCTGTACCAGAAATCCTCTTGGAATTATATAAAGCTTTTATATGTGCCAAGCTGCAACTTGGTCATTTGTACGTTTTCAAAATTGAATATTCATTAAAGCATATAAAACAGATTTATTGGGAACAGGAGAAAAAAAACAGGAAAATTGTTGGTCTCTCAGCTGAAACAACTGCAACAACATAATATAATATCTACAATTAAGGACTCCATGAGTAAAATATATAATGACTCAGGAGCAATAAATTTGTGATTTTTATATTTTTATACTTGACTTTATAGCTTGAATCTGGAGATCCCAGATGAGCAGATTGATCTTTAACATAAAATAAACAGTCCAAATAATTCTCAAGCTCACTTTGTTGATTTAGTTGTACTTTTAACTTTACAAGAAATATTATATACTATTAATTTGATGAAAACTGGGAAGTCCTCTAGTTCAAATGGGTTTTGGATAAAAAGCTTAGCTCCTATACCATTTAGTTATATTATGAATCCTTTCAAAAGGAGTCCTTCTCTTATCATTTGGTGAGATTAGCTTGTTAAATGTAGGTGAAAAATATGAATTACAATTGATCTATGTAGGTTATAAAAAACATACAATCAATCTTACATTGTGCATAGTCTGGTTCCTGGATTATAATAACATTATAATTTAGCCCGTCTCCTCAGGTTATTATTGATGCTATTATTTTTACATCAAATAAAATGTGCTCTCAAACTCATCAGGGATATCATTCCCCGCACTTCCTTCCTGGGGTTTTTCCACAAATGCAGGTTGCTTTTTTTCAGATCAATCAGAGGTTGAGTGTTGATCCTTGTTTGTGATAGAAATTGATTAACTGGCTTGCCATGAGAACTTGGTGTCATTCACTGGCCTAAAACCACGCAGCCAGTTTTTATACCTAAAAGCAGGACTAAAACCCACAATCTCCTAGTTTCTGGCTTGATGCCTTCACCACTAAACTAAATTAGGGATATCCACAGGGTTGGGATTCACTTTTTTTAAACAATCGGTTCTGTGGGCATCACTTAGTGGGTGGGTGTGGCTTGGTGGTCATGTGACTAGGTGGGCATGGCCAACTCAACATCATTCATGTCAAGGGGCACTTCTCGCCTAGCCTCTCATGACAGTGGGGATGCTGCAATGGTCATAAGTCACTTTTTTCAGTGCCATGGTAACTTTGAATGTGTTAGATCTGAGGCGGATCGGTTCGACAGAGACGCGAGACCATTTACGTGAGTTCAGCTCTTTATTAGGTGTAGGTAAAGGTCTGAGAATGCGAGCCGCGGCAGCCCTTCATATAGGGCTGGCTCGCAGCTCGGCAGCCAATGGCAGCACTTTGAATCTCCCACGACTGGCACAGCCAATCGCGGTAGATTCCTAGTGCTCCAATCACGGCCGACCGGTTGACCAATCAGGTCTCCGCTGGTCTGGACCAATCGGGTGCGAGGGTTTCTGAGTATGCTAATACTGTACACCCTCCCCTCTTGGTTTCGTCCTGCGGTGCGTAGTGATGTAGTCGCGTAGGTAGGCGGGGCTTTTTCCCTGCCTCCTTGACCTGTGTGGTTCAGTTCTGGTGTGGTCGTTGACCGGTTCGGATGCCTCCTCTGTCGCTCCGGTTCCTTGGGATGGAACCGCCTGGAACGTTGAGCTGGGCCTTTCTTAGTAGCTCCCTCCCAGTTCTCCTGGGCTGGTTGAGCTGCTGCTTCTGCTCCCGCTTGGTTTTTCCTGGCTGGGTGAGCTGGTTTGGCTGCTCCTTCCAGGTGAAGACCCCGGGGTTTTGTGCTCCATTGGTCCTGTGTCTATAGGTGAGTAGCATCGGTTTAGTGGTTTATCTATTCTAGGTGGGCGGTGTTCTGCTTGCATTAGTTGGTTTCCTTTGGTTCCTTCTCTATCGCTTACCGATTTCCCCCCCCTTCTAGTTTCTTGTTCGGGTGTTTGGCTGGTTGTGGCGGCTATTCTTGACCTAAGTTGGTTTATGTGCCATTTCCAGTTTTTCCCGTTTCCAATCGGTTTGATTGGGGCCCGGTTATCTGGGTGATTGTTGCTGGCACCCAGAGTGGTTCTCCTGTGAGGTTTTTGGCATATACTGGGTCCCCTATGTTGAATGTTCTGTATTTGCTGGAGGAACCTGGGGGTTTGTCTGGGTTATATGTTGGGTGCATTCTGTCTAGTGTAGAGCATAGTTTCCGGCCATCATTAGTTCTGCCGGGCTTTTGTTTGTGGTTGCGCTAGGTGTAATGTTCTGAATGAGGAGCATTTTATTGATTTTGTCCTGTATATTGATTTATTTTATTGATTTTGTCCTGTTTCTATTTTCTGGATAGCTTTCTTGGTGTATCGGACCATGCATTCCACCCGCCCGTTCGCCGCCGGGTTTGCCGGTGCAGTTAATGCATGGTGTATCCCTTGGCCTGCCAGAAATTGTTCAAACGCTAGTGTGGTGAACTGGGGCCCGTTGTCTGACACTATTACATCTGGCAGGCCGTGCATAGTGAAAAGTTTGCTCAGTTTCCTTATCACTGCCTCCGTCGTGGTTGACTTCATAGTGCTTACCTCCAGCCAGTTGGAGTAAGCATCTACTGTGATAAGGTACATATGTCCCTTGGTTGGCCCCGCGAAATCTATATGAATTCTGGACCACGGACCTCTTGGTTTTTCCCATTCTTGAGTTGGGGCGGCAGGTGGATTGGATCTGGACTCTTGGCATTGTTTACATTTGGCAACACAGGTTTCGATCTGTTTATCCATTCCTGGCCACCATGCGTAGCTTCTGGGCAGGCTTTTCATCTTAACCATCCCTGGGTGCCCCTCATGCAACATTCCCAATACCTTTTCCTGTAATTTTTCAGGAATTACCACTCTGTCCCCCCAAAGTATGCAGCCCTTTTCGGTAAAGAGTTCGGATTGTCTGTTCCAGAAGGGTCTGAATAGTTTGTCTATGTCCCCTTCTGGCCACCCTTTTCCCACCCAGCTCAAGACTCATGCCAGCCGTTTGTCTTTATTTGCTTCTCTGGCAATGTCTGGCGTGGTCACGAGTGGGTTGGATATTGTCTCTATTTGGAGTACTTCTGTTGTGGGTGCCGGGTCATCTTCCCAGTCCGGTAAGGGTGACCGGCTTAGGGCATCTGCATGGGCGATGTCCTTGCCGGGTCAGTTTATCAGCTGGTAATTGTATGCTGCTAGGAATTTGGACCACCTCATCATTCTTGGTGATAGAATGTTCGGTGTGGTCCTGTTCCCCACCAGGATTCCTAGCAGTGGCTTGTGATCCGTGATGATTGTAAAAGTCCTACCGTAAAGGAATTCGTGAAATTTCTTGATGCCGGCGATGACTGCTAGGGCCTCTTTGTCGAACTGGCTGTAGTTCCGCTCTGGCTTTGAAAGTGTCCTTGATGAGAAAGCAATGGGTGCTTCCCTCCTGTCTGGTAGCTGGTGGGTGAGGATGGCGCCGATTCCAAATGGTGACGCGTCACAAGTTACCGTCAATGGCAGAATCTCACTGTACTGGATTAGTACTGCGTCGGATGTTAGCAGGTTCTTTGTGTTGTTGAAAGCGCTCTCCTCCCGTGCTCTCCAGGTCCAGGTGGCTGTTTTATCTAACAGCCTATGTAACGGTTCCGCCATGGTCGCCTTTTGAGGTAGGAAGACATTGTAAAAATTTAACAGTCCCAAGAAAGCCTGTAATTCCGTTTTGATTTTTGGTCGCGGTGCTTCCTTTATGGCTCTCAGTTTCTTTTCTGTGGGGTGAATCCCTTGTTTGTCTAGGAGGTACCCCAGAAATTTGACCCTTTCGGCCTGTAGCTGGCACTTCCCTTTCTTGACTTTAAGTCCCGAATCTCTGAACTTCTGCAGTACCTCCCTCAACCTGGCTTCTAGTTGTTTCTCATTTTTTGCGGCCACCAAGATGTCATCAAAGTAGGGCACCACCCCTTCTATGCCTTGGAGGAGTCTTTCCATAAGGCTTTGGAAGACCCCAGGTGCCATGCTGACTCCAAACTGGAGCTGGTTGCAACGGAAAGCCCCTTGGTGCGTTACGATGGTTTGGGCTTCTGCTGTCGTGGCGTCGACCGGCAGTTGCTGGTAGGCTTGCGCCAGGTCGAGCTTTGCAAAGATCTGGCCTCCCCCCAGTGAGTGCAGAAGATGCTGGACTACTGGGACAGGGTATGCGCTTTGTTGGAGCGCATGGTTTAGGGTGGCCTTGTAGTCACCACAAATTCTCACTGACCCATCTGGCTTGATGGGGGTGACAATTGGGGTCTCCCACCGGGCATGATCGATTGGTTCCAGCACCCCTTGTGTGATGAGCTTATCGAGTTGCTCATCGATCTTGGGCTTGAGTGCAAATGGCACTCGCCTGGGCTTAAGGCGGATTGGCGCGATGCTTGGGTCTATGTTAAATGAAATAGGGGACCCCTGGTACTTGCCTAAATGGTCGTCGAAGACTTCCCGGAAGTCCCTCACGAGCGCTGCTTCCCAGTCTGCCTCTCCGATGTGGTGTATGCCTGTTACTTCGATGCCCAGGGGTGCGAACCACTGCAGTCCCAACAGGCTCGGCCGATCTCGATCGACGATCGTCAGGGGTAGCACTTCTGTGTGGCCCTTGAAGGTGACTTTAAAATGGCCTCTACCCACTACAGGGATTCGGTTTCCCTGATAGTCTTTGAGTGTTAGTTTTTTGGTCTTCCAGTTCTTGGCGGTGGATGGTGGGGACCAGGCGCTTGAGTGTGCACCAGGAGACCATTGAGAGGAAAGACCCTGAGTCCACCTCCTTGTCGCATTGCTGGTCTTCTATCCCAACCATCACGTATACCTTTCTGGCATCGCTGGTGGAGGAATGGCAGATGACGACAGTCTGGTGCGTTTCCTCCCTCTGTCTCGTCTCCTGGAGTCGCCTGTTCCTACCTTCCTAGCTCCAGCGGTTGTCTGGTGATCTTGGGTCCTGGTGGGGGTGCTGTCTCTCCATCGGGGGCTGGCATCTTGTCGCTGTGGGCTGTAGTGCTTCTTATTCCGGCACACTTTGGCGATGTGCCCCCGTTTCTCACAATGACTTCGAGAAAATGACAGTCCGCTCAGGGGTGATCGCCGCCGCAGCCGGCACACTGGAACATCGACTTACGACCTCATGGTTCCCGCCACTCCCACGCTGATTGGAGGTGGTGGATCTCCTCCTCCTCGTCTTTGGTTTCTGAGAAGGAGTCGATGTCGCCATGGTGTATGGTTGCTAGGTCTGTCGCTGGCCTCCTCTCGGGGGTCAACATTGCCTCTCCGGTTGCTGCTCACGGCATGATGCTCGATTGTCACATCCGAGCCAATGATTTCTTGGCTGCTTCCGCTGCAGTGGCTTCGGTGAGGGCATTGGTGAGGGAGATGTCTCCCTTTGCCATGATGCGGTGCGGTATCTGCCATCCCGCATCTGATGGGCGGCTCATGATAGGGAGCGAAGGGAAGAGAAACGACAGGAAGCGAGGTTTCCTCTTGATGAGCGCGCCCCGAATGTCTTGGCACACGCTCTTTTATTGTGCTTTTTTACAAGAAAATGATTTAATCAAAGCTCAAGTCAAACATGGTAATCTCATCAGAATGTGCATGTTTACAAAGCTGCATACCGGACAGATCATTTGCAGTGTGGATAAGCTTATTAACAACCGTCTAGCTCCTTGTCCCTTGTACGTGCCTTGCAAAGGTCACTGAAGAGACAGAAGTTAATGATTACATGTGAATGATACAATGTTGCAAATACATGAATGATACATAGTTGCAATGATACATAGTTGCAATGATACATATTTACAACATCTCCTGTTTTTATTATTTATGACGAGTCTTCTTCCTCGTCCGAGAAGACAGGAACCATTTTTATGAAATGTTCGCCGTCCCCGTCATCTTGGCAAGAGTGCGACCCGTCAGCGTCAGGGTTGTCCAAGGAGCGGTAACTCAGCAATGACATTTTTTCGTCTGGTGTTGAGGATATAACATGAGCTTGCAATAGCACATTAACATCAGCAGAGGATAATTGATTTTTAAAAAATTGCAATATTCTATTAAAACAACAAGGTCCTATAATACATATCAATATAATAATTATTAATGATCCTGCCAATGCAGTTAAAAAGGTTGTAAACCATGGCGAAATAGAAAACAAACCCCCCTGCTATTGGCATAAAGACAACATTCTTCTTTAAGCATAGCACACAATCCCCCTTGTTTTAAAAAATAACAGATCTAAATCTTTACGATTTTGCAAAAGGGGGTACTCCATGGGTACCTGTAGGGATATAAAATCATCAGAGTTATACATACAAGCCATACTTGAATGCAAAATGATTTGGATTTAACAATTTCATCCCTGTGGACACATGCCATGAGACCGGTAGAACAAGTCCAAACAAAATTATTGCCAGGGATAAAATACATTCCTTTCAGGCGTGATGTTAAAGTTCCTCCTGCAGTGGTGTAGATTGCAGAATATCCCCTGGTTGTGTGGGTGCGTCTTCCAAATCAAATTGAAGTGGTGGGTAGAAGTCATCTATGCAAGAAAAATTGGTTGTAGAACTTAAACGAACGTCTTGAAAGTCAGTTATAGTCCAAGCAATATTATCTCTTCTATGAGGCTTCTGCGGATCATCATGGACAGTTCTTTTGAAGCGTCGTTTGTTGACAGGATCAGAGTTCAGGTATATAAAAACATCACAAGCAGGAGAGAGGGCTATGGACAAGTTAGTTGTAGAACATTTGCGAAATGAGGAGGGAATTCAATTAGTAGAAAAAGGATAATAATTACAATAATGACAATAAAGATTAATTTGGTAATTCATCAAGGATGTTAGTTGGGGTGGGGGAACCCATAATACAATAGAAGGACATCTAGGTCCCTCTATGTTTAGATTGAATAGAGGAAAAAATTTTAAGGTTCCTTTCCATAGGAAGAGTAAAGAAGGAACAAAAGAGCAAGTGGTAGAGTGTTCTTTAAATAAAACAGAAGTGACAGAGTGAAAACTACGGGTAGCATTTTCATGACGTACCCACATGGAGCAAGTATAATAGCCTTCTGTTAATGAAATGGTTTTAACACGAATAGTCTTTTGACAGGAAGCATAGGTTTTGTTGAAGTAAGGTAGAAATTGCAAAGAAGATATAGGCAAGAATATCAGGAAGAGTTTTAAGATACAGATGTAGCAGAGGAATTCCCATGATAGGGTCTAACCGCCCTACCAGGGATCCAGCAAGTGGTTTTGTCTGGCAGTAAGATCGCAGCGTAGCCTCGTCCCCAAGTGAGAAGCTCAGCGGGACCCTGCCAGGCAGAATCTGGCAATCTGCGATAATATACCAGAGGTCTGTTAGGTGGGGGTGAGGGGGAGGAAAAATGATGCAAAGCAGCAGAAGGGGGAGGAATGCCAGTCAGATTAAGAAAGTTTAAAGTGTAAAGACAAATGTTAAGAGAATTTTGCAATGCTGGGAGGTTCGGGGTTTTTTCCCGCAACGAATATCGATCAAGAGCACGTTTCAGAGATAAGTTCGCTCGTTCCACAATAGCCTGCCCCTGGCTGTTGTAGGGAATCCCAAACTTGTGGGTTACATCCCATCTGTTACAGAAGTCCTGGAACGCAGAACTTGTATAGGCAGGTCCATTGTCAGTTTTGATTTCTTTTGGACGTCCCAGCGAGGCAAAGGTACGAATTGAATGATTGATGACATGTTTTACAGTTTCTCCCCTTTGAGGAGTAGCCAGAACAAACCCTGAATATGTATCGATGGAAACGTGCAAATATTTCCAAGGGGCAAAAGGTGGATACTGAGTTACATCCATTTGCCAAATTTCACAAGCTTTTAATCCTCTAAGATTTACTCCTATGGGAATGGAATGTCCTTGCTTACTACATGTGGGACATTGTTGAATAATGGCAGCAGCTTCTGCCTGAGTTAGAGCAAATTGAAAAGTTATCATAACTTGGCGGGGGAGATTCAAACACACTCCCTGCTTCTATTTTATAAGGGACTTTTAAAGCCTCCATAATTTTCCTCCAAGTGACCAAAATGCCAATAGGTGCACGAGGAGGACTATGGAGATGTTCACCAATTTTTTGCCAAGTGGAAATTTTTAAGGACCCTTCCTCTAAATAATTGGGACAATGTTGCCACACATAAGCCAATAATGTAGCAATAGGTTTCATTTTTACAGGCGAGCCCTTTAAATTAGCAGAATATTTAGAAGAAGAAGCGACTAACTCCCTCAATTCCTTCAGATGCTGCGTCTGTTGTTGAGAAAAGTTTCCACCCATACTTATGAAAGTCGAGACCGTGTTTCAGATCCAACGATGTGCAATTCGCTTCAGGCCTGGTGATGCACAGCTCCCATCGAGCTGATAAGATATGGGCGCGTCGCAACGTATCCCCCTTAGGGAATCACGTCGGGGTCACCAGAATGCGGTATCTGCCATCCCGCATCTGATGGGCGGCTCATGATAGGGAGCGAAGGGAAGAGAAACGACAGGAAGCGAGGTTTCCTCTTGATGAGCGCGCCCCGAATGTCTTGGCACACGCTCTTTTATTGTGCTTTTTTACAAGAAAATGATTTAATCAAAGCTCAAGTCAAACATGGTAATCTCATCAGGATGTGCATGTTTACAAAGCTGCATACCGGACAGATCATTTACAGTGTGGATAAGCTTATTAACAACCATCTAGCTCCTTGTCCCTTGTACGTGCCTTGCAAAGGTCACTGAAGAGACAGAAGTTAATGATTACATGTGAATGATACAATGTTGCAAACACATGAATGATACATAGTTGCAATGATACATAGTTGCAATGATACATAGTTACAACAATGCGGCTCTGGAGGACGGGGTCTTGGAGTCCCAGGACGACGCGGTCTCGCAGGGCCTCGTCCAGGTCGGTGAACTTGCACAGACCCTCCAGGTCCCGTAGTGCCGCTATGAAGTTGGCCAGCCCTTCACCCTCGCGTTGATCCTGCCTGTAGAAGTCGTGCTGCTGGATGAGGATGGGCACGACGGGTGCATAGTGGCTCCGCAGCAGGGGCTCGAGGTTGTCCCACTCCATCGCCTTGACGTCCATCGGTTTGGCCAAGGCTTTGGCCATTTTGAAGACTGCGGGCCCGCAATGTGTGAGGAACATGGCCTGTTTCTTGTGGCCATTGGTGTCCTTGAGGTTGCTACTCTCGAGGAACATTTGGAACCTATCGGTATAGGATTCCCTGTCCTCAGTAGCAGGGTTGAAAGGAGCGAGTGGTGAGTTGATTCCGGCCATGCTGCTGGTTGCTGCGTGCCACCTCGCCACGTGCTGGATGGTCTCTTTGTCTCATGATCCCACCCTCGTCGCCAGTGTTAGATCTGAGGCGCATCAGTTCGACAGAGATGCGAGACCATTTACGTGAGTTCAGCTCTTTATTAGGTGTAGGTAAAGGTCTGAGAATGCGAGCCGCGGCAGCCCTTCATATAGGGCTGGCTTGCGGCTCGACATCCAATGGCAGCACTTTGAATCTCCCGCAACTGGCACAGCCAATCGCGGTAGATTCCTAGTGCTCCAATCATGGCTGACTGGTTGACCAATCAGGTCTCCGCTGGTCCGGACCAATCGGGTGCAAGGGTTTTTGAGTGTGCTAATACTGTACAGAATGGTCACTGAATGAACTGTTGTAACTCAGGGATTACCTGCGCAAAAATACAAAAAGCTTCTTTGCTTGCAAAAAGCTGCCCTAAATACCAATCATTAGATTAAAAATACCTGCAAGCCAGAGTTACAAGTCAGCATCCTGAGGAATGAAAATAGTAGTTAAAATGCAGTGATAACTATTAAGCAGCCAACTCTTGCTCATAAAGTGAAACCCTTCAGCAGAGAGGTCATTTAAGTTGTCCAGAAAAACAATCCTTATATCCATTTGCACCACTTAAAGATACCAGCTGGTTTCACTCACCTCACAAAATATCCTAAGGAAATTTCAAATCATCCAGATTTAAGGAAAGGTTACATGCCCCCTAGAAAGGTAGTAAAAAAATCAGTGCCAAGCTTGCATCCTGCCTCTTGGAGGTATACCCCAAAAGGACAGTGCCAGATGCAGTGGAGAAAGACCCCCTCCCCAGATAGAAAAAGAAACCATGAGGCAGGAAAAAAATTCAAACACAATACAAATAATTAAATCACAACAGTAGCTGTTGCTTATTGAAGCTGAATAGGGAAAATTATCCTATCAAAAAACACAGGATTAAACATCACCAAGCACAGAATTAACCTTCGCCAAAAATCAGTTTTAGACCAAAACTCAGAAAAGGTATGTAAATTCACATTTGAATGTCAATCTTTCTAGCTAGCCAAGAAGCCTTGCTGAATGTCACTCATATTGGTTCCCTGTTACTAAAAGCTTTGCTTCATTATTCAATTACTTCTTCTAAGTGCTGATTGTCCAGGGAAGTATTTCCTCCCAACAGCAGTGTAAACATCTTAAAACAACATTTCCCCTTTAAGAAAGTCAAGTCTCAGAAGCTCCGGAGACAGGAAGTCTAGGCATACTGGCAAGAATGTAATAAGTGTGGAAAAAAAACAAAAAGAGATTGCTTCTAATTACTATTTCTCCGAACTGCTTAGAAAGTTAACAAGGAGTTCTATAGAACCAGACAGAACTGGTAGAATCCCACCCCTGGATATCCATTATTCATCTTAAATTTAACCTTTCTCAGAACATTTGACTTATCTTAGACAATGTATAGCAGTCGAGGCTAACACTTTTTGGCTCCTATGACAAAAACTGCATGTGCTTGCGTGCCAGCACCTAGAAGGCCATGCACGCTGCCCCCCATGCTCCCTGCGCATGCACATGTGATCCCCTCTGTGCACGCTGCATGTCTCTGCACATGCATCTCCCGTATGCACCCCCACACATGTGCGACAGGTACCCAACAATCAGCTGTCGGGCAGGTGGTGTGTGTGCATGAGCAAAGGAGTTCTTCCAGGAGACTTCTTGCATCCCTCTCATGGCCATCACTGATATATAGTACACAAATAGTCTGGAAGTGAATACAAACTGTTATTTTATGCAGAGAACATTTTAAAGTATAAATTTCCTGTAATAAATGATCAAAATTATTTTCCTGATGTTGTGGATATGACACAACAATATGTTACATATTGTAGATGTACAGTTAACTGCACAAATCTAATCTATTCCAAGTTGATAAGAACTTTTTATGTGGGATTTGTTTATTGCTTAAAAATTCTTCAGTAGCAAAGAATCTCTGAGAAAAATATTAATGGATGTTGATATTGAAAACTGTATAATTGTCATAGGTTTGAATTTTGTCATGGTGCCAATTTAGTCAAAGATTATTGAAAATATTAATTTATTAGAAAAAAATAAATATGAAAATAAATTTTATTTCCAGATTTATGATATACAGAATATTTAAGTGGACTATCTACCTTAATTCTACTTAGATATTTCTGAAAATTCAGTAAGATGTTGACAAATTTGTCATGGGACAGACAGACCTCATGAAAGGTTTTCTCTTTCTAAGATTACAACATCCATATGAAAACTTTTAATCGTATCACTGCACATATATTCAGTATTTATTTCTGAGATTTTGGGGAATAAAAACTATTCTGGATATGAACCACTAAAGATGCAAGTGGGAAATTATTATTTGTTTTTTCTTGAAATCTCAGTAAGTATGGAGGCCTAATTTTAGATTGATTAGGTTGTATTCTGTGAACTAAAGACATTAATCTGGATGTTATTTAGAAGAAGATTTAAATATAAGCCTTGTTCTCATGAGAAACAGACTCTGTGATAATTCCTATTTACATATAGTATTTAAAAGTTTTGTTTTAAAAAAATTGGCTTAAGAATGGTTAACTTAAATCAACATTGTTAAGTCTGGAGCGTGGGCGCAAGGAACGGAGACGAGACATCGAATAGTGACTCCAACTCTTTATTAGTGACTTCAGAACAGAGCAGCGGATACTGGGCAGCAGCAGCTCCTTTTATAGAGCTGGCTGCTGTCACAATAGCCAATGGTTTGATTTTGCCGCGCTGGTAGCGGCCAATCAGCGGTGACCCGCTGTCAGCCAATCAGATTAGCCAGAAACGGCCAATCACAATCCGCTGTTCGCGAGCCAATCAGAAGTGCAGGATTACGAGCCTTCTGCTGAAACAAAACTATTAGGATTTTTAACTAAAGCATTTGCTTAGTTCATAACAAATATGGTGCTAATTACAGTTTTAGAGTAGCTACAGAAAGAATATACTTGCATTAAATTGCTATATTTTAATATGTTTAGTTAAAATATTTGTCATCTTCTCAATTAGGCTATAGCTTTACTATAAGTTTACTGGACATCTCAGTGGATATTCTAAAGAGTTAGTTATCTATCTTTCCATGGTGGAGATGTAAGTAAATATGAAAACATGTTAACATATGAATTAGACATGTGTTCTGGTTATCCCATATTTATTTAATATTCTTATTATTAATTTAAATATATCAGTGTAGTGCCTTGGGGAAATAAATCATTCTCTCTCAGCCCACTCGATCCAAAGGAATGTTGTGTGGAAAATAGGTAAAGGAAGAAGTATGTTTATATTTTATTAATTTCATGGAAGCCTATAACTTTGAAGAAAAGTCATAAATAACTTGGGGGGGGGGGATTGTCCATGGTATCTTCTAGCAGTTTTTAAATGGCGGGTCCTTAAGTGTGTACTACCTGTATAAGGCCTGAGTTGAACTAGAGGAAAAGGTCCAGGACTTCAGAACTCAGAATTGGCTTGAATGAATCTCCACAACAGAGATGGTATTTAGCAGGTTCTGACCAGTTCTGGAAAATCGGTAGTGGAAATTTTGAATAGTTTGGAGAACTGGCAAATACCACCTCTGACTGCCCACCCCATCTATTCTCTGCCTCCTGAGTCCCAGCTGATCGGCTGGGTCTTCTTTTGTTGCCCTGCACAGGAGAATGATGTTGTAAAACAGGTTGGTGGTGTGGCGAGGGAATGGGATTTTGCACAACCTTCTCCTGAGATGCCCACCAAGCCACACCACGCTACCAAGCCACGCCCATAGAACAGGTAGTAAAATTTTTGGAATCCCACTTCTGATGCAGAAGGTCTCAGATTATAGGATTAATACAAGATAGGCCAGTTTTTGCACTCAAGCTGGCAAGGACACTCACTTAAAGAAATGGCCATAGTAATCAGGGAGGGCGATATTGTATCATTATAGTATTATTTTCAATAATTTAACAGGATTATTTTAACCTCCTCCTTCTCTTTTTCTTCTTCCTAGTGTATTCCTGCAGGTGCAGGGTCTGCTTTTCAGATCCCTGAACACCACTTTTCCCAACCAGCTGGCTCTCCAGGTCCATGGTTTGCATATCTTTGTTGATGGTGTCTTGCCATCTATATTTTGGATGCCTGCGGGGTCGCTGGCCATTTTTACTTCCTGTTCTACCACTTCTTATTATATTAGACAACAGAGTATCAACAGTAGAATCCTTCAAGTTTGGGGGTTCTATAAGCTCCCAGGATTTGAAATGGATACCTAACATTTCTGGCTTGATGCCTTCACCATTAGATTAAATCAGGGATTCACCTTAAATTTAGCCTGTTCTCAGAACATTTGACTTATCTTAGATATCTAACATTAGAACCATTATTAAAAAGAAAGAATGCTCTTCCTACATCAACTCAGAAGGTTCAGACTCCCCCAGGAGCTGCTGATGCAGTTTTACAGAGGAATTATTATGTTTGTGATGTGTATGTCTATAACTGTCTAGTATGGTACAGCAACCAAACAGGACAGGTACAAAAAGCTTCAATGAATTATTAGGTTTGCAGAAAAACAACTGAAACCAGCCTGCCTTCCATTGAGGACCTGTATATTGCATGGGTGAGAAAGAAGGTTGAGAAATTATCTACAGACCCCTCAAATCCTGGTTATAAACTGTTTCAACTCTTCTCCTGGGGATGCTGCTACAGAGTAGCACGTAACAAATCAACACAAAGTCAGTTGTTTACCTAATGCCATCACTCTGCTGAATACTTAATTTCTACAGTTAAGTCTTATATCTAAATATATTACCCATGTAGTATGGCTATATTACTTTTATCCTTCTCATCTGTTCCACTGCCTTCTCTATTGGTATCATTATTATGATTATTATTCTTTGTTATTATGATTATTATTACTTTGTTGTTTAGCATGTACACTGAGAGCTTATGCACCAGAGACAAATTCCTTGTGTATTTAATCACACGGCTAATACTCTGCTCAACTCCACTCGACTTCAATCTACTCTATTTGTCCTCTTCCCAAAATCAGGATAGGACAGGAGAGATTCTCTTTCTCTTTCTCCCTCCACTTGTGTGAGTGTGTGTGTGTATGTGTGTTTCTTTGTCCCTCTGTCTTTCTCTCCCTCTCTCTGTCTCTGTCTCTGTCTCTCCCTCTCTCTGTGTTTGTCTCTGTCTCTCTGTCTCTCCCTCTCTCCCCAGATGCCATGTAATCCAAAGCATTTGAAGACACATTATTTATTTATTTATTTTTTAAAAATTGGTTTGTCAATTGCTTACCATAGGTATAAGTAAAAACATAGTTATGAATACATGGATACATATAAGAAAAATAAGAGAAACAATAGGACAGGGACAGTAGGCATGATTGGTGCGCTTATGCACGCCCCTTACAGACCTCTTAGGAAAGGGGTGAGGTCAATAGTAGAAAGTCTAAGATTAAAGTTTTTGGGGTTTGGGGAAGAAACCACAGAGTCAGGTAGACTTGTATTCCAGACATTGACCACTCTGTTGCTGAAGTTGTATTTCCTGCAATCAAGTTTGGTGCGATTAACCTTGAGTTTGTTTCCATTGTTTGCTCTTGTGTTGTTATGGTTGAAGCTGAAGTTTTTATTGACAGGTAGGACATTGCAATGTATGATTTTATATACTATACTTAGATCGGACCGAAGGCGGCGTAGTTCTAGGTTTTCTAGGTCTAGAATTTCGAGTTGGTGGCATAAGGTATTCTGCAACGATAGAGTAGAGAACTCTTCTTGTGAAATATTTCTGGACTTCCTCAACTGTGTTAATATCAGATACGTAATGTGAGTTCCAGACTGATGAGCTGTATTCGAGTATTGGTCTCGCAAATGTTTTGTATGCTCTAATTAGTAGTGTAATATTACCAGATAAAAAGCTACGTAAGATTAGGTTAACAACTCTTAATGCCTTTTTGGCTATGTAGTTACAGTGGGCTCTAGCACTTAGGTCATTAGAGATGAGTACTCCAAGATCCTTGACAAAGTTTGGATCATCAACAAGGTCTTGACTATTCAGCCTGTATTTTATTTTCTGATTTTTTTTTTTGCCAATATGTAAGACAGAGCATTTCTTTGTTGAGATTTGAAGTTGCCATTTGTTTGACCATTTTGATACATAGTTGAGGTCTTTTTGAAGAGTAGCAGTATTTTCTGTGGTGTTGAGTAGCGAAGAGAACGCAGTTGCTCTTGATATGATCACAGAGGTCATTTATGTAGAGTATGAAGAGAGTTGGTCCTAGAACACTGCCTTGGGGGACACCACTATTGACAGGTACAGAATTTGATAGGACGCTCCCAATTTTGACCATTTGTTGTCTGTTTGACAGGAATGCTTCTATCCAGTTATGCAGGTGTCCAGAGATACCATAAGATTTTAGTCTTAGGAGTAGTTTCTCATGTACCATTGAATCAAAGGCTTTACAGAAGTCTATGTAGATTCCGTCTATTGCTTTGTCCTGATTGAGTTGTGTAGTTGATATGTTTTTGCAGTGGAAGAGTTGCAGATTGCAGGATAGTTTTTTTTTTCTGAAACTAAATTGTTTATTAGAGAGTAAGTTGTTTGTCTCTCAGTGGAGGATAATGGATTGGTTAATAATTGATTCCATGACTTTACAGCTGACGCAGCATAAAGAGATTGGTCTGTAATTTTCAACTAGGCTGGGATCTCCCTTTTTGAAGATGAGGATGACTGTGGCTTGTGATCATAGTTTTGGGAAGGAGGTGGTCCTGAAAGATTTTTAGAAGATTATGCTTAGAGGTTCGGCTCTGGCAGTGGATAGCTTTTTTAAGAAGTAGGCACATATTCTGTCCGGTCCAATAGATAGAGATAGTTTTAGATTGCATAGTGATTTTTCAACATTGTCTTCTGTAAAATCAATATGTATTAGATCGTTGTAGTTTTCTGTACTTCTGTGACTAGGAAATACTGGGCATGATCCATTGCTGTTTACAAATACTGAGCCAAAGAATGTATTAAAGAGGTTGACATTAATAGTATCATCATTGCAGTCTTTACCATTAGGTCCTTTCAGGGGTGGGATGGACCTTGAGTCTTTTAGTTTGTTGTTTACAAAATTGTAGAAAGTGCGGGTAGAATTGGTGTGTAGAAGGTTTTCCCATTGTTTAATGTGATAATTAGTGCATTCAGTCTTTATCTAGTAGCATAAATTTTTGTATCGGCTTTTGAAGTTGGCAACATGACCAGATTTGTTTTTCTGCCAAAGTGATCTCTTTTTGGATTGAAGCTTCTTTATTGTTATGGGTAGTCTGTTTTTTTCTGGGTTTTGGAGTTGTTATCGGTACATATAGTTTGATGACTCTTTTGACTTCAAGTAAAAATATGTTGTAATGGTCTTCAACAATGTTGCATCCAGAGAATAGAAATTTCCAATAAAGGGATGAGAGATCGTTGTCTATAAGATCATAGTTGCCTTTTTTGAAGTTATAATTGGGGATCACATCGTTGTGTTGATTTTTGTGTGGACGTATGTTGAGATAAAAATCAATCATGCTGTGGTCACTGTTGGAAAAGGGTTCTTTAATTTATATTTCATAAATTGAATTCAAACTATTGCAGAAGATGAGATCGAGGCAGTTTTTAAGTCTAGTGTTGTTGGTTACTAGTTCTAGTCCCAGATTTGCTATTGTATTGTAGAAGGTTGCATGTGTGGGTTCAGTTGTACATTTGTTAAGGGTCCAGTTAATGTGGGGTAGATTGAAGTCATCAAGAAAGATAAAAGTGTGTGGGCAAGATGTTGCCCATGTTAGTAGTGAATTTAGCTTGTTTACATGTTCAATGTCATAATCAGGGGCTCTGTAACATAGTAAGAATCTAAATGTAAGCAAGATAGTTTGAACTTACTGTCTTTTCAGATAAAGGATTGTATTTTCAATCTATTTCCACATTCTTAACCATGCCAAAAGTGATGGTTCACATTTTTGAGTTCTTTGATTTAAATTTAGTGTCTATTATGTCACATGAGGCTGTTTGTAAGGCAAATTACATTATGAATAATGGATACATGGGATGATGATGACACTGTATATCCATTATGTATCTGTGTAATATTTTTATAGACTGCCAGTGGTCTTTATTCTACAGGTTGAGAGCATTATTTTTTCCTTTTCAAAGGAAGGGATGGAGGCTTTATAATTAAATGAAATACTGCATTCAACAGTCCACTTATGTTTTTTCAATTGGATAAATGGGTCTGTGAATTTGAAATTTGTGCAAAGGTTCAGCTGGAGTGAATTGAGGAAGGTCATATAAAAACAAATATATCTATTTTAACTGGAATCTGCTCTTGAATTTTATGAAAAAGATAGATACAATTTGTTAGTTTCTTTAAAAAATCATCACCAACAAAATGTTCATATACATATTTTTGCTAATGCATTTTAGAAATCATTCAGCTTTGTAATAACTGTATTATAGCCATACCATTCATAAAAGAGAGACAATATTCCATAATTATATTGTTAGTGTTGTTGCTACATAATAATAACTGTTGACTTTCAAATGCTGACATCAGACTTCAGTCAAGCAATCTTTTCATATTCTGTCCAAAATTAATATTGCAAAGCAAATGTGATATTCTGTAATACATTCTGAATATGTTCAGTCACACAGAAAAAAATTATCAATTTTAAATTTCCTTTTCATTCATTTGTTTATTTTAAATTTCCTTTTCATTCATTTGTTTATAAGAAACAGAACTGCACATCTGGCTTCCTGAATAATTTAAACAAGGTTAAGTGTGAACCAGTTTGTAAAGTTTATAAATATAATTAAGAGGCTCGTTTGTTACTTTTAAGTGTTGACTTGCAATTAACATGTGTCATCTCCTGGTTTTACTGTTCAAAATGGGAATTGCTATGTCTATTTTTATGAACCATAAATTTCCTTCTTAACTGTCAACATCTTCAATAAATGCATTAAAATCTTATCCAAACAGATTGTTCAAGGAGATTTTAAAATGTTTTTGCACATTTTATATGCAATCAAAGGGGAATGTAAAGACCTGCTTATTTTGAATCTCTGCTAATTTGGCAAGATAGAAGCTCAGGGGTTTCATTATAGTCCAAAAACATATCAAATAGGACAAAACTTTTGATGAATGTGTGCACCACTAGGATTAATAATATCTAATTAAACCACAATGATCAATGAGAGATTCCATCAAATCTGATTGGTACAAAGGTTCTGTGTGTGCAACCAGACTGGGTATCTGATTTGTTCTTGCTTTACTGTTCTTTGTATTAATGGTTACAGGATAAAATCCTTAAGATATTTAATCCCTTTCATCTACATTCTGATGAGGACAAAATGGTGCTGCTATTATCATCACAACAGACAAATCTCCTAATATGTACTATAGCTTCTTTTGCTTTGGCATCTTTAAAATTGCAGATCAAGTAAGTAAAGGTCAGAGCAATTTATTGCAAAGGAGATTCTTTCCTTTAATGTGGTGAACAACACCTTGATTGTTTTGCTCCTTATTTTATATAAACCTTGTGTAATGGCTTATAGTTAGTTAATTAGATAAATGTAATTGAGTTGAACTCAATTCCTGGTCACTTTATGGACAACTAGTTGCCTTCCTGCTTATCTCCAGCTCTTCCAAAGATACCCAAGTATTCCATTGAATCCCATCAGCTGCCATGTCTCCACTTTTTCACTTCTTTCAATCTTTCTAATAAGAATAGCAACATGCTTAATAAACTTGAATGATGTTGAACTAAACTGTTGCAACTTGAATTGAAGCACGAATCTACCCATGGCTTGTATTCTGCACAATGCTTGTTTTATTGTTTTGTGCAATAGCTAATAAACACATAAATTGGTATGAACTTAAACATAATTATTACAGGCTATTACCATGGATTATCTGGATCACATGATCCATCTAGAAGTCTAAACTGAGAAAAGGAAGAAGATCCCATAGAGCAGGGCTGTCAAACTCCTGGCCCGCAGGCCAGATGCATCACATACTAGCCACATCCACACCTGGTTTTGTCCTAATATGTTACATGATACTTCTGTGATGACATGAGTTTGACATCCCTGCCATAGAGAGTAAGTAGCAAAGCAAAATTTGTTCTTGCTCATATTTCACATTCCTTAACTTAGGAATGTGTGTACAAAGGAATCACCTGGATAAAGCATATGTCCCAAGATTTTTACATTAAATGTTCACTTTTCTTTTCAGCCGTGTGTGTGTGTGTGTCTGTGTGTCTGTGTAAATTCTGGAGCAAGAGGGGTTTCACAATACAATTTCTTATAGCCACAAGTTATCTTCAAAAAAAAAAAAAACCTTTTTGCACATTGCTAAATATTAACATCTGTTGGAAGGTATTTTGGAGGTCATACAAAAATGGAACAATGCTTTGATACAATGCTGTGCTGGTTGAAAGCAAACAAGCTGACATTCTGTGGCATTGTCAGAATCATTAAATCTAACATTGTGACAAGTTTAAAAGGTGCAGACCTTGCTTTGTGATGTCATTATGCTTGGTTCAGCATGTGCTCCTTTCCCCTTTGTATTCCTATTACATTTGTGAGTAATACAATCCAGATCTGAGCATTACATAAATTACTTATTCTAGATTGCATTGCTTTCTCTCTGAAAGGTGGAAGGAACAAACAACCTAGACACACTTATAAGTTTGCTTTTGACATTAGACAATGACATGACCAATCATCCAGGCTACTTCCTACAGCTGATATGACATTGACGTATTCTAGCAGAGTGGATCCTTATCTTCTTCTTCTTATGCCATATCCATCATTGGACATTGGCGATCATGTTGGTAATCCTATTTTTGTCAACAGCTGCACAAAAAAGTGCTGTTGAGTTTTGTTCAAACAGATTTAATAGATAATCAGAGTTGGAAAGGACTTTGTAGGTCATCTAGTCCAACCCCCCACCCAAGCAGGAGACCCGACACCATTTCTGACAAATGGCAGTCCAATCTCTTCTTGAAAGTCTCAAGTGATGGCGCTCCCACAACTTCCGACAGCAAGCTGTTCCATTGGTTGATTGTTCTCACTGTCTGAAAGTTACTCCTTATTTCCAGTCCCTTAGATTTTGAAGCCAAGATGTTTTTCTTCAGCTTGGACCTCGTTTGCTTCAATCTTTCCTTGGAGGATTAAGTAAAGTATGCCATATTTTTTGAGTGTCGCATCACATGTCCAAAATATTCTAACTTTCATTTTTTATGGTTTATTATTCCTCTTGGCTTTCCCAGGTGGCTTATGTCCTTACGCTGGTAACCAAAAACCTGGGTACTTGTGATATTCAAACAACCTTGAAAATATTCAGAAGTGGGAAGATAATGCAGAACACAGCAGCTGGATTGTAGAATGGAATGCTTTGTTACAAAAATACCAGTCTTCTGCAGAATACCAACAATCTGTATTCAAGCCCTAAGTAGCTTGGGACTAGGTTATCCAAGAAGTAATCATCTCCTCAGTTTTAACATTCAAAAAAGGATGCTTAGTTCACTGGCCAGTTGAAATTCAGTCATCAGTGATATACTTTTTATTATGATGTCCAAAATAAAAATTAACTCCTTACTGACTTGAAGTGGATTGCTGGTTTAGTATATTTCCACTGACAATTAAAGCTCCATTTGTCTGCTAAAGCATTTCTCTGAATATTCCATGGCAATGCCTCCTCTTAACAGTTGTTCATGCTTCATATTCATGTTCATGTTTCATGCTATTAATTTTTAATTGATTGTTTTACTGTGTAAGTTGTTGCATTATTTTATTTTGCATGTTCATGATTTCATTATAAATTATTTGGGGATTTTAGCAAAACATGAATGATATATGCACTTGTAAGTAAATAAATTAACAATCCCCACTTCTTTTTCTTAACCTTGCCTCTTGGGTGTTTTTAAAAATGAACTAATAAAGTACAGATTAACATAAAATCAAGATATCCTCTTTAAAAAAAATAGAATGGGGTTTTATGGATGATTAAACAATGATAATCAGATGGTCCAATGTCCAATGTTCCATAGAAAATTAAATTCTGTAACTTGGTGTTGAACTATTTGTTCATGTGAGTCCCTGATAAAAGTATCTTTTAGGACTCAATGTCTTCTTGTGATGATCTTGACAATTACTATTGTTCATCATGAATCACTGTGATGAAATCACTAACAGAGCATATTCACCCTGTAATTTCCACAATGCCCCTTTATCTCTTTCTTGAATGGTTGCTTTGTTTACGTAGCTTTAGTAAAAGCTATGGAAAAATGAAATATAATCAGAGTGAACTGTTGTGACTTTGTATGCTAGCGATGTTTTCAGATGTATTCTGTCTTATTCTTTGTGCTAGTTACTTTATATATGACACCTTCTGTCAATAAAAGAAGGTTACACATAGTCAGCCAATCAAAGAAGTTGACAGGCTGTCCTTACATAATTGCTTTATAATTGGTTTCTTCTGTAACCTGGGTTGTGTGCATTAACCAGCAAATTCCCCATCAAAAGAGGTCAGCAGAAGCATTCCCTAGATCTCCAGTGCCCTTTTCATAATGGAGATTGCTCATTTATACTTTGGGAGGCCAAGGATTTCCTTTATGGCCTTTGCAACTGTCATAACATTTATTTTAGATGAAATATACTAGAACAAAACTGACAGGTTGCCCCTAAGCTATGGGCTAAAATAACAAAAGTTCTAAAGGTGATCCTTTTACAAACCTCTAGCTTTGTTTCCTTTAAAAAAATGAAGTGCATATT
Organism: Hydrophis major; assembly: GCA_033807585.1. Taxonomy (NCBI): domain Eukaryota; kingdom Metazoa; phylum Chordata; class Lepidosauria; order Squamata; family Elapidae; genus Hydrophis; species Hydrophis major. Next base: position 185,739,129 of record CM066331.1, on the reverse strand, counting down.
ATTTTTTCTCCCATCAATAATGAACTCTGTTCCTGAAGCAAAAGGAATTATTGATTTATTGTCCGAGTCTCCATGTCTGCCCCCTCCCCCATAAAATGGCAGCATTCACTAAATAAAATCCCTTTTGTCTAGCATTTTGAGTCCACTGGGGTGAATCAAAATCCGGATGCTTTCACCAATATTTCCATCTGTGTTGAAAAGTGTTTCCTTTGGAATAGTTTGGGGGAGACTATATCAAAGTGGTTATGATTTCCCCACACTTCAAAACATCTCAGTGTAAAACTGATTCACTTTAAGTATATCGATTTACATGTAATTGTAATTCAATTTTTTTGTTTTGTTTTGGATTAGATTGTTGTTTTCAACATTTTTCTAGACTACATAATTTAGCACAAAGGACCTATCATATACTTGTTACTATTAGACTACATAATTTAGCACAAAGGACCTATCATATACTTGTTACTATTAGTTTAGTATGAATGAAATGATATAAGAGCAGAGTACTGAGGAAATGTTTAGTACTTTAGGCTAATGTTTCTAAACCTTGGCAACTTTAAACCTTCACTTTGTGTGAGTTTCAATACCCAGAATTCCTCTGGCAGCAAACTAGGATATTCATGTATATAGATGTTTGAGCAATTTGTATGTGTGTTTTGCTGGATACTGTGGTGCTGGAGGTGACTATTACACATTTCATAGATTGCAAAAATAACAAACAAGAAATCCTAGGCTGAATCTCATCAAAAATATTACTTGAAGCCAAGCTCTCCAAATAGAGGCTGTGACACATGTCATATGATCTGATTCATTTAAAAAGTTAATCATGCTGCAGAAAAAAGAGAAGGAAGTACTCTAGTATCCATTGGCTGGACACTATAAAGCTAAGGTGTGTAACTCAAGGACTGCAGGCTGCATCTGGCTCATGAGGTGCTTAGATATGGCCCATGGGCCCATCCACAAAACAGCAAAGGACCATCCCATGGTGCCTCTGCCAGAGAAAATGGAGTTCAGGAGGGCCTCCTGAAACCCTCTGCCAGTGAAAACAGAGCTCAGGAAGTCTGGGTACGGCCTGTCCAAGCTCTGTTTTTGGCTGTGATGGCCTCCAGGAGCTCTCTGCCAGCAAGAACGGAGCCTGAGAAAGCCACGTGCAGCCTCCCTGGTTTCCATTTTTACTGGCAGAGGGCTCCAGGAGGCTGTCAAGGCAGAAAATGGAGTATCAATGAGTGACATCAAGCTGGCCACCCTGGCCATGCTCCCCCAGCCTTCTGAGGTCAAACACAAACCTGATGCAGCCCTCAATGAAATTGAGTTTGACACCCCTGCTATAAAGTATGAAACTGGTGGATTTGAAGCAGAAGTGGTACTCAACAGGTTCTGACCAGTTCTGGAGAACTGGTAATGGAAATTTTGAGAAGTTTGGAATATCACTTCTGACTGGCCCCACCCCCATCTATTCTATGCCTCCCAATTCCCAGCTGATTGGCTGGGTCTTCTTTTGTTGCCCTGCACTGGAGAACGGAGCTGGAAAGCAGGTTAGTGGGGTGGGGAGAGAATGGAGATTTTACAGTATCTTTCCCTTGCCACACCCACCAAGTTATGGCCACAAAACTGGTAGCAAATTATTTAAATCCCATCACTGATCTGAAGGTGCGATGTTGCAAGACAGAAGGGCATGGAGAGTGCTGATCCATAGAGTGGCTGAGGGTCAGACAATGATGACGATAAGCTTATCAAATGTATTAATCTCGTTGTTTGCTCATAACAAACAAAGTTTATTGAGTGGATAAATCAAAAGTTTGAATATATTATAAGTCTTTAATATATTTTAAAATACAAAATTAAATATAAGAGTATATAAAGGAGATTCTAGAGGAATTCTACAATCATTCTGACAAGATTGAAAAATAGACTTCAGAAGAATTACCACTTCATTATTTCAGGGCATAATAACAGAATCCTGATATTTCTGTTTCCCTCACCCTTATATCCTGGCAAGTTATAGCTGGCCAATCTTGAATTTATTCCTCACTCCTCCTGTCATTCTGGGTTAAGCTGACATTTTTGCTTTCATCAAGACTATCTCTGTATTTTTCTGCATTTATGAGGCATCTTCATAATTCCATTTGTAACATCCTAATGAGAAACGTCAGTGTAGTACAAGTTAATCAAATTATTAAAAACATTTTTTAAAAATCCATATTTGGCCAAGTCGTTCACTGCTCTATATTAAAAGTGTTTTCTGCTTCTCATTTTTTTCTGAGCATATATCCAAACCAACAATTAATAAGCTGAAATAATGAGGCATTGTTGAAATTTTTTGAAGCCAGATGGTTCAGGATGGGAAACTGAAGGTAGGAGTGTTGCTTTCTGCCAGCCAGGCTTCCTGTCAATCTTTTGGCACCTACATTTAATAAGAAAATTGGGTGATAAACAGTCAACAACTTTGAAATCAGAGTTAGAGTATCCATGTCTCACTGAAGGAGGCATGAAATATTTATTTTAACAAAGTTATCATTCTCAACCAATTCATGTAATATCAGGTCAGAAAGTCCTATCTAGTCTGTACATCTTCTGTTCTGGTATGATAAAATATTTTAATCTGAAGGATTTTCAGTGGACTAAGAGTAGAGTTGTGCACTTACTTGTTTCTATGAAGATTTGTTTTAATATTTTCAGAAATAATATTTTTTAAAACAAGTTGATTCCATAATCTTGGAATGAAGAACAATAGAGCAAAGTCGTATTCCAGTTCCTCAATGTTTCATATAACACAGAAGCCTCAAAATGTTTCACATTTCACCCTGTTAAAAGAAAACTAAATTGAACATATTTTCTCAGCATGTTCGGAATGGGTTGTTTTTTCCTAAGCTTGAAAGAAACATTTTCTACTTCATCTACTCCTGTATTGGGTGGTCAGGAAACACATTAGTTTATATTTTCTTTCTCATGATTGAGCTCTGCTAGGGCATGTTGAGAGATACCATTGGTCAATAAAGCCTAGATTTCTGGATCTTAATGGTGGACTCCTGACTACATAGCATCTTCTTCTGAAAGCTGGATTGATGCCTGCATTGGTTATTTTTTGAAGTACATACACATAGACACAGACACGGACACACAGAGATACATACACATACATGCATTTATGTATGTATATATATATATGTACACATGCACACATACACAAATGAGCCTCCCACTCGAAAAGTTGAGAGTTCAATCCTAGGCAATGACAGATATATTTCTATCATTACACAAAGAGAAAATATCTGCTGTGAATGCTGCATAGGTGTCAGGAAAGGCATATGGCCAGTAAATGTTCAGCTCTATTCAGTTGTCCTGACAAGAAATTACAGAATCATAAAAAGAATGTGTGTGTGTGTGTATGTGATGCAATACGATACAATACAATACAATACAATACAATACAATACAATACAATATGATACAATGCAATGCATATATTTCACTAGGTGAGGATTGTCCTCTCCCTTTCTCTACTACATGCATTAGTATGCATTTTATTGTATTTTGAAAATAATTGGGTACGCTCTCTATTGGAGCATCATTTTTATGATGAAGGGCAAGAAATAGGACATTTAATCAATGAAATATTTTGGTTGGGATCAATCCTAGAAGAAAGAAAAGAAGAAACTTTAACTAGAAAACATATCATGCTGAAATAGCTGGAGGAGATGGAGCAAATATGATCAGCAAGTACTGTCTGATTTAAAAAACAAATGCTAAGAAAGACTTTTGGAAAAATGTTCCTGAAGCACAGAAAGTTCAACCCTCAGGCTGAAGTTCATCTTTTTTCTATATGCCACTGTCTTTTTCTTCCAAACCACTGTCTCAAAATTTCTAGACAATTTCCTCTATGTCAGTTGCTCTATATACTTCTGGGCCAGTGGTGTTATGCAGCTGGTTCTGACTGATTCACATGAACTGGTAGTTCTGATGATCAGTTGGCCCCACTCCCCGCCCTATCCTGTCCTTTATTTCTTGCCTTGTAGCTCATTTCAATTGTGTGGCACAACTGATTCCTCCCCCCTTCACTATTCTACTTTCCATTGCCAACTTGGAAGGTAAGCTGCTGAGCTTCTAAATGCTCCATTTTCAGTGTGCGCTCACTGAACCGGTTGTTAAACTGGCAGCATCCCACCACTGTTCTGGGCAAATTCTGCAAGAAAGCTACACATCTTCCCACTAATATACAGAGTAAGTATACTTACTCTGTAAGTATACAATTGCAGCGTACATTGGGGTGTCAAACTTAATAGAACTCATTATACTCTTATACAGCATGACAAACTACAATCAGATGGTGGGTGAGTTAAAGAAGTCAAGTTTTTCATGCGTCCTAAAATATATAAAAAAGCACAAGGCTCCATCACATGGTGTGTCCACCAACTTGACTTTTTGATTCACTCTGTAGACACTCCTGTAGATTAGCCAGAGGAACTCCTAAAGACACAGAAAAGAACAGAGAAGTCCAAGACTGCTTTTCTATGCTTGGCAGGCAACATGAAATCCATACGTGGGTGAACATGCTATAAATAAAGATAGATTTCTTTTCTTGTCAGGAAAGCAGAATCTATTTACAGCACTATATGCTGAAGTTAATGACTTGGGGCTAAAATATGTAAGTTCTAAGCTCAGTTGGTTCCTGGTAGAGCTTTACATGGTCTTAGCATAGTTTCTAAATCAAGCAAGTTTAATCAATGTCTTTAGAATCATGCTGTTAGATATAGAAAGGTATGGAAATAAAATGGAGAGTGGCTATCTTTCTGAATTTATGAGTTATATTTCTTTTCTGGGCTCTTCCAAACGGAACAACTTCCCAGATGCAGGATAAGATGACTCCTCCACTGATCACATGCTTTTATAATAAGTACCATCTATTGAAATAATTATTGAGTATTTCTGTTCCAGAGAAGATAAGTGAATTTTAAAAGTGATGGAATGTCTGCTAAATAGAAAAAAAAATAAGGGATTGGTTGCTTTTTTTATGTTCAGCTATTGGTTAGAAAGAGTCAGTGCTGATTGCCTATCAGTTCTGCATGTCCTCTTTAAATGAACAGATTTACATAGATGCTTGTTTTGATATCCAGAATAATAAAAACAACATTGGCTTTTATAGTTGCATTTTAAAGTGGAATCAGAATGAGCTGAGAGACAGATGGTTTGATCCTAAGGGTGTAGCTTTTATTTCAGTGTCAGCATAGAATACACAATATCAGAGATAGACCTGAAAATGGGCATTATTCTTGATGCTCTACAGAGCATCAATGCATGACCTCTTCAGCCTTTTGACTTTTTGGATATCAAACGGGAAATGTCAGAATTTCTACACCTCTATGGAGTTGTGAGTAGATCCCCCGATGAGAGAGAACACTATAAAAATCATATCTTCAGAAAGTGTACCTAAAAGTAGAATATCTTAGAACCTTCTTTCTAAATAGAAGTCATAAAGGCAAAGTCAGTAGTTGAACATGTAGGTGTTTTCACACGTTTGTACTTATCAATGGCACAAATGGGTTCATACAACTTACTAATTCTGTCATGTCCTCATGTCTTTACCTTTATCTTGACTTCCTACCTAAGGCAGTTTAAAAGGTTGACTACAACTGTTCTAATGTTAAGGTACTGTTTTTCACTGTAAGCAGACAAAAATCATGGCAGCTTTACCATAGATATAACCTGACCTATTTCAGGACTGTTTTGTTAGCATCACTGCTAAGGATTGACATCATCCCAGAAACTATTTGCAACTTCCTTTCTATTGGTCCCCAGGTACTGTTCTTCAAAACCATTTTGCTTAAGTAGGTAGAGAAGTTAATTCTTGCAAACTGGGCTCTTTCCTATATTCTAAGCCATCAAATGAATTCTAGCTCTGAGGCCTGGATCAGTCCTAAAAGACCAGTACACGTGGTTGGAAACATATGATTGTATGTAGCTGCCAGTGAAATAGACAGAAGAGTCCATCCCTCACAACTGTCAATTGTTCATTCAGTTTCTGAATATTTTTTTGATGCTTCTTTCAGAAGAATTCTAGAATAGAAATGTTTTAAACACAGATTTTACATTCTTCTGGGAAAGCTCTAAAGTTCAGTGACAGTTATGACTGGTGGAGGAGTTGAGAGAATGGAGAGGGGGGGGGGAGAAGGAGGGAGGGAGGGAAGGAGAGAGATAGATTACTATGTTTACCAGCTGCTGTTCAGGCTAATAACACTTTGGCCTGATTCAGGTCTGTAAGCAGAAGATCAACTTGGAGGCTTGGAAGTCATCTTCCTCTTCAGCTGCCATCTCTCCCAGCGCAGACAGTTGAACCTCAAGTGAAGAGAGATGACAAGTGGAAGAGGTGAATGAGTGCTAACAGATAGCTAACTATAAGTCTATCAAAATCATCTTTAATTCTATCAAGGATGTGTCTAAAAGGTGGTTTTTATCACCAGCAGTGTCATTGAAAAGGTGTTGGAAAGTTTTCTTTCTGTCTGGGAAATGAGGACATTGTACTCCATCTGCAGGTCTGAACAAAACTAATGGGATTGGCAGAGTAAGCATCCAAATCTATTCTACTTCATTTTTCTGCTGGCTTATACACAGGAGAAGAATGCTTCAATGCTTCCTGGGGAATTGCTCAATGGGTTCACCTCTATCTTTAAAATGCATATTGGTTCTTCATCTGCATGTTCAGTGGCTTATTAAAAGATGCATTTTTATTTAAAACACTTTATTATTTACAAATGCAATATTAATTGTTAATGTCCTTAACCATGAGAAGAAAGATGGTGACAAAAAATAATGGAATGAACATCCTGCTCTGACTAAGATACTGGATAGAGAGCAGGACATGCCATTTCAGTATGTTACCTTGAATACAAACTAACTGAGTGGCCTTAAGCAATTCACTATCACTGTCATAGTTCTTTTCTTCCCTATCTTTTCCTTATCTTTAATATAGGGATATAATCCTGTCCTAGTTTACAGGGATATTTTTTTCACGATTGTTAAAATAAAATATGTAAAGTGCTTTGAATCTTTTAATAAAAAAAACAAACTATGTTATGTTTATAAAATATTTGGAGGAAAGTTTATGTGGCAGTACTTCCAAATAAAATCTTTTTGTAAAAGTTCACAACATATGTTATGTAATAAACCAATCTATTTTCACAAGAGAAACCAACTATCCTCCACAATCTATGCAATTTTTCTTTTTTCTTTTTTGTCTGCTGCAGCTTGAAATACATGGTAGAATAGGCAAAATATTAAACATATTGACCACATTCGGATCCACAACTTTTTGAATACAGATACAGAACCCATACTGGAATTATTCCAGTAGGTCAAGGATCCTTAGATGGAACTTTTGGAAATTTGAGAGTATCCAGTTGATATTTATATAAAATAGCTACTGGAAAGGAATTTGCCCAAGGCAAAAGACAAACAGCTAACTGTCTTTTGTGCTCTCTGAGATTGGTTGTTTTCTTGCAGATGTTTTATTACATGGCTAGGTAACATATTAAGTGCTAGAAGAAAATGATGTTTATTGTCTGTAGCTTTCCCTCTCAGTGTTGGTAGGAGTGTTATTTTTTCCCTCTTAGTTCCTCAACTAGGGTGTTGTTTACTATTTGATTGTCTAATATTCCTCCTAGTGCTAATCTCTGTTTACTTTGGTATGCATTGTTGGCAATAAGGTCTTCTAATCTGTTTTTTTTTTTTTTTTTACTGTATCTTTTATTTTTATTTATTTATCGATCCAAGTTAGGTGCTTCCCAGGTCATTCTTACTTGCATCAATTCAAGCTATGAAAATGATAACACTGCCATGCATGCAAAAATCTCAGAAATAAGCATAGATTTTTAAAACCACATGGCATCACCAAGTTACCCCCTCCCCAAACATCTTAAATTCCATAGCCTCTGAAGAAAAAATAGGAGTCATCTACTACATACAGTATAAGGATTATATAAGACATGTAGGACTGACAGAAGACTAGCAGAACATATTCATGAATACCAACTAGCAGTCCGAAGACACAATAAAAACCCCTTAATTCACAAAACATGGACAGATTTGACTATAGCTTCACCTGAGAAACTGTGAGCAATCTAGAGGAGCTGAATCCAAAAATGCCAGGGAATTTCTGGAAGCTGTCACTCAGAAAAATCAGTCATCAACAGGTATATAGAGATAAATCACATATGCATCCCATTCAAAAGAGACAATAAAAATGGCCTCCTTGCTAGCCATCAACACTCAAATAAGCAGGAATTAAGCAGGAACAACATCAGAGAAACAAGCAATCAACAATACTGTAATCAAGAAACTACCAAGGAGAAAATGACATCCCCACTAATATTGATAGGGCAAGCTGCAGTATAAATAGAGAACAATGCCTTCTCCTTCTAGTCCTGAAAAGGTTACCTAGTCAGGTAATGAAACTTCTGAAAGAAAACAACCAAGTTTGAAAACACTAAAGTCTCCACAGTTTAACCTACAGATACTTTCCTCTGCAAAGATACTCCATAGTGCCTGTCACCCTCTGGATGCTCTGTACAATCCTAACTTTTTGTTAGTATAGACTGTTGCACTTTCCAATGTTTACAGTTCTATGCCATGTTTATTTTATAAAAATGCAAACGGACATTGTTTGGTTCATGGATCATCATTGATTCCATTAGTGCATACCATTGACAAATGAGAGTGCTCTTTCTTTGAGCTGAATCACCATTTAGTCTCTATCTTTTCTTTGAGAGTTTGATTCCTTAGCACAATAAAGGGGTAGTAAAGAGTATAGATCACAGGTGTCAAACTCACTGTGTCACGTGATGTTACGTGATGTTTTTCCCCTTTGCAGCGGTGGGGTGGGCGTGGCCTGCTCATGATGCATCTGGTCTGTGGGCCACCAGTTTGACACCCCTGGTATAGATGATAGGCTTCTCATTCCCATAACAGCTAAATTCACTGAGTAGCAACTACCACATCAATAGGAAGATCACACAGTATGTTTTATTAAATTTTGGGTGGAAACATTCATCCCATCCCAATAAATTCACTAGAAAAATTCTCATGGATTTTTATGGCTCATCACTGGTGATCTGGTGGATGATTACCTGTCAAAAATAATCTTAGTGCTCCAAATATTTCCAGTGATTAAAATGTCTACGAAGCATCCCATAGATGTAAAATTTTAGAAAAAAATATTCATCCATTTATTTTTGTATTCATCCTAATGTTTCTAACTAAAAGTGTTCCACTTAAATGGAACTTAAATGGAATAATACTGCATTAAATATAACAGTGAAGACACCATTATAAATCATAACACACACAAACATATACACACACACTCACTCACAAAACAGCTCAAATACTACATGCAAATTAGAAACCTAGCAGAAACCACTGACTTCTGAAAATCTTTAGCAAATAGCACAACGTGGGTGTTGAAAAGTGTCTTGAAGGAAGCCTTTATAATAGTGGGAGGGCCATGACTTCTTGAGTAAAGAGACAAATGGAGAACAGGGTTTCAGCTGATGATCAAAGAGAGTATAAATAACTCCAGATTAAGAGACATTCTTAAATGAGAGATAAACCAAAAACCACATTTCGAAAAGGAGATGACACCAGGCCAAATAAATAAATTAGGTATAATTAGAATTTTATATGCTTTAAATTAATGAAATATTGTGATTATGATTGCTGGGGTTGTTGTGCTTTTGTACACATACATCATTTGACTGTGGAATTCACTTCCAGCCACAGTGGTAATTGTGATTAATTTGGATGGCGTAACGTGTTAAGGCTGTTTACTACCTCCTGAATCAAATACATATATTAAATGTTTAGCAGCTGGGAAATGACAGAAGAAGGGGGCTTAAACTCTTCAGTCAAGACTCATGAACTTCCCAAACCCATTCATTTGGCCCCTGAATGATATAGAAATCCATGCTCAGAGGCCCAATGATTTAATCCAAAAAGGTTCTTGTTGTGTTCTTCTTGTGTCATGCTATACTGGTAAAAATTGCCTTATTTTTTAGTAATAGCAATAGCACTTAAACTTATATACTGTTTCATAGTGTTTTACACTATGCTTTACACCAGGGGTATCAAACTGGTGTCCATGGGCTAGATATGTCATGTGCAGGCCACATCAATCCCAGCTCCATGAAGAGAAAAAAACATTGTAATATATTACATGACGACATGACACTGCAATTTTGACACCTGTGTTTTATACATAGTGCTTTATACTACATTCTTTAAGCAGTGTATTTCCCCCAACAATCTGGGTCTTTATTTTAGTGACCTCAGAAAGATGGAAGGCTGAGTCAACCTTGAGATGGTCAGATTCAAACTCAGCACAGTTAGCCTGCAATACTTTATTTTAACCACTGTGCCACCATGGCTTCTTTTTTTTTTAATTTTAAAAATAATGTAAATGTTATTTTAATTTTGTTTATTTAAATTAAAAAAATATTTTATTTTATTTATTATTTAATAAATAAAAGAATTATCTGCCCAAGAACATCACCACTGACAAAGTATGCATAATTTTGTATCCATTCCAGGCTATTATTGTCCATTTGCTCAGAATCTCCTGTACAAAATAATTTCTTAAGGATCTTTATCTCTTACCTCAAAAGGCAAAAAAAATAATATTTCTTGCAGAAACTGGCCTCGGGTTTGAAATACTGATTCCCCAGAGATCCAGAAGGATTCCTTCAACTTGTACCCCTTTCAATCTACAAGGCAAGAGGAGGGGCAATTTCCTTTCTCCCTCCTTTCAATGACAAAAGCTATGATATGAGAAGAACAGCTTTATGACTTGCTTTAGGAAAGCAATAACCATGCAGTTATTCAGACAGTTTTATACGGATACAAGAATAACTTTAAAGAAAAGTAAGCGATTGAATTCAGTGGGATGAATTTCTACAGAGAGACTTTGCTCAGAGCGAGACATCCATTCTCTTTCACACCCAACAGAGCAGACTTCTTAAAGTGCAGCCCATTTTAAAAACATGGTAGCTATTGCAACAAACAAATTCTCCTTCATCCCTAGCAGGAAATCCAACTCCTGTGGAAATGATTTCTATCACAGTCTTCCTTGCTAATTGATCTCATCTCCTGGGTTGAATCTCCATTCCACTTTTCCTTCTCTTAGTTTGAAGAAAGATGAAACTGCAGGCCAAGGGCATCCTCACAGAGGGCATCCTCCAAGGGATGGGATCAAATGTACTCCTGGACCTATTTCTATTGCTTAATGAGACACTTGTTCAGTGAATTTTGCCCCATTTTATAACCTTTCTTGCCACATTTGTTAAGTGAATCACTGCGGTTGTTACATTAGTGACATGGTTGTCTAATGAATCTGGCCTCCCCATTCACTTTGCTTGTCAGAAGGTCACAAAAGGTGATCATATGACCCTGGAACTCTGCAACCGTCATAAATATGAGTCATTTGCCACGTGCCTGAATTCTGATCACATAAGCACAGGGAGGCTGCAATGGCCATAAGTATGAAAAATAGTCATAAGACATTTTTTAGTGCCATTGTAACTTTTAATGGTCTGAACTATTGTAAGTTGAAGACTACCTGTATAAATTGCAACTCAGACTTTCTACATCACACACAAGTACATCCACAAGAAAGGATGGAGTTTATAATGGGACACAAACATTTCATTCTGTGTCATGCCTCCTCATATCAGTCAGCATGAACAGAGTCCCGTCAATATATACATCCCAAAAGGCTCAAATTATATTTAATGGTGATTTGATTAATATTCACAAAGAGACAAAACAAGATGGTCCCCTTCATTTTTTGTTTTGGAGTTTTGAACAAAGACATAAAAAAGATGAGAAGATAATGGGTCCAAAAATTAAAAATGAGACCTCTAAGTTGAACACTTTTGTTGATGACTTGGTTTTGATTTTATTGGATGCCCTGAAAGGGATTGGATCTTTGATAATAAATGTGAAAGATTTTGATGACTGTAGAGATTCAGTCATCTAGGTCATGGTTGTCCCAAAGGTGCTTTTTCAAGAGGCAACTGGACTTTCTTGTTTTTATTTGAAGATGTTTTGCTTCTCATCCAAGAAGCCTTTTGAGCTCTGACAGGATAAATCCTTCCATTCCCCACTATCTGTCAGAGCTGAAGAAGCTTCTTGGATGAGAAGCAAAATGTCTTCAAAGGAAAAAACAAGGAAGTCCTGTTGCCTCCTGAAAAAGCACCTTTGGCTAAGATTTGGATGTGTTATCAGATTTTAAGATTAATAACCAGAAAACAAAGATGTTAGTTGAAATATGGCTAAACAAGATCAAGATATTTTGATGATCTGGTTTTAAAATTTAGAAAAATGTTAAATATTTGTGGGTTACTTTGACTAATATGAATTGTATGTTGTTTCAAAATAACTATGTTAAGGTATGAAATATATATATATTGGAATATATATATATTCCAAGATGTGGAAAAATACTATTATATTTCTATCTATATTAGATAAAATTTCTGTAATGAAAATAAATGTTTTACTTAGAATATTATTTCTATTTCATACAATAAATATATTGATGATCGATGTACTGTTGAAGCAAATGGCAAAAAGATATTATTTGCAGAGCAAGAAACCAAGAATTAAATATAAACCCCTACAGGATGAAAAAGAGAGAGCAGGGTTAGGAGTGCCAAATTTGAAATTTTATTTTGCAGCTAGTTGTTTAGTTTGGATAAAAGAGAGGATGATTTTAAGAAATAGAGGTTATTGGAATTGGAAGGATATGATTTAAGATTTGAATCTATTGGTCGTACAACAAAGTTAAGGTGAATGTAGATTTTAAAAATAATTTTATTAGATATGCTGTATTGGGAATTTGGAATAGCTATAAAGCAAAATTGTGTCCTAAAATCCCTTTATGATTGTCACCACATGAAGCCTTTTTAAAGAAGGGGAATAATATTTAAACAAAAATGGTTAACGTATGTTGAATTTTTCTCACAGAGAAACCATTTGAAAATCATTTTTGGACTTTTTGCAAGAAAGTGCAAGAAATTAAAAGTTGATTTTGGGACTTGATGATTAGAGTTATATGAAATTATGGAAATAATGCATAAATGTTAATCTTAGAGTAAGAGTTTGATTTATTTTTAGTTATATTTCTTAGAAAGAAAATTGGAAATAATTTTTCTATTTTTTCTTTCTTTCTTGCAGTTTGAACTTTGACCACTATAGGCTGATCTAGGAATAACATCTGCAGGCATATTGTTTCCCTACTCAGAGTTTTCATAAGTGTAGTCTGAATTTCTCAATTGCTGTACTGGAAGGAAAAATGTTCTGTTTTACTCCACTTTGCATTTAGAAGGAAAACAACACCAAATTTTATTTGAAGTCTGAGCTAAGACTGGTATCGATTCTAAAACTCGAAGGACAATCTATATCTTTTTTTAATGTTTATCTTTTAACCTGATTGAACAATGGAAAAAATTGTGGATGAAAGATTTAAAATTCAAATTAAACTATAATTTAAAAGAAAATTTCTATAAGATAATATATTGCTGGTATTTACAACCAAATAAGTAATTGATTCTAGAATGTATAAAGGTATTTCAAATGAACATTGGAAATATAAAAATAAAGAAGGGACTTTTTACCATTTATGGTGGACATATAATAAAGCAAAGAAATTTTGGAATAATCATATTTTAATACAGAAAATTCTTTTAAAAAGATGAAAATAAAACCAGAAACTTTTCTTTTTTTTTTTAAACAAATTTTATTAATTTTACAGAGAATACAATAAAACATAAACAAAACTAAAAGATCTTTTCTGAAGGTTGTCTGATCCCGGGTTGAAACTCTTCGCACAGACACAAATTCAAACATCATATTCACTTTATATATCCTTCCATATCTTATTATCATTTTCTTTTTTATATATATATATAAACCATTTTTATCAATTTTATATAAACAATGCACAAGGCATAACAGCTTATAAGTTCTTTTCTAAGAAAAAATAATAAAAGAAGAAAACCAATAGAACATAACAATTCCAAATTATAGTATCAATACTTTGTCTATTTAACTTCATATCTTATCCCAACTTCTCCTTTTCATCCGAATTATTTCTTATTAATTAAAATTTTTTTTTGCCTTTTTTCAATATACAACATCCAAAAAATAATAATAATAACAAAACCTTTATATATCCTTTCATATCTTATTACCATTTTCAATAATATTCTTTGTCTGTTCTATTTCCAACTATCTATTCATCTTTTTTCTTTTATTATACTTCTCCTATACACCCATTGGAGTAACGTCTATAACTCATTACCCAAACTTAAAAGTACTTCATATAACAATTTTTCTTGGGATTCTGTTTAATAGATTCTAAAATTACACAATGAATTTTATACTCTAAATACACATATAAAAAACACAATCTTATGTACCCTCCAGAATCCCTCTTTTATCCTAAATTAAATTCACCCATTGTCTCTGAATAAACTTTTTTTCTTTAGATCTTGCTTTCCCCCATTGAGGCTTCTCCTCCCCCCTTTCTCTCTTGCTTATTCTTCTCCTTGCCCTTTTTACCCCTTTGTCTTTCCTCCTCCCTTTTCTTACTCCCTTTCCTTTGCTTTCTAACCTTGCCTCCACCTTTCCGCTCATTTTTCTCTTCTTTGGTTGTTTTTATAATTCTTAAAATCCCCTTTTTCTTATCCTTTTTCTCCTCCTCCCCGGAAAAAACCCATTGTTCATCAAAGATGGCTTCTTCTTCCTCTTCTTCTTTGTCCCAGTCCTTCTGCTGCGTAGTCAACTTTTCATAAGTACATAACGCCATTTCTAAGAATTGAAACAAAGTGCCCAAAGTATCTTCTTTTTTATATTTTTGATATTCAGTCTTTAGTTCATCCACAAGCGATGCCATTATGAAAAAAGAAACTTTTCCCAAAACAACCACAAATATTTTTAATCAAAAATAATTCAAAAAAAAAAATTCCAAAAATTAATACTTTTCTTCCTTCTTCTCTTTCTCTTTCTGGGGTTAATGTTTAATCAAAGAGGTCCAATTACCATATACCTTTCTTTGGGATTCTAGGCAATCTCCTCCTTTTTCAGCTTCTGCTCCAATTTTTTTTCCTCTCCCTTCCCACTTGCAATATCAATTTTAAATAATCAGAAATCCATACCTCCAACAAGGGTTTTCCAATTTCTTAAGTTTTTCAATGTCCAAAAACCCTTTTGTCCCTTAGCTTCAACTCTCAAAACAATTCACTTTCAATGTCCAATATGTCCAAACATATCTGCTGTTTCCATGGGGTGGGAGAGTGAAGAAAAAAAAAGTTCCCTTTAACAGCTTCTCCGCCGCTTTCGATCTTCTTAGGGATACAATGTACCCTCCAGCAATTCAAACAGCTCAGTTCCAACCAATTTGAAAGATGTTACTTGACCCGGCTCAGACAGCACTTTCACTCTTCTTACTTCCTCCAGCGCAATCTTACCCAGTTGCTGGCTTCTTCGTGGCGGCCATTGCTGACTGCCGCTCCACCGCCTTGCGAAAAAGGGGTTTTTCCGGAGGAGGAGGGGGTCTGCGACACCCCCAACCCCCTGTCCGACTCCCCTCTCTCTTCAGCTGTCCCTACAGGGCAGCCATATTCCCCTGACCCATCTGGATTGAGGGTACCTCAGCAGCTAGCACAGCAGGAATCGTGAGCTGTCGCGAATTCCTGCTGCCCCGAAGCCACGCGAAACCGGAAACTCCCCAGAAACTTTTCTTTTGGGTTTAATGGAAATAGACTTGGAATTTTTTGGGGGGAACTTTTACTTATATATGTTGACAACAGCAAGACTACAGTATGCACAAAAATGGATGGATATTTTGATTCCCACCGTGGACAAATGGCTCCATAAACTGATGGAGTTGGCAGAAATGGTTAAATTGACTATTGATGAAAGTAAAGAATATAAGTACTTTTGTTGCTACATGGAGACCACTTTGTGTTTGAGGTAGAAAAAAATGAAACTTTGATTTTGGGTTTTAATGATTAGACTGATTTATTTTTATAGAAATGGCTAATTTATATTATTATGGAAAAGAAAAAAGTTGTGGTTTAATTTTAATACTATATTTTACTGCAATGGAAGGAATGGGAAGTCAACACTTTTTGTTTCTTTTCTCCCTCCCTCATTTTTCTATTCCCTTCTCCCCCCCTACTGTGTCTTCCTTTTTACTTATGTATGTTGTATTTTATTCTATAATCTAATAAGATATTTAAAGAATGAGAAAAAAGTTTATCTTTTAACTTCATATTCTTCTTTTTAATCAATAAATCAATATATAAAATCAATATATAGTGTATATACAGGATAAATAGAATCAGGATGGGCTTCATCTTGTTTGCACTGGTTTGGGTGAACCAGATGTTAATTTTATGTCTAGTTTGACAAACTGGTAGTTCCGATGACCAGTTGGCCCTGCCCCACCCAACCCCACCCCTTCCAGGAGTCCCCATATGACCCATTTTGGACCCCAGGTTAGTGCAGGGGCTGTGTGAAGCCTGGGTAGGTGGAAAAAGGCCTCCCAGAGCCTGTGGAGGGCAAAAATGGACCCATTTCCAGCCTCCAGAGAGCCTCCAGAACCAGGGGCGGTGGAAAACAGGCCCTCCACAGGCCGCTTTTGCTCCCAGGATGGGGTGGGAGGCTGACTAGGCCTCCATGTCCATGCCCACCCAGCAACTAGGTAGAGAACTGGTTGTTAAATTATTTGAAGGCCATCACTGAATAGAAATCCAGTTGCCAGAATGTAGCATGGACAAAAGTATCATAGCTTTGCTCTTATTTATTCATTAATGCTTCTTCTTTATCTCTCACCTTCAAGTTTTATCTGTTTCTTTGTTTAAGCTGTCATTAAGTAGGGAATCCATTTTCTTTTCTTTATACTCCTCTCCAGGTTCAGGTTCTGCACTTATCTTTTTTGATTTCCATCTGTATATCTTGCCCACAGAGTTCCATAGCTTTGTATACCTGTCTCTAAATATAAGTTTCATTTCTTGCTTCTGATTTCCTTGCTGATTTCATACTATACAACAAGAGACTTTTTATTTCTTTCCTTAATACCTACATCTTTTTACCTTAGCATCTCTGAGGGCTCCATAACTTTGCTTTTGACTTCTTTCAGTTACAGATATGTTTAACCCGACTCCCTAGCATACAAGTTAGCTTCTTAAATATTACTTACTTGGCAACATTTGACCAAATTTTATGTATTTCCCAAGTTGGTTATACATTAGCCGATACTATGATCTGAGACTTTCAGTGGTGTGAAATGATTTGCAAAATGCCACAGGTGCTTAAAAGAAAGCACTGTATTAATATAAAATATTAAAGGACGTTTTTCTCTAAAACCAGCGTGGAGACATTTAAAAGAAAAAGGAATATATGTCAGAGTTGTTGAAAATACATTGTCCTTGGAGTTTCAGAATCAATAGCAGTCATAGTTCAGATATCAGGTAAAATTTGGTTTTGCTTGCCTTCTGAATGAAAAGTGGAATAAAACAGAACATTTTTCCTTCTAGTACAGCAATTGAGAAATTCAGACTACACCTATGAAAATTGAGAGTAGAGAAACTATATTGTATTAATTATTATGTCTAAACATGTTGTTCCTAGATCAGCATATAGTGGTCAAAGTTCAAGTAACCTCCTTGGAGGTTAATTAAAGGAAACCTGTCCTATAGAGTTGGAGCAAGTCCAAATATAGTTATAGTTCATCATAAACATTGCACAAATTGATACAGAACACAGAAAAAAAAAGCAAGTTCTAAGTGTTAAGTTTGGAGCATGGGCGAGAAAGAATGGAGACGAGCCTCTGGAACGGCTCAAACTCAATGGCAGTTATAGCCCTCCTTATATAGGCAACCCAATAACTATTTAACCAATAACAATCCAGGAGAGCTAGCTCCCTTAACCAATATGAACGCTCCGTTAATCACATCCCCCGGAACGGGCCAATCCGATCCTGCCATTAACAGCCAATCAGAAGTGCAGGGCCAGAATCCTGCACTTGACTCCAAGTTCAAGATAACTTTATTAAACCTTATGCATTCACAACACCCCTTCCCCCTGGCTTCTTTTTACAGGGCGCAGTTACATAGTCCTTAAGGTAGGATGGTTGCTTTATTAGTCTTTTTGATTTTCGCTGTGCGTTTTGCATTTGGCTGCAATCTCGCTGAGATAAATCGTTGTTTGGCGAAGGGGTTGCCTCTGGTTCAGAGTTCACGTTTCCGTCGTCACCAATATCTTCGGCAACTCCCTGAGGTGAACCTATTCCCATCTCTGGTTCCAGTTCCTGTGTCTCTATTCCGCTATCATTCCCTTCGAACGGGTTTTCTTCTAGTTGAAATTTGTCTTCTTCTGTATCTCCCCCCCCCCCCAGTTTGGTCATAAGGGAGTTCAAAAATGCCCGACCGGAGCCGTGATCGTAATTGATCGATATGGCGTTTCCATAGTCTATCGTCAAGGCATTGTACAAGGTAGGATCTCGGGCCGGTTACACGAACTACTGTCACCTCTATCCACAGTGGATCGCCCAATAGATTTTTAGCGTATACCAAATCGCCTACCTGGAAGGTATGACATCGGCCGCTGGATCCTAGTGGTTTTTCCGGTTCATAAGCTGGGTGAAACCAATCGAGGTGGGAGCGGAGCTTTCGTCCCATTAGCAGTTCGGTGGGAGTTTTGTTGGTGACGCTATGAGGTGTGATGTGTTTTAGAAAAAGGATTCGGTTGATTTTGTCATCGATGTTATCGTAGTCTAATTTCTGCAAAGTTTTCTTAACAAATTGGACCATGCGCTCAGCCCTGCCATTGGTTGCAGGGTGTGCAGGCGAGGTGAGCACATGTCAGATGCCGCGGTCAGCCAGGTACTGCTCGAAGGACAGCGCGGTAAATTGGGGCCCGTTGTCGGATACCAGAACATCTGGTAATCCGTGGGTTACAAACAGTCTTTCCAATTTTTTGATAACTGCTTTGGTTATGTTCGTCATGCGGTGAATCTTGAGCCAATTCGAGTAGGCGTCGACAGTTAGAAGAAAGGTGTGGCCTTTGGTCGGCCCTGCAAAGTCCAGGTGAATACGGGACCAGGGTCCCCGTGGTGTCTCCCATTTGGTAGGGATGGCTTTTGGTGGGGCATTGCTCACTTCCTGGCATCTATGACAAGCTTTAACCCAATTCTCGATTTGCTTGTCGATGCCCGGCCACCATGCATAGCTTCATGCGAGGGCTTTCATTCGCATGATACCAGGGTGGCCATCGTGCAAGGTTCTCAGTGCTGCTTTTTGGAGTCGTTCTGGGATAACGACTCTATCATCCCAGATGACACAGCCTTTTTGAGAAAACAACTCCGTTTGCCGTGTCTTGAATGGTGTGAAGTCATCCGATAATTGGTCCAATGGCCATCCGCGTTCTACCCAGCCTAGGACTCGCGCTAAGGTGGGGTCACGTCTGGTTTCTCTCATGATATCTCAGGTGGTTAATGGCGGCGTGTGGAGTATTTCAATCTGTAACGTGGTTACTATTGGTGCGGGATCATCGAGAGTCTCTGGAAGCGGTGCTCGGCTCAATGCGTCGGCATGGGGAATGGCTTTCCCCAGGTGGTATTGCAGCCGATAATTATAAGCAGCCAAGAATTCTGACCAGTGAGTCATCCTGGGGGATAATATGTAGGGAGTCAGCTTATCTCTGGCTATTATCCCCAATAACAGTTTGTGATCAGTCACGATAGTAAAAGCCTGGCCATATACGTACTCGTGAAATCTTTTAACGGCAGATACAATTGCGAGGGCTTCTTTATTGATTTGGCTATAATTTCGCTCAGTTTTTGAAAGTGTCTTTGAAAAATATGCAACAGGGGCTTCGTTTCCATTAGGCAGTACATGGCTCAAAATGGCGCCTACTCCAAAAGGCGAAGCATCACATGTGATATTTAACAGCAAAGTCTCATTGTACTGCATGAGTACAGCGTCAGAAGTCAGTAGTTTTTTTACATTACGGAACGCCTGTTCTTCTTTATGACCCCATAACCAAATTGCTTTTTTGTCTACCAAATGATGTAACGGCTCAGCCACAGTTGCTTTATGTGGTAGAAATACATTATAAAAGTTGATGAGGCCTGGGAACGCCTGGAGATCGGCCTTGTTCCAAGGCCTTGGACCGTTTTTTATTGCTCTCAATTTACTGTCGGTAGGGTGAATACCCTGACTGTTAATTAGGTTCCCTAAAAACTCGACACGATCTGTACACAATTTATACTTATTCTTTTTCACTTTAAGACCGGCATCTTGGAATTTTTGTAGAACTAATTTTAAACGATCCCATAAGATTTTTTTTGTAGGTGCAGCAATTAATACATCGTCAAAGTAGGGGACCACGCTTTTAATCCCTTGTAGTAGCCTCTCCATAAGGCTCTGAAAAATTCTCGGGGCTACACTGACTCCGAATTGGAGCCGGGTACATTTAAAGGCACCTCGGTGCATCACAATCGTTTATGCCTGTGCTGTCTTTTCATCAACAGGTAATTGCTGATATGCCTGAGCTAAGTCTAATTTAGCGAAGACTTTTCCGCCCCCCAGGGAATGGAGGAGATGCTGCACCACCGGCACCAGATATGCATTTTGCTATAGGGCGTGGTTCAGGGTGGCCCAGTGGTCCCCACAATTCAAATTGAACCATCCGGCTTAATGGGTGTTACGATTGGGGTCTCCCAGGGGGAGTGATCAGTAGGTTCTAGCACCCCCTGAGCTATTAATTTATCGAGTTGTTCATCGATTTTTGGCTTTAAGGCAAACGGAACTCAACAGGGCTTAAGGCGGATGGGAGCTATCTTTGGATTAAGGCTGAACGATATTGGGGTCTCCTTGTACTCGCCTAAATTTTCCGCGAAGACGTCCCTGAATTCATGGATGAGGTCCTCCTCCCCGTCACTTCTGCTGACTTGGTTTATGCCTGCCACTTCAATGCCAAGTGGCGTGAACCCTTGGAGACCTAGTAGACTAGGCTGATCTTTGTCGATCACAGTTAGCGGTAAGTACGCTGTGTGCTTCTTGAATGAGACCCGGACTCAGCTGGATCCAACGACAGGGATTCGATTCCCTTGATAGTCCTTAAGAATAAGTCTTTGGGAATGGAGGTCTTGGCGCTGGATCGTGGGGTTGAGTTGCTTGAGGGTCTTCCAGGACACCATCGAGAGGGACGATCCCGAGTCGACTTCCATTTGGCAAGGCTGGTTCTCGATGGCCACTGTAATTCAGATTTTCTTGGCATCCAAGGCAGTGGCGTGACTGATAGTGATAGTCTGGTGAGCCTCTTCTCGCTTCGTGGGGCGATTCCAAACTCGGTTTCTGTAGGAGTGGTTTACTGTTTCTCGCCTTACAGGATGGTTTCCTGTCAATTGGCGATAGTTAGCCCCTTTTGAGGCCTGGCCGGGTCCTTGGAAACTTCAGCAGACCCGTCCAATGTGGCCTCTCTTCCCGCACTCATGGCAGAACGCCTCGCGGAATTTGCATTCGGACCTGGCATGGTTGGCTCCACAGCCAGCGCAAGGGTATAGGGACTTCGGGTAGGGGTCCCGGTCAGACCACAGTCGATGGACCTCTTCTTCGTTGCTGTCTGACGATGAAGAGAAGTCCTCGTGGTGGGCCGTTGTAAGCTACCCTTCTCACATGGGTAAAATGTCGCCTGTCGGTTGGTGTACCAGAGCGTGGTTGCGGCATAATTGTGCAGCCGACTTCCTGGTTGCTTCTGCTGCAGTAGCATCGGCGATGGCATCGGCAAGGCTGGTGTTGCCTTTAGCCATCAGCTTGCTCTGTACGCCTGGCGCATC
Source organism: Hydrophis major (assembly GCA_033807585.1). NCBI lineage: Eukaryota > Metazoa > Chordata > Lepidosauria > Squamata > Elapidae > Hydrophis > Hydrophis major. Next base: position 185,717,237 of record CM066331.1, on the reverse strand, counting down.
TAGTCCCAGAACTATTCAATCTCTCAGTGCCTCTTCCAAATCGGCAAATCCGCAGAGGCCTCCCAGATTTCGGATGTCTGCTATGAAATCGGCGAAGCTTTCTCCTTTTCGCTGGTTTCTTTGATCGAACTCGTGCCGTCTCACGAGCATGGGCACGGTCGGTACTTAATGAGCTCTCAGTAGGGGTTCGAGGACGTCCCAGCCCATCGCCTGCACTTCTGCAGGTTTGGCTAGTGCTTTAGCCATCTTAAATACGGTTGGTCCGCAATGCGTTAGGAATACTGCCCATTTCTTCCCGGTTGTGGCATCCTTTAAATTGTTAATTTCCAAAAACATTTGGAAACGATCCATGTAGGACTCCCAGTCCTCTTGTACTGGATCGAACGGAGCATGTGGTACGACGACGCCGGACATGGTTCCGTCGTGTAGTGCTGTCAGCCACGTGCTCGGTGTTTCTTCTTTGTTCAGTCAGCTCTGACGTCTCCACATCCCATCCTCGTCGCCAGTGTTAAGTTTGGAGCATGGGCGAGAAAGAATGGAGACGAGCCTCTGGAACAGTGAACTTCAACTCTTTATTTACATGGTGACAGCTCAAACTCAATGGCAGTTATAGCCCTCCTTATATAGGCAACCCAATAACTATTTAACCAATAACAATCCAAGAGTGCTAGCTCCCTTAACCAATATGAATGCTCCGTTAATGGCCAATCAGATCCCCCGGAACGGGCCAATCCGAACCTGCCATTAACTGCCAATCAGAAGTGCAGGGCCAGAACCCTGCACATGACTCCAAGCTCAAGATAACTTTATTAAACCTTATGCATTCACAACACTAAGCTAGGAAGATAGTATTATTTTCAGCCATTTGAAATTGCTTTAAAGAGACTCAGAAGGATAGTTGGAAGCTTTATAAACTGTGCTGACAATACATGGAGAATGAAGCACAAGGGGTTATAGTCCTTCACTTATAACTATAACCTCCATGGATCAAAGCTACAGGGAAAGTGATTGCCTTTGGTTTAACCAATTATAAATTGTTATTAACCTGTGCTTGTGCATTTATAAGGAAAAAAAGAGCCTATGGATTGAATGGGTGGAGGGTAGCTCTATGTTTAAGCTACTGAAGTCAAAATGACCTGATTATTCAGGGGCATGCACATGAATAATAATTAGGCATGATTGATTGAATACCACTCGTGATTAATACATTTGAAAGTTTATCACATATGGTGTCAGTAGACACTTTGGTGGATTTTTAATTCTAAGTCTGGTTATAGTAACTAAAAGTGGACGTAGTACTCTTTAGGAAACTGCAGCTATGCTTAGAAACTTTGTAGCACCTTGTTCTCTATTATGTATATAGCATTTATATTATGTTAAATAACTCTGAGTATAATGTTATCCTATTTAAATAAGAACATTGTGTTACCAGGTCAGTATATAGCATTTATATTATGTTAAATAACTCTGAGTATAATGTTATCCTATTTAAATAAGAACAATTGTGTTACCAGGTCAGTTAGAACAGTTAGATATTGTCTGGGAGTGGAAGATCCATCGTTCTTTTCCCAATATAGAAGGAATGTGAGAAACAAGTAGATTGGACATACCTAGGCAACAATTAGAGTCCCTAAATCCATCCTTTATACATCTAAACAACTATTTGCCTATCTTACAAACTGTGTATTATATTAGTGTAGAAAGTTAGCACCCATCCATCTCCTGGAGGAATGAAATGTTCTGGGAAATATTGAAAAGGCAGAATATTATATTTCCCTGGATGAGAAAAGGAGAAATATGTTTTAAAGACAAAGCAGCTTCCTGCAGCTCCCTGCCACCCCACCTTCAGCTTCAGGATGATGGGATTAAGACATGGCCCTCAGGAAATGATAAGATTATCCATCTCACCACATGGCACCTGGGAAGATTACATCATCCAGCAGGATTCAGCCAAACTTAGCACACTTACAATCTACAAGCTAGTTATGACCCCTGACAGCATCCAGTCAGGATACTCTTCCTGTGCCCCAGGAAGTTCAAAGCTTAGAGAAAGGGTAAAATCAAGGGACTCTGAGCATCTCCTCCCTTTTTGCTCAGGAGCTCCAGGCATGTGGACACATCATTAAATCTTCTTTCCAAACAACTTCCATGAATCCAGTGTCTTTTCCCCCACTTGAAACTGAATGTAGAAAGATATTTCTTTCAACATTAGGCTGGTTCAGCTTTTAACTGAATTCAAGCCTATAAACTCTTATAACTTTATGAGAACAAATTATCTGAAAGCATGTATCTCTAGCAAAATATAATGAGTTTAATATACTATGACAACTCATATGACTTAGTATTAGTGTTTGCAGTGATTAATGTACATTTTTTACATTCTGTATTGTAATTAGCTGGACCAAAAGATATTCCTTCCAATGTAGTCATGTTGATGTGCGGATGAAGAAATGAGACATTTTTGAATGGCTAAAACTGGGAAATACCACATCAAGTACACAAAACAAATAAAAAAACAAGAGCACAGTTGGGTCAACAGATGACCAGCTCACCTCAGTAGAGGATGCCAACATGATAACAAAAATGACAAAAGAGGAGTCTTAGCTTTTGAGGAAACTAGTGAAATGTCAATAGGAAAACAGAAAAAAAGCAACTACAAAGGCAGTGCTCTCAGAACTGAAAACAAACATCATAAAGAAAAAGTTATCAATTATAGGTATCTTACAACAAAAACTCAAATTGCCTTCAATCATTCTCTGCTAATTATACAGTAAAGATGTGAATATTCAGTCTTGTTTGATAATAAAAAATAGGGAAGGTTTAAATTGCACATAACATCTTTCTAAACTCCGTGGCCTTCTTTGGGAGTCCTGAATTAAAATACAGAGCTGTTAATGAATTGGGAAGAGACTTTGGGAAGAGATTGTCTTGGATTCCAGAATCTTCTCATACAGATGGCCTGGGCACTGATTTAACTGTCTTTTGATACCCAATAATAATCATTTTGTGCCTGAACATTTCAGACTAAGTGCTATCAGATAACTTGCTAGCATCATTTTTATGTATTGTTTTGTTATGGAATTTTTAAAAAGACATCCTATGTTATGTTACGTTACGTTATGTTTTGTATTGTATTGTATTATTGTTGTGAGTCATTATTATAATAATATAATATTATTATTATATTATTGTTATTGTTATTATTAAGATAGTGGCCTGCATTGGCGAATTCAACATACATACTCTTCTTTTTTTGCTGTTTCCATGGCTGGAGAGAGGTTTAGAGTGTAAAATGTGGCTTACAAAACAGCATTAGGAACCCTGTAATGAAGAGCTTACATTAAGCTGCTTTGTAAGACAGGAACAAGAGCGTTGAAGCCCACTGTGATAGCAATATTCACAAAGCAACTCTGTAGGTCAATATACAAATAATAATAAAAAACCCACCTACAGCATTGTTAAGAGCATAAACGTGATTATTTCAGGTTTATTTCTGCCAACATTTTGAATGAAGCAGAATTTAGGATTCACTCCTGCGAAAAATCTGCCTGTTATTATGGTTATGGCTATTATGATTTTATGGTTCATCCAGATGTTTGATTGGATTAAGCATTTTTATCCACCTATGGAGTCCTTTCCAAAGACCTGGAATAGACAGATATTATTGTTTGATGGTGCTAAAGCTATTGTCATAGGATATAATCTGTTCCAAGTAAAGCTGCATTTTGCAATTGCCTGATGGGGATTCTATTAATGTTGGTGATGTCCAAGTGGTACTCAGGATGTTTGGGGCTGCACTAAAGGTGAATATCATTATTGGCACTCTCTTTGCTTTCTTTTGCCAGTTGTTCTACTTCTATTTGCAGGCCTTTGTGTTTTTTAATTTTCTGTACTTCTTTCTCTTCTCTTCTGCTATCTAGAGTTACTGCAATGTTCACTATCCAGACTTTTTGTTTTTCTTATCAATAAATGCTAAATCTGGATGTTATGTGGCAGATGCTTCTTTCTTTGAATTCTAAAATCCCAGAGGACTTTTGCATCTTCTTTTTTTTTATTACTTTATCTATTTTGTGGTCCCCACCAGTTCTTGCCTGCAGACCAATAACATTTCTTGCAGATCTTCCAAAGTACCATTGCTGCTCCTTTGTCATACCATTGTTTGTAGTTGAAATGGGATCTTCTTCTCAATTCTGGCTTTGTATGCATTTGTTAGGTTTTTTTCTTGCAGTGAGCTGGTGTTTATATTTGATATTACAGTATTGGCATCTTTTAATACTTGTGTCAGTTGTTTCTTTGGAACTAGTTTTAATGCAGACAGCTTTATTCTCTTGTTTTTGTGCTATTCTAAATATTGTTATCTTTTGTTTCAGTTCATCTTTATTTCTTAGTTAGAACACTTTGTTCTTTCTGGGGAGAAGATAGAGGAAAGTATGCCTGGATTGGGAATGAAAACAATTTAATAGTACTTCTGGCTTTCTGTTCTGCTGATTCCCCCTGGGTTGCTTCTACAATCTGAGTTACTTCTGGCAAGGATTTGATGTCTCTGCCCTGGGTAGACCTTTGCATTTCTTCCAGTTCTGCTTCTGCCAATACTTTACTCCACATTATAAATCAATGTTGATTTGCTAGCTTTTGTCCTGATAGTTCTGATTCTGCGTGTTGTTCTTTCTAGAACTAGCACATCCTTTTCCGATATCTTCTTATTGTAATAACAGATTCTTTCCTTGTTGTTATTAGAGAATGTTTTTGATTAAACAATCCTGCAATCTTATTCTGGAAATCATGTCCTTGGCCACCTGAGGCTGAGCTAAACACAGTATGTGAAATGCACACAGTTCTGTTAATGGAAACTTTCCACTTGCCTTTTGCACACTTTAATTATAACTTTGTGGCAGGATTTCGTGCCGTCATGGAAATTGTGTGCTGAGCTCCTGCTGAGGAAAAGATTGTGCAAACCTACAAGAAGTACACAAAGGTTTGTTTTTCTGGGAAACTGATTAATTTTTCCTCTGGGGAGAATGAGCATGTTGTTTATTTTCAGCAAAATTATACACCTGAAGAATTGCTCAGCTAAGTGTTGTTAGGAACATTTGATTTTCCATCCTTTAGGTTATAGGTGAAGAATGTTCAGGTAGTCATTGACTTACAATCACAATGGAGTCCATAATTTTGTTTATTAGTCATTGCAGTTGGAAGTTGAGGTTCTAAATTATATAACTTCTTATGTTGGTTGCAAAGCAAGTCTTTGCAGTCATTAAGTGACTCATGTAGTCATGAAATGAACCACATGTTCATTGAATAAATCCACCCTGTCCACTGGGCAATGTTTGCTATTTTCTGCCAAAAAACATAGCAAATTGCAGTCATGCGACCAGAGAATACTGAAAAACCAGTCTTAAATGCAAGTTAGTTGCCAAATAACTGAAATGTGATCATAGGACTGCAGGATTGGGGGCAGTAGTCATAACTTTGACGGCAGGTTGTAGGTAGCTTTATGAAAGTTCATGAACCACAGTGGCAAAGTGGTTAAAGTTCAGGCTATTTCTGCTGACTGCTGGCTGCCTGAAATTTGGCAGTTTGGGTCTCACCAGGCTTAAGGTTGACTCAGCCTTTCATCCTTCTGAGGTGGCTAAAATGAGGACCTAAATTGTTGGGGGCAATATTCTGACTCTGTAAACTGTTTAGAGAGGGTTGGCAAAGCACTGTAAAGAGGTATACAAGTCTAAGTGCTATTGCTATTGTAACTTCAAACATGTATTAAATGACTGGTTATAAGTCAAGAACTACCTATATGGCCTTCCAAAGTTTGTTCCAGTGAATTTCCCATCATTTCTTACAATTGTCTATGGAGACAATTGCACTTAGACTTATATACTGCTTCATAGTGCTTTACAGCCCTCTCTAAGTGGTTTACAGTGGTCAGCATATTACCCTCAACAATCTAGGTCCTCATTTTACTGACCTCGAAAGGTTGGAAGGCTGAATCAACTTTGAGCTGGTGAGGCTTGGCAATTGGCAGTCAACAGAATAAGCTACAGTACTGCATTCTAACCACTATGCACCATGGCTTTTGGTGGCTTTCAGTCACCTAGGTTATGTTGTCCCAGAAGGGTTTTTTCTAAAGGCAGCTGGACTTTGTTTTTCCTTGAAGATATTTTGTTTCTGATCCAAGAAGCTTCTTGAGATGAGTGACTCTGCTAAAAAAACCAATTCCCTCAACACTGTTCAACTATTACAAAGTCTGCACTACCATTACTGTTAATCTTCTCATCACTCCTTATCACCCATCCCCTCCCACTTGTGATTGTAGAAGTATAATTTTGTCACTTGTATCCTTATGATTTATATTGACTGTTTCCTAATATGATTTGATTGCTGATTGTACCCTGTGACTATCATTGTATGTTATGATTCTTGATTCGAAATGAATGTATCTTTTCTTTTATGTATATTGAGAGTATTTATACCAAGACAAATTCCTTGTGTGTCCAATCACACTTGGCCAATAAAATATTCTATTCTATTCTATTCTTATTCGAAGCAAAATGTCTTCAAGGAAAAAACAAGTCCAGTTGCCTTTTGAAAAAACCTCTCTGAGATTCCTTATAATTGATCATATTGGTTGGGTTCATGGGAGCTGGAATGGAATGAAAACATCTAGAATGTTAGAAGTTGCATACCTTTGGCATTTGATTATTATGTGAGAACCATTATTTCAACCTTTCTCCCAATTGATGCTGTCCAGATATTTATCTAGTGTTCTACAGGTAAATAAGGAAAATGCAAGAATTCGGTAAAAGTTACAATAGATCCTTTTCTTTGGAGAATCATCTTGTGTTGTCTTTTATCTAAATTTAGGAGATGTTCTTTTTAAGAGATTTACACTTATATTTTGAGAGAATTAGATTGTAAGAAGGTGTTATCTTTTTCTTCATCCAAACAAAGCTGATTTCTTTATCATAGTATCTTTGTCTGTATGAAATAATGTATTCTGAGCAAAAAAATAATGCTGCTTAGATTTATTTTATTTTAATTAATTTATTTATTTTTGTCAATTGCTTACAAGATAATAGGTAAAAGTAAAAACATAGTTATGAATACATGGATACATATAAGAAAAATAAAAAAATAAAAGAAACAATAGGACAGGGATGGTAGGCACATTGGTGCGCTTATGCACACCCCCTACAGACCTCTTAGGAAAAAGGTTAGGTCAATAATAGACAGTCTAAGGTTAAAGTTTTGGGGGTTTGGGAAAGAAACCACAGAGCCAAGTAGAGTATTCCAGACATTGACCACTCTGTTGCTGAAGTTGTATTTCCTGCAATCAAGTTTGGTGTGATTAACCTTGAGTTTGTATCTATTGTTTGCTCTTTTGTTGTTATGGTTGAAGCTGAAGTTTTCATTGACAGGTAGGACATTGCAATGTATGATTTTATATACTATACTTAGATCGGACCGAAGGCGGCGTAGTTCTAGGTTTTCTAGGTCTAGAATTTTGAGTTGGTGGCATAAGGTATTCTGCAACGAGTAGAGGAGTGGAGAACTCTTCTTGTGAAATATTTCTGCACTTCCTCAACTGTGTTAATATCAGATACGTAATGTGGGTTCCAGACTGATGAGCTGTATTCGAGTATTGGTCTAGCAAATGTTTTGTATGCTCTAATTATTAGTATAATATTACCAGAGAAAAAGCTATGTAAGATTAGCTTAACAACTCTTAATGCCTTTTTGGCGATGTAGTTACAGTGGGCTCTATCACTTAGATCATTAGAGATGAGTACTCCAAGATCCTTGACAGAGTTTGGATCATCAACAAGGTCTTGACTATTCAGCCTGTATTTTATTTTCTGATTTTTTTTTTGCCAATATGTAAGACAGAGCATTTATTTTTGAGATTTGAAGTTGCCATTTTTTTGACCATTTTGATACATAGTTGAGGTCTTTTTGAAGAGTAGCAGTATTGTCTGTGGTGTTGAATAGCTTTACATCATCAGCGAAGAGAACGCAGTTGCTCTTGATATGATCACAGAGGTCATTTATGTAGAGTATGAAGAGAGTTGGTCCTAGAACACTGCCTTGGGGGACACCACTGTTGACAGGTACAGAATTTGATAGGACGCTCCCAATTTTGACCATTTGTTGTCTCTTTGACAGGAATGCTTCTCACCAGTTATGCAGGTGTTCAAAAGATTTTAGTTTTAGGAGTAGTTTGTCGTGTACCACTGAATCAAAGGCTTTATAGAAGTCGATGTAGATTCCGTCTATTACTTTGCCCTGATCGAGTTGTGTAGTCCATATGTTTTTGCAGTGTAAGAGTTGCAGATTACATGATAGTTTTTTTCTGAAACCAAATTGTTTATTAGAGAGTAGGTTGTTTGTTTCTAAGTGGAGGATGATGGCTTGGTTAATAATTGATACCATGACTTTACAGGTGATGCAACATAAAGAGATTGGTCTGTAATTTTCAACTAGGTTGGAATCTCCCTTTTTGAAGATGAGGATGACCGCGGCTTGTGACCATAGGTTAGGCAAGGAGCTGGTCTTGAAAGATTTTTCAAAGATTATGCTTAGAGGTTCGGCTATGGCAGTGGATAGCTTTTTTAAGAAGTGGGCACATATTCCATCAGGTCCAATATATAGAGATGGTTTTAGATTACGTAGTGCTTTTTCAACATTGTCTTCTGTAAAATCAATATGTATTAGATCATTGTAGTTGTCTGTGATTCGACTAGGAAATACTGGGCATGATCCATTGCTATTTACAAATACTGAGCCAAAGAATGTGTTAAAGAGGTTGGCTTTAATGGTGTCATTGTTGCAGTCTTTACCATTAGGTCCTTTCAGGGGTGGGATGGACCTTGAGTCTTTTAGTTTGTTGTTTACAAAATTGTAGAAAGCGTGGGTGGAATTGGTGCATAGAAGGTTTTCTTTTTGTTTTATGTGATAATTGGCATTCAGTTTTTATCTGGTGGCATAAATTTTTCTATCGACTTTTGAAGTAGGCAATGTGACCAGATTTGTTTTTCTGCCAAAGTGATCTCTTTTTGGATTGAGGCTTCCTTATTGTTGTGGGTAGTCTGTTTTTTCTGGTTTTGGGAGTTGTTAATAGTACATATAGTTTGACGACTCTTTTGACTTCAAGTAAAAATATGTTGTAATGGTCTTCAACAGTATTGCATCCAGAGAATAGAAATTGCCAATAAAGGGATGAGACATCATTGTTTATAAGATCATAGTTGCCTTTTTTGAAGTTAAAATTGGGGATTCCGTCATTGTGATGATTTTTGTGTGGACGTATGTTGAGACAAAAGTCAGTCATGTTGTGGTCACTGTTGGAAAAGGGTTCTTTAATTTGTATTCCATAAATTGAATTCAAACTATTGTAGAAGATGAGATCGAGGCAGTTTTTAAGTCTAGTGTTGTTGGTTACTAATTGTTCTAGTCCCAGATTTGCTACTGCATTGTAGAAGGTTGCATGTGTGGGTTCAGTTGCACATTCGTTAAGGGTCCAGTTAATATGAGGTAGATTGAAGTCACCAAGAAAGACCAAAGTGTGTGGGCAGGATGTTGCTCATGTTAGTAGTGTATTTAGCTTGTTTGCATGTTCGATGTCATCATTAGGAGCTCTGTAACATAATTAGAACCGAAATGTGATATTTAAGGACAGTTCACAGATGATGGTCTCAGGAATAATAAGCTCCTGGGTAATTTGGATGTTTTTTAGTTTAGTTTTTTTCTAGTATTTCCACAAACAAAAGAATAAGCAGAACATTTCAGCACTGTCCTGCCTAATGATGCCATCATGTTAGCACCACAGTCCTTATAACCCTCAAAGGATGAAATAATCATTATAAAAATGCAACGTCCAGCAAAAAGGTAGGAGTTTTCATCTTCACTTTACCTAAAATTAGTTTTTTTGTGGAATATAGCAGACTGCCTGCAATAGACATTGCTATATGCTGGAAGGGAGGACAAGAAAGATAGCAAGGATTGAAACAGAGAAAGAGCTGGGATTGAATCTGTGCTGAATGAAAAACATGTCTATGTATCTTATTTGTCAGTAGAGAAAAAAATCTTCCTCTAAGTGAGGAACTGTCATTAAATATCTATTTCTATAATAAAGACTACTAACTCAACTCAGTTTGCAAACGCTTTTATTATAAGTGTTCCACACAGGAACAAGGAAGGAAGTGTCAAAATCAAGGTCATGACACAAATTCCACCTCTTATTGTAGGTACTTGTATTCAACATTATACTGTAAATGCAAAAGACAGAACTTGTCTTTATGATTAAGAATAGAGGCCTATATGTTTCATGTCTTAAATTAGACTTGTTACAGTTATAATGCATCTTTTTAAAGTATATACACTTCCTGCTACAATACAGATTTTTTTAAAAAAGGAATATAGACCTCCTCTCCTCTCTTCAGTTCTATCCTGCTGGACTGAGAGATTTGGGTTTGGGTTAGTAAAAGTAGTAGTTTTAAATCAGAATTTAGGTCAACTTCTGATCAAGGAAGAGTTTTTGAAGCACAGTCCATAACTAAGACTATGTTAACTTAAACTTTGTTTATAGTGCAAACCTATCTAATGGCACAACGCAGGGTATGGAAAAATAGATATGACAGATATGGTGGATGAATGCATGGAGAGCAGGACTGGTTGGTAGTTGTCCTCTTGCTCCTTTCAGATTGCAATAATATTATATCCAATGTTAATAAAGATCATTTTAGCCTTCCTATGGAGTTAAATTCTTGGTTTGACCTACATAGCAGGATCATAACATCAATCTTGCAAACCTGATTTAGTTCTCCCTTATTTACTCCTGTATATTAGGGATGTATCTGACTGTTTTCACATATATTCTCTTTATTTTGGGAATAAGGCATGTTTTCCCCTTGTCACTTTGGTAATGGATCTCACCTATCTCTGTCAAAATAAGCTCCCTTGCTCTTTAAATCCTGGGAGATTTCAAGCCAAGCTAAGATAGCCCAACCTAGAATGGCTAGGATTTCCTGGACCCAAATGACCATGGATTTCTCCCAGCCACTATCTGGCCTCATCCATGAAACATGGCATATGGTGGCTTTGGTTTTCCAGTAATTTTGTTTTCTGGTGATCCATTTGTGGAAGACCCTACATGTTTTCCACTATCATGAAGACCTCACTCCCTAGTCAGTTTTAGACTTATGGTAGTGTAAAGTTCCATAATAGTGGAAGACCAGTTCAAATTTCTGAGCTAGGAAGCTTATGGCGTCCTGAATGTTTATGAAGAATTTCCTACATCAGATTAATCTGTGAAATATACAGATAGTCCAAGTACCTCACACTTTTGTTTCTATGCATCCTCTTCAGTGAAAGCCAAATCAGCCTATTGGTATACCAGGTACCTAAAAACAAAGGGAAGCAGCTATAGTGAGAGTGGACAAATTCTTAGGACAGGTCAAATTGTATACAGAGTGAGGTCCAACTGAAGGCCTATTTGAACTCCTACTTTGCTACATTAGGGGTACATGTTTCTCTTCTTCACTGCATTCAAACAGAACAAGCTAGTCTTGCTCTTCTATATTATGTATAATCTTCTTTGTAAAGTTTATGAAGACAGGACACTGATCATCTGATGTTATGCTGTGAATAATATCCACAATTCTTTGCAGACAAAATTAATTATATCCATTTCAATGTAGATTTGGAAGGCGAAAGGGACATACCCCTGATAATTGCTTATAATTTTGAATTCATATATATTTTTACTTGAAAGCAAACGTGTGGCTGGAGATATGATAGCCTTGCCTCTTCCTACCTGCTTAAATCAGCCATGGAAAAATTGGCCTTAGAGTTACTAGAGTTATGAAAGATAATCAATGCCTTCTCAAGAGTAGAATGTGTTCTCCCTGCCTGAAGAAGACAATATTATCTTAACTTTCATGTTTGGAAGCACTAATTCAGCACTCAATTTAATTACTCTATTTACATATAAGATGTTGCAGCTTCCTGTTTTTATTATATGATAGAATACATTTTTGAATTCTATCTATATTTTGATGATAAATATGAATGGTTTTTCAGCCTCTTTTGTTATATCTTTCTTTTCTTTGTTAAAGTACAGAAAATACAGTTGAGCACACAAGATCATATTACTATATTTATTCAGGGGAAGTTGCCAATCCTCCCTAGATTATGTTAGATGTCAAATTAAGTTATAACTTGATGAATTCTCATCTAGTTCCACAAACTGCCTCTAACCCATGTATAGAAGCAGATTTGCAGCTATCTATAGATATAGTTGACATATATATCTTGATAGAACAATTAAACAATACAATGTAATGTGCACACACAATCTCAATATCTTAGCAGCTGTTATGAATTCACAAAAAGTTCATTTGCAGTTTAAGATAGTCCTTGATTTACAACCATCCATTCAGTGACTGTTCAAAATTACAAGGGCATTGAAAAAAAATTACTTATGGCTGTTTTTCTCATTTGCATCATCCCCATGGTCATATGCCTCAAATTTAGACACTTGTTCAGACATGACAGAAACTAGCATGTATTTATGATGATTGCAACATTCTGGGCTCATGAGACCACATTTTGTGACATTCTGATAAGCAAAGTCAATCGGGGAAACCAGAGTCACTTAACCATGTTACTAACTTAACAACTGCAGTGATTCATTTAACAACTGTGGCAAGAAAGGGCATAACATTGGGAAAAGTCACTTAACAATTGTCTTGCTTAGCAAAGGAAATTTTGGGCTCAATTGTGGTTGTAAGTTGAGGGTTGCCTTTAGACCTTTATCTATTCCAAGACTTATGCAACCCTTATTTCTTTCTATGGATATGTGGATATATCTATAGCAAACATAACTGTAAAAAAAACAACATATAAAATAATGGTTCACACATAAGAAATCAGATTTTAAACTTGTCTATTTGTACTTTTTATATATAGTAGAATAATTTCAATGTTTCATATATTTCCTACATTATTTCACTTTCAAGCATTTCAATATACATTTCAGCCATGAAATTTAAAGTGGTACTCTAAGAAACAAAACAAATTAAATTCTTAACAATTTTTCATGCTGAAACCATGGATCTAGATAATGTGATTAGGATTTGTGGGTTTTCTGAAATATTTCCCACATGGTCTATTCAGGATTAATTCCCCAGAATGTACGTTCTTGGTATGATTGTTATAAAAGTAGCATCATTCTGGATTGTAAGACTTCTGTATTTTGCAATGGGTAAGCTGCACATATGTTTTATAACTTATAAAACTTCACATATATGAATCCCTCATATTATATATGTATTCTTAGCATAAAGTGAAAATAATGATTCTGTATGCTCCAGTGAAGATTTCATTCTTTCACCTTTAAAACTTTTGGATATTATTCTCTTTTGCTTGATCTGGAGATCAATTAAACTAATAAATGAGGAGAATATTATTATTAGAATACAATATTCACAACACAATGCTGTACTGAAAAATAAGTCCCTTTGCATTCCTCTTAACATAGTTTATGTAGGACTGAAAATTTATCCATTTATTTCTTAATAAAAACTTACTTTCGATCAATAAAAATTGCTTTAAATCCATTCAGTGATGAAACAAGCTAATTTACAAAACTTGCATATGAATAAGAAAGCCTGCGAAGGTTCCCCCCCCACCCCCGCTTCAAAATGATTTCTTTTGCTGAAATGAAAATATGACCCTGGGTACAATATGATAGGATCTCCTACTTCAAAAACAGGAAGTAGTTTGCCTTACAGGGATGGTTCATCTTTTTCCCCAATTGCCACAAACCTTTTTCAAGAGTGATGGGAATTTCAGCATCAAAGACAGAGAGGAAACCTTCCAGAGATTTAATGGGGATCTGCTAGGACAGTCAGATTGGCAGCCTTTCCACTCTTCACTTAGTTAGAGTATTTTTAGCCACATTTGAAGGAATGATTGTTAGAGAAGAAAGATGAAATACCATTCCTGTCTTTCTCTAGCCAAGATCTGGGAAGCTCAAGATTAGTACTGAATTATCTTGAGGCATAGAGCCTTTGTCCTGAGTCAGAAGTAATCAAATTGTTGAATTTTCAGAATCAGGGTTCATGAAGTTGTATTTGTCCAAAGAATATATTTTCTTAAAAAGGAGGGATTATTAAGGAATGGAACCCCACTTTCTCTACTTAAGTGTCATGTCTTTATAGACTTTCAGATGTGAACAGCCAGCATGGGGGACAATGTCTCTTTATAGCTTTTGTATTTTTGACTGTACCTTGTTTACTGAAATCACAGTTTGTGACTCTTCTGCTGACCCAGAATTCTGCTTTGATTTCCTGAATTAACTTTATAAATAAAGTGTGTCCTGTGAGCCTATTATGAATGTCTGTCTTTCTGCATCATGATCCTCCCTGCTGAACAGTTTAGCCATTATTAAGCCAAAATAAACAGTCCCTAACTAGGACAAAATCTTAACAGTTAAAGGTGGGGTGGGGAAAGGGAAGAAAACTTTGCAGATTCCATCCTTCTGCAATGTTGGTAGAAAGACTTTTTCAAAAATCTGAAAATTCTAAGGGTAGAATGCTCCTTTGAGACTCTTAATCCAACAGTATATGTGTGCACATGTGCAGTACATGCACATTTATGTGTGTATTCTTCTTGTTTTTTATTAAATGGCATCAAAAGTCAAGCAAGCATATGGTGAGCAATTCAAAGCAGTAGAATAATTCCTGGGATTAAATTTTTGTGGGAATAAACTCTGACCTCAGTATTGGGTAATGATTAGTCTAAGACCTTATACATACATGTCTACCTAAGGGTCACTGAGATAAGCAAGGAAATTAAAAACAAACACCAGGAACAATTAAACAGCTCAGACAATTGTAAACAGTTCTGTGTACTATATCTAATTATTGTAATCCACAATGTGAATGCTTACTATGTACGAATTTCTCAATAAAAGGGGGCACTAGAATTTGCTCTAGACTCCCATCCCGAGTACACCAGCCTTTGTGTCTCATTCTTTCCATGGGAGACCACCACAAGTAGTGACCCTGACGTGATCCACTGCAGGTGGTACGTGTCCGGACCTCCGTGTTTCCTCGCCTGGAATAGGTAAAGTACGTACTTAACTATTGCTGGACAATAGGATTATTCAGAGAACATAGGGGAAAAACTCTCTCAGCCACAGGAATGGCATGTTAGTGAGCTGCTGAAGTTAGTCAGGACAAACTTCTTTATTTTTAAACCCTCCGGGGGGGAGCAAATAGTTCTTTCAAAAGATAATGTGAGAGCTGCTGCTAGAGATCTGGCGGCAATGTCCCTGGTATCCAGAGAAAGGCTCTTTAAAGTTAGACACATGGAGGAGAATTGGAACTATCCTTCATGAAGAGCCACGGGCAACAGCTGAAATTTTGATATGTTGGAAGATTGTTATGACTGCTTTAGAGACTCAGCAACAACCTCTTTTTAAAACTTTAGTAGAACCTCCTCCTTATAAAGGAATTGTATTGCACTTGCCTTCCCCAAAACTTGAGTGTGCTTTATCATTTCCACAGCCTATGCCTATGGATGAGGAAATCCAACCAAAAATGGGAAAAGTTCAAGCCATGATGCATCAGGCTTTCAATGAGGGGAAATTAGAGTCTGATGAGATTACCCAGATGAATTTGTTTCCAGTCAATAGGCAAGTGGATGCTCAAGGCAATCTGCAGAGTGAATGGGTTCCGATGCCTTTAGCAGTTCTTAGGGAAATTTAAAAAGCAGTAAAAGATTATGGTATTCAAAGTCCTTTTACAAAGGGGCTTCTGACAAGTTTGGCTACCTCACGCATGATTCCTAGTGACTGGAAAGATTTAATGAGAATGATATTGACCTCTACTCAGTATGTGGTTTTTGACTCAGAATACCAAAGGGAAGCTGTCACTAGGGGAGGGAATTCGGGGGAGGCTGTATACGCCAGACCAAATCTACGGGGCAGGCTTGTTTGAATCCACTGCTGATCAAGCTGCTAATTTGCCTGATCACATATTTCCAGTGGTTATGGCAGCTGTCCTTGGCGCGTTGTCCTGCATCCAGGATGTGGGAACCCCAGCACAGTCTTCTTCTCAAATTAAGCAAACAGCATCTGAGTCTTATAATGTTTTTGTGGAAAGGCTACAATTGGCTATTACCAGGCAAATCTCTAATGAGGAAGCTGCAAAAAAACTTTTGCTGAAATTGGCAGTTGAAAATGCAAATGCTGACTGCAAGCGTATCTTGCAGCCCTTGGTGGCTAGAGGTGAGGTTACTCTGGCTGATCTGTTAAAGGCATGTGCAGTGGTGGGTTGTCAGGCTTACAACATGGAGACTTTGGCTATGGCATTACAAAAAGGGATGAAACCTACAGGGAATTGTTTTAATTGTGGAAAGCCTGGCCATTTTAAAGCCCAATGCAGTGCCCCTGGGGGGGGGGGGTGTAGGCATTTTGCTTCCTCCCCTTCTGCAGCTCCACCAAGACTGAAAGTTCGGTATAAGGGACTACCGGATCCAACGTGGAAAGGACCTGTCCCGCTGATAACTTGGGGCCGAGGATACGCTGCTGTTGAAGATGAGGGGACAGTTGTTTGGGTTCCTGCTCGCTGTGTGTGTCCTTATCATCAGCCAAAGGGGCAAGGGGGGAATGGAATTTGGGAGAATGGAAAAGAAACACGTTGATCCAGGACATGGGGAAGCTAGCAAACCTTCATAATAAAACTGATTGTTGGGTATGTATGCACATGCCAACTCACAAAACATCAGGGCTTCCAATGGTTGCAGTACCTTTGGCCGAAGATGACTGGTATAAGGGACAATGCTATGGTTGTTCAGGGATGTGGTCTAACAGTTGGACTACAAGTAACATAAATACATTGCATCTTGAAAACCGAATCCAAGAGGTGGCGGGTATCTGCTGGACTCACAATGAGACAGTAGAGAATATGGCTTACTTGGGAACATATCCATTTTGTAAGAAAACAATTGTTATTGGCAATGGAAGTTGGGTTTATCCGGATGACATGAAAACTAAAAATCTCACTTACTTTGTACATAATATTTCTAAATTTGATATCATATCTTTGATCAATGAAAATGGGTGTCCAATTATCCCTGCCACATGTTGTCCCATCATGATAGAAAACCAGCTGCCCAAATGTGCAAATGGGAAATATGCACCACCGCCCACTTATTTGGCTATGTTAATGGAATCTTTTGCACGATTAATCTATGCTGAACCAAATACGGTTGGCCATCTCCTGGGAGCAAATCTATGGTTACTGTGTGGACTGATGGCCTATGATCGCATGCCAGCACGATGGAAAGGAGTCTGCACCTTTGGGAAAGTAATCCCATCTCATGTCATTTTAAAATCTTTGGGGACTGCTCATATCCACAATGCGCGTTCCGCAACGGAAGTAAACTCTGTTTTGAATCATGACTACTGGACACAGATATCAAGGGGATTATTCCTCTTTTAGGAGTCATGATGAACTATAGAGATTTGCATCATTTAAACAATTGGACAGTTACTATGTTTAAAGACACCATTAAAATGCTAAAGCTGCTTGAAGAAGAGCAAGGAAAAATCCTTGACTTTGTCCTGCAAACCAGATATGCGGTGGACACTATTTTGGCTGCGCAAGGGGGAGTTTGCGCTGTGATTCATACATATTGTTGCATGTATATCTCTGATTATTCTCCAAACATTACAGCTACTATACAGCATATGGAACAAACCCTGAGTGAGAATCCATTACAATTGGAGGACGAGGGACTGGACGTGTGGTCTGCACTTTGGTCCTGGTTGCCAGATGGTTCATGGATTCGTCACCTAATTGTTGGAGTGATATTGCTTTTTATACTTTCTCTTTGTGTATGCTGTTGTATCCAATATCTCCCTGGACTTTTAGGAATGTGTCAGGTGAAGCCTATGGAAGGAGAACTGTTGTTGCAAATGGCAAAAAGCTACCGAGGCATCCGCGATCATCAAAAAACTAAAACAGGGGAGATGTGGGAATAAACTTTGACCTCAGTATTGGGTAATGATTAGTCTAAGACCTTATACATACATATCTGCCTAAGGGTCACTGAGATAAGCAAGGAAATTAAAAACAAACACCAGGAACAATTAAGCAGCTCAGACAATTGTCAACAGTTCTGTGTGCTATATCTAATTATTGTAATCCACAATGTGAATGCTTGCTATGTACGAATTTCGCAATAAAAGGGGGCACTAGAATTTGCTCTAGACTCCCATCCCGAGTACACCAGCCTTTGTGTCTCATTCTTTCCATGGGAGACCACCACAATTTTCATTTATGTCGTGAAATATTGATCCATCAGATATTTTCCTGTAGGGATCTATTCTTTGGATACCTGTCTTCAGACCTGGGGCAATTCTTGTCCCTCTGTCAAAAGTTCTGCTATAAGTTCTCCACTGATCCATCCTCAAATTTTCTTATCACCGATTATAGGAATGCTGTCTGAACTGCTGTCTGCTCAGTTTATTTACCATAGGGATGCTTATCCATAAATTCAAGTTAAACAATAAAAAGTGATAAATCTTCTGAACTTTTTTGCAGGAAGTAGAGGAGTCTCTATGACAATAGATTAGAGAATTCATAAGAAAATCTGTCTCCAATTAGCCTTGTAAATAAATTCCACAACATTTATCAGAAAATGATGTTACCGCTCTGCTGGAGACAAATAGAATTAAATGTGGATTTTTTTTTCTTTTATCAGCCAATTTGGTTTGATGATGACAGTGTAAAGGAACATTGCATAATTTCATTAACTTTGCTGATCTACATACAATTTCTGTTTAGCCCTGGAGGTTAGGTTAGTACTTAAATACAAATTTGGTTAATATTTTTCTCTTTTTCTCTTTTTAATAAAATGATTGACTATATCCGATTCACACATGACAACAGCATGCTGATAAGCTTTTTTTCCCTGTGATACTCCTGCTTGTTCTTTTGATGTTATGTAGTAATGAAATGGTAAAAACACACATAACTTTCTGTTTCTCTAAGTTAATAAAATGAAAATCACAAACTGTGAAGACAGGAAGACAGAAGCATAATTAATAATGTGTTCTTTTTAATTTTTGTAACAACAAGAAGAAAAATGTGAAGAGACTGTTTATTCCTTAAATTGGCCCAATTTCCATTCATGGTTATTGCTTGCAATGTGCTTTATGTGAATATATCATTGTGACTGCATAATCAACAGCAATAAAAATCAAGTGTAAAAAAAAGCCTCCAGAAGGGAACAAGAGAGAGATATATCACGCTGTTGTGTGCAACTAAAAGAATCAAGAAGGCAACAGATGACAGATGAATGACTGTATTTTTGTGTTGAAATTAAGCCAAATGCCAAGGCATTATTCACAGTCAGGGATGCATTGCACAGTGAGAGTTCCAGATCAACTGGCCATATAGAGTTATCTAGTTATACTTGACGTAATAGAAAAGCAGTGTACATATCAAAAAAAATTTGGAAGAAGTTTTTGAAGCACCCAATGATTTTGAAACTTTTGCATAAACCTAAAAAAGACGCTGCTACTTTAATGATATGGCTACATTAATGACTCAATTACAGGGTGAGATTTCAAACTGAAATAGTATTACTTGCCATAATGTTTTCTGGGAGATAATTTAAATACAAGTCAATTCTCCTGAACTTTCATTATCAGTGGTGGTATATGACTGGATTGACATAATATTAGCAAATAGGAAACATGATTTATGAGCATATTCCTGGGGGATTTTTATTCTTCCCATAACTGTTGAACTCTGGAATGCTTCCTATTTCATCCTGGCAGTCATGTAGTTAAATATCCTTATGAAACCACTGCTGATGATACTGAAATCTTTTGATCCATACTTCTGAGATAGACGAGATTGCAGATCTCAAATAGCAATAGTAACAGCACTTAGACTTATATACTGCTTCATTGTGCTTTACAGCCTTCTCTAAGCAAAGAAGTATCTATATAGCTTTCCAAAGTTTGTTCCAGTGAATTTGCCATCATCCTTGGAGATGGCAGTACTTACACTAATATACCACTTCACATTGTTTTATAACCCTCTCTAAGCGGTTTACAGTAGTCAGGATATTATCCCCAACAATATGGCTCATTTTACCCACCTCGGAAAGATAGAAGGCTGAGGCAACCTTGAGCTGGTGAGACCCAAACTGCCAAACCGCTGGCAGCTGGTGATCAGCAGAAGTACTGCTCTCTAAGCACTGTGCCACTGCAGCTCTTATTTTGCTGCTGTAATAATTTGGATCACAGTATGGGGGGCTTAAGGGTTGCCACAACGCAAAGAAGGGAGAGGGAAGATTGTTAGATGGGGGTTTTGTAGCCCAAACAAAATAGTTTCCTGTGGGAACCAAGGATATTCCACAGGTGGCTGGAGAAGGAGGGGTGAAGTAACCAGGCAACTGGCCATCACCTCAATTGGACAATGTGACTGATTGTTTGGGGGCAGGGGGGACTTTTACTTTTTGATCAGGTGAAAACTGTGGGAACTTTCAGAATTGGTTTTCACTAGTTTGTGCCAATATGATATCTCCAATTAAACTGCCTCTGAGTTCTGCTTTCTATGGGTCTATTACTTGGAACCCTGACATAGAGTCAGTTAACGGAATGAAATCTAAACAAAAAGGATGCCCTGTAGATTCGGGATTTCTATTGGGTAACCTGTCTTAAAGATTTGAAAATTGCTTAGTATTGAACTGTTGGAGTTGCATTGAGGAAAATAAAGTTCAAAATCTCTGTTCACCCACAGAAGCTATTGATATTTTAGACCCAGTCATTGTCTCTCAGCCCATCCAAACTCATAGAATTATTAGTATGAGAATTTACCATCACACATGCATAATTTCTTGAGTTTTTAGAGAGAGGATACAATTAGAATAAATAAATAACCCAGGAATGAACCTTAATTAACTTTGTCACTGTATATCTGATTGTTAATGTCCAGGCATTTTCAGGCTGGATAATCAATGCCAGCTCTGCTGAAATTAATGTTCAGCTTCAATTCTTCTAATTTCTTGCCATTGGAATTATAGGAACAGCACCCCAGAATTATTGCATTGAAGAGATTACAGGTGAAACTCAAAAAATTAGAATATCGTGCAAAAGTTCATTTATTTTAGTAATTCAACCTAAAAGGTGAACCTAATATATGAGATAGACTCATTACATGCAAAGCAAGATAGTTCAAGCGATGATTTGTCATAATTGTGATGATTATGGCTTACAGCTCATGAAAACCCCAAATCCACAATCTCAGAAAATTAGAATATTGTGAAAAGGTTCAATATTCTAGGCTCAAAGTGTCCCACTCTAATCAGCTAATTAAGCCATAACACCTGCAAAGAGTTCCTAAACCTTTAAATGGTCTCTCAGTCTGGTTCAGTAGGAATTACAATCATGGGAAAGACTGCTGACCTGACAGTTGTGCAGAAAACCATCACTGACACCCTCCATAAGGAGGGAAAGCTTCATAAGGGTAATTGTAGAAGTTGGATGTTCCCAAAGTGCTGTATCAAAGCACATCAGTAGAAAGTTATGTGGAAGGAAAAAAGGTGGAGGAAAAAGGTACACAAGCCGCAGGGATGGCTGCAGCCTAGAGAGGATTGTCAGGAAAAGGTCATTCAAACCTGTTGGGGACTTTCACAAGAAGTGGACTGAGGCTGGAGTCAGTGCATCAAGAGCCACCACACACAGACGGATCCTGGACATGGGCTTCAAATGTCGTATTCCTCTTGTCAATCTGCTCCTGAACAATAAACAACATCAGAAGCATCTTACCTGGGCTAAAGAAAAACAGAACTGGTCTGTTGCTCAGTGGTCCAAAGTCCTCTTTTCTGATGAGTGCAACTTTTGCATCTCATTTGGAAACCAAGGACCCAGAGTCTGAAGGAAGAATGGAGAGGCACACACTGCAAGATGCTTGAAGTCCAGTGTGAAGTATCCACAGTCTGTGTTGATTTGGGGAGCAATGTCATCTGCTGGTGTTGGCCCACTGTGCTTCATTAAGTCCAGGGTCAATGCAGTCGTCTACTAGGAGATTTTGGAGCACTCCATGCTTCCTTCTGCAGACAAGCTTTATGGGGAACAAGCTTCATTTTTCAGCAGGACTTGGCACCTGCCCACACTGCCAAAAGCACCAAAATCTGGCTCAATGACCATGGGATTACTGTGCTTGATTGGCCAGCAAACTCATCTTACTTGGACCCCATAGAGAATCGATGGGGCATTGCCAAGAGAAAGATGAAAGACATGAGAGCGAACAATGCAGAAGAGCTGAAGGCCTCTATTGAAGCATCCTGGTCTTCCATAACACCTCAGCAGTGCCACAGGCTGATAGCTTCCATGCCACGCCGTATTGACGCAGTCATTGCTGCAAAAGGGGCCCAAACCAAGTACTGAATACATATGCATGCTTATACTTTTCAGAGGTCCAATATTGTTGTTAAGCCTGGTTTCCCCAACCAGGGTTAGGGAGACAAGCTAAACAGAATGTGCAGCTTAGTCAGATAGGCACACAGATAAATGAGTGATGATAAATGAACAATTGTTCTCTGTACAATCCTTGTTTTACTGATTGTGTGTAATATTCTAATTTTCTGAGATTGTGGATTTGGGATTTTCATGAGCTATAAGCCATAATGATCACAATTATGACAAATCATGGCTTGAACTATCTTGCTTTGCATGTAATGAGTCTATCTCATATATTAGGTTCAACTTTTTAAGTTGAATTTCTGAAATAAATGAACTTTTGCACAATATTCTAATTTTTCGTGTTTCACCTGTATTTAATCCATCAAGCCCATGGCTATTTTCTGCATAGAATCCAAAATCCATAAAATGGTCATCTAATTTCTTGAACATGAAGGGGATTTTTCTCCTATAAAACAGCTCTTATTGTTAGACATTTTTCTGACATTCTATTTGATTCTACCTTCCTGTAGCTTAAATCAAGTATTACATGTCCTGCTTTCTAGGCTAATACCATAGAGAACAGGCCTTGGTTTCCTTCTATGTGACATATTTTCAGGTATTGGAAGAATGTTATTACAGTATAGTCCTTTCAATCTTTTGTTCTCAAAGATATATTGTGTCACTTACTTCTGAAGAGTTCTATGATTATGGAAGAGGTCATGCCTTGTCAAGTTTAGGACCCCAGGAAAATGGTGTAATAACAGTCAAATGCTAGAGAAGAACTCTATATGGCTATTTTTGCTTCTGGGGAGACAGCTGGAGATGAAGTGTAATAAGAACCCACATCCCTTCATAGGTCTGAAATAACAAAGATTGACAGCTGAAAAGACTGAGATGTTGCAAGTAGGTAAAGGTGACAAGAGGTTAGAGTAGGATTGCCTTGGCTTACTAACGAAGCAGCACCTTGGGAAAGAAACTCAGCTCAGCCGACCTGATCAAGTGTTGCCTGAAACTGAAATAAATTTTGTGTGCTTTGTGACCCTTCTCCATAATCCTTGACAGGTGTGTCTGAATACTGGACCATTCTACAAAGGTCTTTATTTGGCAGTCTCTTAAATTTAACTGATGAATCCAAATCCAATTCAGGTATCGATAGTGACCATTTTATCCAAAAACTACTAAAAGTCCCTGCCTTGCTCAGCTTCTTTTTTCAGAAAACTATTTCCCCGCAAAAGAAAATTATATCCACAAAGGCAATAAAACTAGACAAATTTTCATAGGATTTAGTTTCTAGTCCTCTGATAATTTTCATTGTCCTTCTCTGAAACTGTTCCAAATTTTCTCTGAATTTTTAAACTATGTGCCCAAAACTGGACATGGTCACTGCGATGGAATCTGTCCAATGCATAATAAAGCCAGATTAGTAATTTCTGTGATTTGGAAACTCTGTTGACAGAGTCTAAAACAATATTGCCTGTTTTAGTCACATCATCCAGTTAACTCACATTCACTGATGTTGATTGCTGTTCTTTTTCACAAGTTTAGCACATATTGAGATGTTAAGTTGGAGAGAGCTTGTCTCGCTGCATTCATTCATGGTTTGATAAATTTATGACTTGATTATTGAAATGTCCTCTGTGAAGAAGGGCTCTTGAAGATGATTCAGATACTTTTGCTAATGTAGGAAACTAGACTGCAGTTTTAATATCAACTTTTAGAATTATTGTTTCATACTAATGTATATAATTAATTTTAGAACCACGCAGCCTTTCTATATACTTTCAATCTGAGTTAAAAGGTCAAATAGATATTTTGGGATTAAGCATTCCCTAGTGAAGAACAGCTCCCAACTTTGTACCTTGGAATTTACATATTAATTGGTTTTACTTAGTTTACTTTATTAATTAGCTCTTGGGCCATATCAAAGTACAGAGTTCCAGACACTAATTATTACTAAAAATCTGATAAAAACAATTTAAAATGGAATTGATGGATTCATTTTATTTGTTTATTTATATTATAAAATACCTAGTAGTTCAGAACAAAAATGCACATATGCAATAATGCATAGAAAAAACATTATTGCATTACTTACATCTACACATAATTATAATCCCATACATGCTGAGTTCAATTAACAGTCTGACTTTAACACCTGTGGAAAAAAGCAGGTTTTCAAAACTTTCCAGAAGGCTACTGTCACAGGTAGAGGGACTATGCACTGTCATAAGATCAATGAATACAGAATAGATTTTCAAAGATGTTAACAATATTGGACAAACTGAATATTGTTTGTACTGTACAAATGCTGATTTTCAGATAATGAGATTTTTTTTTATTCTAGCAATTCTAAAAGCTCGGTAAATATGTTCCAGTCTAATAGAAAAAAAAATCACATATCTTGATGTCTATAGAAAGCTGATCCAGATGATGAATCCAATACAATAGGATCTGATTCTATCGACTGAACAATATAACCTATGATCAAATTTTTGGCTTTTTAAAATAAGTATTATTTTGGAAAAATTATTGCACTGTATCACTGAATTTGATGAATTAGCTCACAGTTCTTTAGCTTCCCTTCTATAAAATACAAGCTGAGAAGTGAACCTTATATTTTTTTTAATAAGCATGGCTTTATTGCCACACTGTATTATCCAAGCTTTTCAGGGGGATTTGCAATTTTAATAAGGCCAGAGCCAATGATTTCTGTTTATTTTTCAACTGTTTTCTTGGCATGTGGTGCTGGAAGGAAAGGAAGGTTGCTGACATGTCACAGCCAAGGGAATAAAAAAAGCAGCAATAAATGAGTTATTAGATTGCAGTAAGAGAAATTGTCTCAATTTAGAGCTTACAAAATCCAGCCATGATAAATTATATCCTTGTATTTTAAATCACCTCCATTCTCTAATACTAAAAAACCACCTCTCCAGTTGAATCTGTTTGGCAGAAAATATGCTTTTCTTTATTGAGGGTCTCTGGTAGGTCCATTTAAAGAGTGACAGCTCTCTATAGCCATTTCAAATTCAATTTGTCCCACACTGAGAGATAAATATTTTTACTTAGGTTTAACTGCTCACTTAAGTATTGCAATGTTGAAATATCTCATAAAATATGTACTTAGCTGTGCCTCTTGTGTTTTGGATAGACAAGGTGCATAACTAGTTGATAAAGAAGGAACCCTCAGATAATTAGCCTCTCTTGAAGATCAACATGGAGATTTCACAATATATCTTTCTATTGTGGCAAGCATGGCTTATTATAATGATTAGTTGCAATGCAAAAGGAATCAAAATCATTTGTCTAGGGAGATTCTCAGTCATCCAGGTCATGGTTGTCCCAAAGGTGCTTTTTCAAGAGAAAATTTGACTTCTTTGTTTTTCCTTGAAGAAATTTTGCTTCTCATCCAAGAAGTTTCTCCAGTTGCCTCTTGAAAAAGCACTTTTGAGACAATCAAACCCATAGGCTCTCCTATATTGCTGAGGAAACTCTGAGCATGTCCAAGGATGAGTAGTGATCAGTGTTGTTGTCATCCATCTTCCATAGTTTATATGCCAATATTTCTCAAAATATTGAGAAAGTACAGATTAAAAATGAATAATAGTGGCATTACTAGTATAACAGTGTCCATTTGAAGGCTCCAAACCATGACTCATAGATTTCTAAAACCCACCAGACCACTGTTTTATAGTCCCCTCAGAGGAGGAATCTTGATCTTGAGAGGAATTTCAAAATGCTACCTTCAGTATGCCATTGCTTCCTCAGAAATTCTCATTGTGCTTTCCATCTATTGTGTTTCTGCTTTATGTTATGGATTGGTTATCTGACTTGAGTGCTAGTCTATAAACATAACTTTCTACATAACATATTATTATATAAATATATCCTTTTTATTTCCAATCAAGAAACACATTATACTTAAAGCTCCTGCATCTAACTTCCAAAAATCCAGCTCTGTAGTAAGTAACCCTATATTGCTATTTAGTAGTCATCTGGAGTAGGGAGAGACATAGATATAGTAGCCCTAATAATAACATAGAATAGTAAAGCATTTCAGCCTTCAAATCTAACAGCAAACTCTGTTTTCTCTCTTTCTCCATCTTTCTCTAGCCACAGAACATTCTGTTAGGAATGATAGTCACCTAACAGTTGGGTTGGCAATATATAAACCAGAATAGTTATTTAATAGTGTTGTATCTTTAAGAGAATGCTTAATTGTGATTGGCTGAGGTTCCTCCAACAGCCATAAGATGGAGCCAGAAACCTGGTTTGTTCTCTTCTTACATTTCCCTATTGCCTTTTGCCTGAACTTCATTCTGCTTGGATTGCTGTGAGTCTTGCAACCTGTTAACAAACTCTGTTTACTGAACTGTGTTTATGATACTGGACTTCATTTTTCGATTATCCCTGGACTGATTGTATTGAATACTACCTGCTTTAACCGTGTATGATTTGGACTGTTTGTTGGACTTTGTTTACCCGTTTACTGGAAATAAAACCCACATTTTACTATTCAGTGTATCTGTATGCTGGTTGTGTGTTATTCAACACCACTCTCACTACGTTTCCCTGAGTGCACTCATTCTCCAACAGGGAATACCTCAACACATTCTACAATATTTCCTTTTTAAGGTAAAAATTGTTGAGGCAAGTTTTTTTTTTTAAAAAAAGAAATCATTTCTGGAAGATATATATTCATTTTTATTTTTGCACTTGAAATCTCATTTTAAAAATAAGTGTTATTTTGAGTTCTGCTTATAGACTTTGGGGGAGTCTCCAGCCAGAGATTTACTAAAATTGAAATCTAGCAGAAGTCCTCTTGCTACCATATGTTGGAAGTCTAGAAAGTATCCAGCCACACTGTTCAGCTAAGTCAGAATTATGTTCAACCTCTAATTAAGTCTATTCTCTAAAAGCTATGAATTGCATTCATAAGCCTTTCCAGCTGTACTTTAAAACTGAATTGTTCACGGATTTCATATTCTCTTTTTCCTGAATCTAGCATTTTCTCCTGACCTTCCCTGAACATAAAATCTATAGGCCTTAGACTAAATGCAGCTCTCTCACACTGAATGTTCTCAATCACCTGGTAACATCAGAGAGGTTGCAAAGTGATTTTCAAAGGCATGCATCTTTAGCCATTTCCTGAGTGTTTGCTTAGACAAGCATTTTGCAGCATTTCAGAGTTGTTCTACAATGAACACAACAATTTAGGTAATGGTGTTTATGCACATAAATGAAAGCCCAGCACATTCCTTTGTTGTAGTTCTTATTAGTGTACTTTAGCTATCATAAAGTATCCCACAAATGGATTTTGAATTGAAATATAAACATTACTTTAAAAAAATGCTTTCCAAAGTATTGATATGAAGTCATACCAGGTTATGAATTTGGGGAGTTTGACTCTTGATTCTGGATCTTCCTAGCCCATTATAATATATTTTGAGAACTCTATCTATTTGGTAATATATGACAGAATAACTTAACGCAAAGTACATATGACTAAATTGCCTGATGAAATTATAGGGTTGTGTGCTCAAGCTAATGTTATGCTGGCAAAGCACAGTTACATAAAACAAGCAGATTTTCTACAGATGTGTGACTTCCCTGGTTGTTTTGGAGAGAAATCTGGCACAAATTCAGCAAAGCACTAACACCTATATGGCATTAAAAATGTTGTATTGTTTATCACTCAAAGTGGCCATTCATATAAAAACATCTATTCTCAATATTTTAACAGCTCAATCTGCCAACTCTGAAGGTCATACAAGAAAAACAAAAGCAACAACAACCAATAAATAAAAGAACAGTGATTAACAGTGACAAAACAATGTAAAAGACATAACAAAAAGGACATATAACTTGATTTACAAAGAAGGAAATAAGAGAAAGAAATTCCAGTCATATAGATCCATTTCTTTATTGAATTCCAATTATAGGTTATTTCCCAAAGCATTAACTAGACACATAAAGAATTGCATTTCCAAAACCATATAGGTAAAACTTGAAAAATTAGAATATCGTGCAAAAGTTCATTTATTTCAGTAATGCAACTTAAAAGGTGAAACTAATATATGAGATAGACTCATCACATGCAAAGCAAGATAGTTCAAGCCATGATTTGTCATAATTGTGATTATGGCTTACAGCTCATGAAAACCCCAAATCCACAATCTCAAAAAATTAGAATATCACATGCAATCAATAAAACAAGGATTGTACATAGAACAATATCAGACCTCTGAAAAATATAAGCATGCATATGTATTCAGTACTTGGTTTGGGCCCCTTTTGCAGCAATGACCGCCTCAATGCGGGTGGCATGGAAGCTATCAGCCTGTGGCACTGCTGTGGTGTTATGGAAGACCAGGATGCTTCAACAGCGGCCTTCAGCTCTTCTGCATTGTTTGGTCTCATGTCTCTCATCTTTCTCTTGGCAATGCCACATAGATTCTCTATGGGGTTCAGGTCAGGCGAGTTTGCTGGCCAATCAAGCACAGTAATCCCAAGGTCATTGAACCAGGTTTTGGTGCTTTTGGCAGTGTGGGATGGTGCCAAGTTCTGCTGGAAAATGAAGCCAGCATCCTCATAAAGCTTGTCTGCAGAAGGAAGCATGAAGTGCTCCAAAATCTCCTAGTAGACGACTGCATTGACCCTGGACTTAATGAAGCACAGTGGGCCAACACCAGCAGATGACATGGCTCCCCAAATCAACACAGACTGTGGATACTTCACACTGGACTTCAAGCATCTTGCAGTGTGTGCCTCTCCATTCTTCCTCCATACTCTGGGTCCTTAGTTTCCAAATGAGATGCAAAAGTTGCACTCATCAGAAAAGAGGACTTTGGACCACTGAGCAACAGACCAGTTCTGTTTTTCTTTAGCCCAGGTAAGATGCTTCTGATGTTGTTTGTCGTTCAGGAGTGGCTTGACAAGAGGAATACGACATTTGAAGCCCATGTCCAGGATCCGTCTGTGTGTGATGGCTCTTGATGCACTGACTCCAGCCTCAGTCCACTCCTTGTGAAAGTCCCCAACACTTTTGAATGGCCTTTTCCTGACAATCCTCTCCAGGCTGCAGCCATCCCTGCGGCTTGTGTACCTTTTTCTTCCACACTTTTCCCTTTCACATAAAGTTCTATTAATGTGCTTTGATACAGCACTTTGGGAACATCCAACTTCTTTTGCAATTACCTTTTGAGGCTTTCCCTCCTTATGGAGGGTTTTCTGCACAACTTTCAGGTCAGCAGTCTTTCCCATGATTGTGATTCCTACTGAACCAGACTGAGGGACCATTTAAAGGTTTAGGAACCCTTTGCAGGTGTTATCGCTTAATTAGCTGATTAGAGTGGGACACTTTGAGCCTAGAATATTGAACCTTTTCACAATATTCTAATTTTCTGAGATTGTGGTTTTCATGAGCTGTAAGCCATAATCATCACAATTATGACAAATCATGGCTTGAACTATCTTGCTTTGCATATAATGAGTCTATCTCATATATTAGGTTCACCTTTTAGGTTGAATTACTGAAATAAATGAACTTTTGCACAATATTTTAATTTTTCGAGTTTCACCTGTACATACAGATCACATTGGTTATATTCCAAACAGGAAGATGAAAGACAGTTGCATATTTTAAATTAATGCATTAGTATATAATGATAAAAAATAAAGCAGAAAAAACCAATGATAACAGGTAGAACAAACAGCCTTACAATGAAGTGGTGGACAATTTGTACTTTTTAGAATCAACCATCAACAGTAAGGTAATAAGCAGTCAAGAAATACACTACAAATTAGTACTTGGTAGACCAGTTATCAATGTCCTGTCTCTGGCCTCATCCTTGTACACACACAGTCAGACAGAGACAGAGTTCGAGGCTTTACAGTACCTGGTTTTTTAAAAAATCAGCAATAGGCAAGGCAGGTATACAAATGCCTATAACTCAAAGAGTCCCAAATCAGTGACAGGCAAAATCTCAGTAAGCAAAAGTTCCAAGCAACAGGCAGGAACATTGTCAGGGCACATTCCAGAGCTTGTAATGCCATTGTAGGTTGTCAACCAATCCAGGTTCAAAAGCACAGATTTTCCACAGTCAAGTGTTCATGATGTAGCAAAGGTCCTGGATAATACAGGTCTCTACAGGCAGATGACCTAACTGATGTTACATACATTACATTATGACATCATTGCATAAAGAATACAGAAAGATGTCATGATATATATTATGCTACTCGTGTTGTGGATTCTACTGGAAGCCCTTCTTTCGATTCAAGTCCCAAAAGAATTTATTGCCAGAGTCCCAATTATTCAATTATTTTTGAAGTGCCTCAGTGGCACAGTGGTTAGAGTACAGTATTGCAAACTACTTCTGCAGCCAGCTGCCTGCAATTTGGCAGATCAAATCTCACCAGGCTCAAGGTTGACTCAGCCTTCCATCCTTCTGAGGTCAGTGAAATGAGGACCCAAATTGTTGGGGAAAATATGCTGACTCTGTCAACCACTTAGAGAGGGCTGTAAAGCACTGAAGCGATATATACGTTTAAGTGCTATTGCTATTTAATTGTTGAGCACAATTTTGAATGTTGAGAAAACAATATGTTTTTTTCCACAAAAAACACTGTCATATATTGTGTGTGGCTGAGACAAAATAATCATTTAATAAAAGATAAGCTGCAAAGGTTGCTTACCATCAGCTTCTCTGACTTCCCACTTTTACCTTTGTCCCGTCTAAACAGTTAAGCATGGTTCAAAACAAAGAATTGGCCTCTAGGTCCAGATTTAGAATAAAAATAAAAATCTGAGAGTATCTTTGGAAACAATCTTGCAAATCAAATGCCCGAGGATGGATTTTTGCTTTGTAACACAAGAGCTTTCTATTTAACATTTCTCGGGGTTTTTAAAAATTAAAATAACTTTTTAAACACCCTTGTTTAGGGTTTTAGCTTGCTCCAAAACTTCAAGTCCATAGTTATGGGAAAGAGGGACTTCTCCCAACAGGTTTGTGAGGAAGCACAGACAAAATGAATGTGACTGACCCAGAGCCACTAAATAAGTTTTTGTGGTTGAAGAAAAAGTTGAAATTTTGATTTTCCTGATACTGACTCAATAGTGTAATATTTATACTGTTTATCAAACCAGATGCAACATGATGACATTCTTCCAAAATGTGATGGCATCCACAAGGAGAGACAAGAATCAGGATAATAGATTACTGCTCCAGCAAATGTAATTCTGCAGTTATACTGGGGAAAAAAACCCTCCATGCTATTATTTACATATTATGTCATTGTTTTTCTATCCAACACAATTGCCAGCAGGTTGACAGGCTTCTTATGGGTTTGTATTGTTTGTTTTTTGTTTTGTTCCAAGTAAAGCTGTTGTTTGCAATTAATGAGGATTCTGTCAATGCCAATGATGTTCAAGTGATGTTCCAGATGTTTTCAAACTGCATCCAAGTTTTCTATGACTATTGGGACTATTTTGCTTTCTTGTTCCACAGTTGTTTGATTTCTATTTGTCAGTTTTTATATTTTGTGATTTTCTCCAGTTCTTTCTTTTCTATTCTGCTGCCTCCAGGTATTGCAATATTCACTATCCAGACATTTTTCTCTTTCTTATCAGGAACTAGGTCTGGGGTCCTGTGTGGCCGATGCTTGTCTTTTGAATTCTAAAATCCCAGAGCACTTGGCTTCTTCATTTTGTATTACTTTGTCTATTTTATGGTCCCATCAGTTTTTGCTTGCAGGCAAATAATATTTCTTGCAGATCTTCCAATGCTCCATTATTGTTATTTTGTCATGTCATTGTTTGTAATGGGTCTGTGTGATCTTCTGGGAGCAGTTAACTACTGTTGGATAGTAGATAGTCTACTTTGTCTTCAGTTACTTTGCAGAAATGGCATTTGTCCTCTGTTGCTATTTTATCAGACAGTCATGATGGTACAGTGGTTAGAATGTAGTACTGCAGGCTAACTCACTGCTCACTGCCAGGAGTTCAATTCTGAATGGCTCAAGGTTGACTCAGCCTTCCAGCCTTCCAAGGTCAGTAAAATGAGGACCAAGATTGGGGGCAATATGCTGACTCTGAAAAGAGGGCTGTAAAGCACTATGAAGAAGTGCATAAGCCTAAGTATTATGGCTATTGCTATCAATTGTTGCTTTCCTTGCATTTGCTGTCTAGACTTAGTGTTGTACAACATTCATTAAATTTTCATGGTCTACTATCTTCAGTGCACCCTCTTCCCTGTCCTCAGATACTTGTGAATGCCCTTTTTAATTCTCAACTGCCTGGTATATATTCAACATTTCACAGCCATCAATGTTCAGGCAAATGTTTTTTCTTATAGATATTCCAATATATTATTATATTTATATTATTATATAATATATTATTATATATTATATATATATATATATATATATATATATATATATATATATATATATATATATATATATATATATATATATTATAATATATATATATATATTATATTATAATATATATATATATAATATATATTATATATTATATATATATATATAATATAATATATTAATAATATATTATTATTATTATAGCCAGCCAGATATTTAGACTGGTTTTGGTTTTCATGATTATTATTTTGAATTTTTAAAAAGCTATGTTCACTACTATGAGTTGTCAGCAGGATAGGAGACCATATAAATTGAATAAACTAAGAATACAAAAAGAAACAAGTAAAATAAGCTATTTTAACAAGTTCACAGAAGGTGGTTCAAGTATGTAATGAGAAATTGTATTTCCTTAGGGACTAAGCATACCAAAGAAGGAAAAGCTAAAAGGAATATGAAAGTCCTTTATTGCAAATCACTACATGATTCATACCAAACTTCAACTAAACCTCATTTATCTAAATGGTTTGGGAGAGACTGCCAAATAATGTTAGATAAATTGGACCACTAACAGAATAAATTCAGATTTGGTGGGTGGGGGAATTCGATATTAATTGGGAAAAATGCATACAAAGGTTTATTTTTATTTCTGAATTACAAGAATGCAACACAACATGCTTCTTCCTCTTACAGACATGACTCTGAGAGTCCTCCAGTGTATTGCTCTGAAGACTGTTCCATTTGCATATGTTTAGGTTTGTAAAGTCCATCATAATGTTGAAGGCTTGTCCAAGGTTTCTTACATGTTGTCAGCCTTCCCTGGTAAACCAGACAGGAAACAATGCCAAATGAGCTAATTCTACTTTATCTAAGGCTACATTAACACAATCTTGCAAGTCTGCTAGTACAAATCTCCCACTGTCTCTTTTGCACTCTAAGAAATTAGGAATGTCCTTTCTGAGTTTTTTTGCCCATTATGCAGCTGCAAGCTGTGTCCTCCCTTATCTGATCATTCCCTAGGCAACAACTCTTCCCCCTCTCTGTCTTCCAAAATCATTCCCACATACAAACATACATACATACATACATACATACATACATACATACATATATACATACATCTTCCAAACCTGCTTTCATTTTCTTTAATTTTCTTGGCATGCTATTTTCCACCTATTAAAAATCCCGTACCTCTTGCTCCTTCTCTTCCTGCTGCTGCTGCTCTTCCTCCTCTTCCTCCTACTCCTCCTCCTTCTCCTCCTGCTGCTGCTCCTCCCCTTCCCCTTCACCCCTTCAGTAGAGCACAATTCTCAAATCGCACAATTCAGTTTGGAATCAGGAACCTGGATAATGAGATGTCAACATTTATGGCTTATTGGTATCCTTGCAGCCAATCACCCATTAGATTTATTAGGCAATCCATTTCCCAAAGTAGGAGTGCCGTTTTTGTTTTGATCTTATAATAGGAATGAGTGATTTCTCAAGCAGGCCCAGTCTGCTTACCAATCGTTCACTAAGTTACATAGGGATGCCTTTTGAAAAATTTCCTTTCCTTTTAGGGAGAAAGGAAACCCTAGATTTTTGCCTGTCATCACAATGAAGTATGTATAGGCAGTTATATCAACCCAAAGTTCAGTCAATACATTAGTGACATCATCAAACCTGGGTCCAGAAAATGGGTCATTGTTTTCAAATTTGTAAAGGATTGTTTTTAAAATTAATGATGACAATAATGTTGTTGGTGGTGGTGTTGGTGATGATTAAGCATTCAGTTTTCAAGTGATTAAGGCAGCTTTCTGAGAGAAGTGGTCATAACACCATAAACTTATGCTTTCTAAGAAACTAAGTTCTTTCAAATACTTTGATAAGAGAAAATGTCCTTGTATTTGGAACTGTATAGGCAGGCTCATATGTATACATACACCTAAAATTGACTTTGTTATTTATTTTTCCTTCATCTCAACTGTTATTGGTTTCCATAATAGTAGCTATTGAACAAATGTGTTGCACCGTATTATTATAGCATAAATTCTTGTGAACTCTTGCTTTGAATAAATATGCTGAGTGAATATATTGTAGCTAAAAAGACCCATCTTTAACTTATTTTAATAATCTGAATGCTTAGTATAGCAGTCCAAGTGTACTGCAATGCATAGCCCAATGTTTTGAGAATAAATTTTCTAATCAGTTAGTGTAATATGTATCATGCAATAGCCTTTTAGCTTTTTGTTTACTTCTATGATGGTCCAATCCATATAGAGTCCATTCATAATTCATTATCTCGTTTAGGCATGGAGGATTACAAATTAAAGAAATAACAACCCTTCATTAGTAGAATTAAACAAAACAAAAATTACACAGGAGTGAACACAACAATGAGTATTCTTAATTGAATAATTGGAATGGGAATAATCTTTTATTGTTACATAGCTATAAACAATAAAGGGTTTTCATGTTTCACATTTTTAGAGTGGTCGATTTCTACACAATTCAGGGTGATACGGAATAGCTAACAATCTTGTCTTCCAACTTTAGTCCATTCAAATACATCCTTGCTAACATATAGAAACATTTTATTTATGTATACAGGTTATTTAGCTCACAATATACAAAACAACCCTTATCTATCTACTTAAAAATAAACCCCACTGGGTTCATTCCCATGTATATAAAAGTGAAGCAACAAGATGCATCAGTCTAATTAAACTAGTCTTGAATCTGTCCAAAGAAGAAAATAGCAATTCCTTTTAGAGGAACAGATTTCTCCCCTAGTTCTATGTTTGTACAGGACCTTGAACCATAAATTGACCATAAAAATTCTGTTTCAGTAATATGCTAGGTTAAATGTGGTTGATATTCAGTATATTGTACAACACTCGTAGTAGTTTTTTGGTGCAATTTTTAAAACTGTGGATGATTATTATATCAAGTTTACTTACAGAAAGGTAGAAAAAAAGTATTCATGAGTTGTCCAGGCTTAGTAAGCAGAAAAAAATATTATGTTAGAGTATTGGTCAGTCGATCCTGGAAGAATAGAAACTGCCCAGCTAGGATACTACAATAATGTTCCTTTTTCAAGGCACACTGTAAATATTTGTGAAGTTTTGGATCTAGCAACTCATATTACAGCAATTTTCTTCTATGTATAATTCATGCAAGAATCCTCAAATAAGGTTCTTTTCAGTAAAAAAGCCTCTGGGAACTGTATCAGCTAAAACTTTCAATAGCTGTTACATGACCTCCAAACAGAGCCTTCTTTCAGCTGCTTGCTCAATCAAATCATCTTCTTTTCAAATCTGCCTAATATGATACTGAATTTGGAACAAGGGAGTCACTACGCAGTAGTGTATGAAAAGGAAGGTGATGGATGAACAGAAAATGGGAACATGGAGGTGAACTTTCCTTGGGTAGTTATGGCAACTATCAGAATTATTAGATAGAGCTATTCATTTATATTGCCACCAAATTTCAATGGTGTATTTTTTTTTTGTAAGAGTAAAAAAAAAGCGGAGGGAATTTGGATTAGAATTTGACCTATGAATTGTCACTGCTGACAATTGTCACACTTCTAGAAATCTGATGAAGATGAGAAGCTAATGGAGTTCTAATGAACTCCTGTCTTATGCTTAATCTATCTGTATGTATAAAGTTACTACTGTAAAAAAGAAAAACCTCACAGTGACTTGGCTTATTTAATAGGAACTAGTTAAAAATTGGCATTTGTAAAATGGAAGTCTACTCTTGAAATTGCTAACACTGCAGATAGCTTTGTCAATCTTATTCAGCACCATGGTGGGGTGATACTCAGCTAACCAGAGTTAGAAAGGTAAAAGCTGTGGCAGAATAACTTCTGGCTCTTTCCCTGTTTTTTCAAAACTTACCCCAAGCGGGTTTTGTTGGTGATCTGAGGTAGACAGCTTTAGCTGGAACTCATTTTCTGTCCTGCTGACATAACTGTTCTACATCAGGAAGATGCTTTCTTGGCAGAAGCTGCCATTCTTCTGGTGAGACACATCATCCGTCAGAGAGAACATTAATCCATTTACAATGAAGGCCAAACCTATTAAAATGAGATCCATTTGGGGAATATTGCACACAAAAAAGGCTGGTCTTTAACATTAAGAGCAGCAGCCTATTTCCTGCACTCAGCATTTCCATTTGAAAACAAGCCTGCTAAATGACTCTTCTGCTAGCATTCTCATTTGCATCCCCAAGAGAAGGCATACAGTCCATGCCAGGGCATTTACTGTATCTCTTGACTGCAGCCTCATCAATTTTTCTTCTTGTCAGGGAAGGAAAAAAGTTAACCAAACACATTCATAATTCTGATTAACTGCAAATGGCTTAAGCCCAGAGGTGTCCCCATGGTGCAATTACCAGCCTCCCCTTCACAGCAATACAAGAAGTATTAGTTTTCGTTCATGTAAGGCTGTGATTTTGCAATGACTCAATTCTCAGTATCCAAATATTTGCAGCTAGACAGGCTATCACACTAGGTGGAAAAAGCCTCCTAACTTCATGGAGCAATCCATAAAGGTGTAATCCTAAAGATTTTTTATTTTATCGGGGAAAACATATGAAAAAAGCAGGAAAATGTGTTTTTTTGTTTTTTAATGCATGATTTCACTTGAAACCATAGCACAGTCCTAACTTAATATCACAAACAATATTCTGAACGTTTAATTTCATTTGAAAGAAGAGAACCTGCCTGATTGCTTGGTGGCTGCCATGTTTGCTACTTCTCAAGCCCTACATTACTGCTGTGAAATGAGGACCATCAAGGGAAAAGATCATTGTTGAAAACAATTGCTATATCTGTATAAAATTGCTGTATAAAAGTGTAAAAGTCAGCATAGATTGAAGAAGCAGCAGCCAGAGACTGGCTGAAATTCATTGCCATTACTTCCAAGAAACAGCCAACCATACCAGAGATACAACATAGGTATAACTAGCCAAAGGAAAACCTAAAGTTCCTTTCCAGGGTGATCTGTTTCCCTTGGAAGTCTCCTTATCAGAAAATGAACCTAAAGATGTGGACCTTGCTATATTGATGCCTGAGTCCAAAAGTTCTGCATACTTAAGAGGAAAAAATCAAACTCCATTAAGCTGAGGAGAGTTTGGGAGAGTAAGGAATATCCTGTTTCCCCCCAGAATATGACCTACCCTGAAAGTAAGTCCTAGCTTGATTTTTTACACATGTGCCCAATATAAGCCCTGCCTCCAAAATAAGCCCGAATTAAGAGTCTGCCCACTCCAGGGTAAAAATTAAGCTAGGTTAAGATGGGAGGTGGAGGTGCCCTACTACTTATCTTTGGACAGTTGTAGCCAGGCCTCGCATACCCCAACACCTGCCTTGCTGGCCCATTTCTTCTGCAGTTGGCAAGGCTTTCCTAAAGGCCTCTGTAGCTGATAACGAAGCTCTGGATTGATCTGGGGCTCTGTTATTGACCACAGAGACCTTCAAGAAAGCCTTGCTGGCTGCAGAAGAAGTTCCTGAAGGCCTCTGACAGCAAAAAGGAGGCCGGGGGTGATTCTTCAAATTCAAATTTTTCAAATTCAAAGTATAGCACATACCTTAATTTGATCTTTACTCTCTGATACTCTAACCAAAGCTTAAACAGTGGATCACTTGCCTATGTTAACCATGGCTTATTCAATTGGCTCAATTTGCTAGGTTTCACAATACATTGAATAATAAATTAACCACCTGGTATAAATAAAGACAACATGTATGTGAAAATGCAGACAGCTAGTTTGAGATTCAATGTGTTCTTCAAACACAATCACATCATAAACTACAGCTTGGATTTAGACTCTGTTTCTAACAGATGGAGTGTTTTATTGCTTCCCAGGCAGGACACAGAGCCAAATATGCCTCCAAGGTAAATCTGGGGCATTGAATGAAGTAAATGAAGGAGTTGAAACTTGAGAAATGAAAGTGAAATAGGTGACAGTAACATTTTTTTTCTGTTCTAGGCTTACTTTTCTCCTTTGTTCTTGAGGGCAGTAGGGGCATTTCCTTTTTTTAAGGGATGCTGGCCAGTTCCTCAGTCAGTAAAATGATATGTGTGGGGATTTTTATATTCATGTTCCATGGCTTCTTGCAGAATGATTGCAGAGTCATCATTCCACATAGTTTTGTGAATCAATAAATGCTTAATAAAGATCATTAAGAGCTTGAAGTAAAGTGCAGGGTTCTGGCCCTGCACTTCTGATTGGCCGATAATAGTGACATCGGATTGGTCCATTCAGGAGAATCTGATTGGCTATTAACGAGCCTCTCCCATTGGTTAATGGAGCTAGCGCTCCCTGTGTTTTCATTGGTTAAATAAGTTAAGAGTTGTCTATATAAAGGGGCCCATTGTGGCCATTGAGCTGAGCTGTTTTCACATGTAAATAAAGAG
Source organism: Hydrophis major (assembly GCA_033807585.1). Classification (NCBI taxonomy): domain Eukaryota; kingdom Metazoa; phylum Chordata; class Lepidosauria; order Squamata; family Elapidae; genus Hydrophis; species Hydrophis major. The sequence continues at coordinate 185,677,973 of CM066331.1, read as the reverse complement.
TTGAAGTTCACTGTTTCACTGGCTCGTCTCCATCCTTGCACCCATGCTCAGAACATAACACTGGCGACGAGGATGGGATGTGGAGACATCAGAGCTTACTGAACAACGAAGAACCATAACCGAGCACGTGGCTGAACGCACCAATGGTGGAACAATGTCCGGCAGCGTCATACCACCCGCTCCATTCGACCCGGCACAAGAAGACTGGGACTCATATATGGATCGCTTCCAGATGTTTCTGGAAACCAACAATTTGAAGGATGCCACTACCGGAAAGAAACGAGCGGTATTCTAACTCATTGCGGGCCAACCGTATTCAAGATGGTGAAGGCACTAGCAAAACTGGCAGAAGTAAAGGCTATGGACTGGGACATCCTCAAACCACTACTGAGGGCTCACTACGCACCAACCGTGCCAACACTTGTGAGAAGGCATGAATTCTATCAGAGAAGTCAGCGGAAGGGCGAAAGCGTTGCTGATTTCATCGCGGATCTCCGGAATCTGGAGGCCTATGCGAGTTTACCGACTTAGAAGAAGCCCTAAGAGACCGAATCATTCTGGGATTAGATGCACCAGGCACTCAGAGTAAATTAATGGCGAAGGGCGACATTAGCCTTAAAGACACCATAGCGGAAGCTACTGCAGCAGAAGCAACCAGGAAGTTGGCTGCCCAAATGTGCCGCACACATGCACCGGTTTGCCAATGAGCCTGCGACATTTCACCTCAGTCAGAGGGACAGCTAGAGACGGCCCATCACGAGGATCTCGAATCATTGTCAGAAAGCAAAAAGGAAGAGGTCCATCGACTTCGGTCTGAACAGGACCAACGCCAGAAATCACAGTACCAATGCGCCGGGTGTGGAGCAAGCCACCCCTGGTCTGAATGCAAATTCCTCGATGCGCTCTGCCATGTGTGTGGGAAAAGAGGTCAGGTCTGTAGAAGCAAGCCAGGACCCAGCCAGCCCTCAAGGGGGGCTAACTATTGCCAACCAACAGGAAGTTGTCCCGTGAAGCGAGAACCCGTGAACCACCAATGGAACAACCACTCCTACAGAAACAAAACCCTAAACCACCCAACGAAGCGAGAAGAGGCTCACCAAACGATCACAATCGGTCACGCCTCATCTCTGGATGCCAAAAAGATCTGAGTGAAAGTGGCCATCGAAAACCAGCCCTGCCTGATGGAAGTCGATTCAGGATCGTCCCTCTCGATGGTTTCCTGGAAGACCCTCAGGCAGCTCATCCCCACTATCCGTAGGCAAGACCTCTGGTTCCAAAGGCTCATACTTAAGGACTATCAAGGAAATCGAATTCTGGTTGTTGGATCCAGCCGAGTACGGGTATCGTTTAAGAACAGTACAGCATTTCTACCCCTGACTGTAATCGACAAGGATCGGCCTAGTTTGTTAGGCCTCCAATGGTTCGCTCCACTTGGAATTGAAGTAGCCGGCATTCACCGAACCTACAGCAGCGATTGGGAAGAAGACCTCGTCAATGAATTCCAGGACCTCTTCGCAGAAAAATTAGGTGAGTACAAGGGGACTCCGATATCATTTAACCTCAATCCCAAAATAGCTCCCATCCGCCTTAACCCTCGTCGAGTTCCATTTGCCCTTAAACCAAAGATTGATGAGCAGCTTGATAAATTAATAGCTCAGGCAGTGTTAGAACCAACGGATCACTCTCCCTGGGAAACCCCAATTGTAACACCCATCAAGCCGGATGGATCAATAAGAATTTGTGGGGACTACTGAGCCACCCTGAACCACGCCCTTCAACAAAACGCTTACCTGGTACCAGTGGTGCAACACCTCCTCCATTCCCTGGGGGGCAGAAAAGTCTTCAGTAAACTAGACTTAGCCCAGGCATACCAACAACTGCCTGTTGACAGAAAAACGGCAGAGGCCCAAGCAATCGTTATGCACAGAGGTGCGTTTCAATGTAACCGACTCCAGTTCGGAGTGAGCGTAGCCCCGGGAATCTTTCAAAACTTAATGGAGAGGCTATTACAAGGGATAAAAGGTGTTGTTCCATATTTTGATGATGTATTAATCGCAGCCCCAACCCAGAAAATACTAAAGGAACGTCTAAGGTTGGTTCTCCAGAGATTTAAAGACTCCGGGCTCAAAGTTAAAAAGAACAGGTGTTATTTATGTATGGATCACGTAGAATCTTTGGGATATTTAATTGATAGTCAAGGCATTCACCCCACCAATAACAAACTTAGGGCAATCAAGAATGCCCCCAAACCCCAGAACAAGGCCGACCTCCAGGCTTTTCTGGGCCTTATCAATTTTTATAACATTTTCCTGCCTCACAAAGCAACCGTAGCTGAGCCCCTACATCGTTTATTGGACAAAAAAGTAACCTGGGTATGGGGACATAGAAAACAACAGGCGTTTTGACATGTAAAAAAATTATTGACTTCTGATGCTGTTCTGATGCAGTATAACAAGACTTTGCCTTTAACAATCACGTGTGATGCATCCCCATTCGGGGTGGGTGCCATTTTAAGCCACGTTTTGCCAAATGGAAATGAAGCCCCTGTTGCTTATTTCTCAAAGACATTGTCAAAAACAGAACGCAACTACAGTCAAATTGACAAGGAGGCCCTTGCTATAGTATCCGCGGTTAAGAGATTTCCTGAATATGTGTATGGCCGAGCATTTACCATAGTGACTGACCACAAACCTTTGCTGGGAATAATCGCGGGAGATAGGCCAACACCATATATATTATCTCCCAGAATGACCCGCTGGTCAGAATTCTTGGCGGCATACAATTACAAGTTGCAACATCACCCAGGGAAAGCCATTCCCCACGCCGACGCATTGAGCCGTGCACCTCTTTTAGAGACCATTGATGACCCCACTCCGACGGTCACAACGCTGCAGATCGAGACACTTCAAACTCCGCCATTAATGGCCTGAGATATCACGATGGAAATGAAACGCGACCCCATTTTAGCACGAGTCCTCAGTTGGGTTGAGTGGGGGGATGGCCATTGGACCAAATACCTGACGACTATGCCCCATTCAAAAATCGGCAAACTGAACTATTTTCTCAAAAGGGCTGCATTATCCGGGGTGATAGAGTCGTCATCCTATAGCGGTTGCGACCAGCGATACTAAGGACCTTGAACGATGGCCACCCTGGCATCGTGCATATGAAAGCCCTCGCACGAAGCTACACGTGGTGGTCAGGTATTGACAAACAGATAGAGACATGGGTAAAAGCCTGTCACAAATGCCAGGAAGTAAGCAACGCCCCGCTGAAAGCAACCCCAACTGAATGGGAAACACTGAGGGGACCATGGTCCCACATTCATCTGGACTTTGCGGGTCCTACCAAGGGACATACATTCTTACTGACAGTGGATGCCTACTCAAACTGGCTTGAAATCCATGAAATGAGGAATACAATGACCGAAGCAGTCATCAGGAAACTGGACAGACTCTTTGCGACACACGGATTACCAGATGTTCTGGTATCTGACAACGGGCCTCAATTTACCGTGCTGTCCTTCAAACAGTACCTGGCGGACCGCGGTATTCGACATGCGCTGACTTCGCTGGCGCATCCTGTGGCCAACGGAAGGGCTGAGCGCATGGTACAATTCGTCAAGAAAACTTTGCATAAGATGGACTATGACGATATAGAAGACAAGATTAACCGTATACTCCTTTTGCAGCATATTACTTCACACAGCGTCACCAATAAAACTCCCGCCGAGTTATTGATGGGACGGAAGCTCCACTCCCACCTCGACCAGATGGATGACCTTCCAGTTGGGAATCCTTTTACAAAATTGGACCCATTTCAAAGAGGACTTTTAATCATCATCTCTATTTCATACTGAATAAATGAACAGCAAGAGTGAATGATGGGACTTTTGTTGTGCTGTCCCAGCCAGTCTATGGGAATTGGAAAGTTACTTAGGAATTATGAGCTATTCCCTTAAGGGAATGCATCATGGTAAATGTAGCTAAAGGTATCCTGGGAAATGTAGTTCATGTCATGTGGCCACATCTGTAATCCTGATTGGTCACTAAATTGACCCTTGAGGGGTTGGGGGAGGTTTCCCTCCATTCTTGCCTGGCCTCATGAACTGATAGCAGCTTTTCTACTGCTATGAGATGGTGAAGAGATAAACATCTTTTACCTGCAAGGCTGATATACAAAGGATTGGTCATTATAGAAGAACTTCATCACAAATGTGAGTTATAAAGATACCTGATGTACCAATAAATGTACTTTGCTATGGATGTTTTGTGGAATTTATCTATCTGCATCTGCACAGCTACAAATCCATCTCTGTGCAAGAGACAGGACATTTGTGACACTAAATCATAGATGTCACCTCACAGAGATTGGTACTCATATAAGAGCATTAACACAGGGCATGCAGCCATAATTATTCAAAATTTACTGCTGTATTTTTATGTGTGACCTCAATTTTGTTAGCAGAGGAATGCAACTTAATCAAGAGGCAACTCAAATTTTTTAAGTTTCAAGACAAGATAAAAATATTAATATTTTGCAATAACTTAATTCTGATTTTTCTTCCTAGTAGCAGAAAATACAAAGTACTTCTGTAGGTGCCACACACCAAATAAATAAATAAGTAGCACAAAATACCTGGTAGCTAAACATAAGCAGAAAACTTCCTTATATTCTCATCATGTGGAAATGCAAGTGAAAGATAACTATAATACTAGGACCCAGTTAGACTTTTACATGGAAGAAGGCAAATTAAGAATGAAATATTTTTCCCTGATTAATTTTCAATAAAATATATTCTCACAACCTATGAGAGATATCTGTCCACCGTTCCAGCTGGCCAGCCATGTGATGGCTGCTTTTTTCTTTCTTCTATCTGATGAGTTTCCATTTTCTTTTCCAAAGTCTCCAGAGACTTTGTGGTTGATGGATATGCTTAATTAACAATAAAAGATGATTTTTTGATTGCCCACTATGAAGGATATAAAAGGATTCTAGAGAGGCATGTAACTATTATATGGTGACTAAGCCTGTGGGGTGAATGGAGATTTTAGTTTTTCATTTGACATTCCCTGCAAACCCCAGTATGTAAAAGAGATAGGATATGTTCAAGCCCATGCTGATTACTTGTGATTAAAAAAATATAGGAGGGAAGGAGAGGCGATTGAAAACATGTATATATTTAACTCCTGTAAAATACACTTGGATTTTAACGTGTGTGTGTGTGTGTCTGTGTCTGTGTGTAGACATAATAGTTTAATGCCATTATATATATTGTAATAAACATAATATTATGATATATCTATCATCTATCTATCTATCTATCTATCTATCTATCTATCTATCTATCTATCTATCTATCTATCTATCATCTCATAATATTATGTCTATTACAGTATTTATAATGGCATTAAACTACTGTGTCTAATGGCAATTAGTAATTAATAGTAACATACTTTTGAAAAAAATATTTTTAATAAATCTTTTTTACTCTCAGAGATTATCCAGTTTATTTTTTCTATGGTTCATATTCTTGGATTTGTTTTTGTTTTCACATTTTGTTATAAAATTGCATATTTGTAGGGAGTGTGTCTGGAACAGAAAAGAGTGAGGATAAAGGTAGAAAAATGCATATGTAATCTATTTTTCTGGATAAAATTTTAAGGCTAACAGTTATCTGTTCTGTTCACTGGGGTCTGACTAATGCTAACTTTTGTACAGATCTACTTGATAATATATCTAACAAATGCTTTTATTATTTTATTTCAAATATATCTTTTAATGTTTAATTGTTTTTTAATGGTAGAAGACTATGTCTTTACTTGTGTTTTAATAGTATATGCCATCCAAAGATGTCTTACATAGAAATTTAATAAATAAATACATATTGTTTTTCCGCTATTATTTGAAATAGTGCATTCTGCTAAAGTAGTAGAAATTTGTTTAGATTAGATTTATAAACCAATTCTGGGAAGTACAGAAAAAAATACAGCAATAAAGTACAAAACAAAAAAGTAAAATACACAAGACCCATTATTTACTGTATCCTAAGATCTACTGAGTTTGTATATCTAAGACAAGCTCAGTAGAGCTTGTTTATTTATCTATCTAAGACGCGGAGTTTGTCAATCCAAAAGGTCAACAGTTCAGCAGTTTGAATCCCTAGTGCCGTGTAATGAAGTGAGCTCCTGTTACTTGTCCCAGCTTCTGCCAATCTAGCAGTTCGAAAGCATGTAAAAATGCAAGTAGAAAAATAGGGATCTCTTTGGTGGGAAGGTAACAGCATTCTGTGCACCTTTGGCATTTAGTCATGCCAGCCACATGACCACAGAGATGTCTTTGGACAGTGCTGGCTGTTTGGCTTTGTAACAGAGATGAGCACTGCCCCCTAGAGCCGGAAACAACTAGCACGTATGTGCGAGGGTAACCTTTACCTTTTTACCTTTAAGATCTAAGAGAACAGCCAAGTTTTCAGTTTTTTTTAAGCATGGCTAGGATAGGGGCCAAACATATTTCAGGGAGGTGGGCATTTTGGGTAGTAGATACAGTGATATAGAAGAAAGCGTTTTTCACTGTGGAAGTGAAACCTAATGCTCTGCTCAATCATATAGTCTGGACAGAAGCCTCAGACGGCAGACATTTTCTTTACATCAGGGTTTCCCTAACAGTGAGGTGTACTTCCCTTGGGAAGTGTGAAGAACTTTTTAACTGTATATTATTACAATAAACCCATGCATAATCCAACATAAAACATGAGTGTCAAACTGGCAGCCCACGGGTTGGATGCATCACATGGAGGCCATGCCCACCCCAGCTCCACAAAGAAGAAAAACATCATGATACATCATGTGATGACAATGTGATGCTGTGAGTTTGACACTCATGACATAGAATAATAGGGTTGGAAGGGACCATGGAGATCTTCTAGTATAGGGCACCCTATACCATTCTGGAAAAAACATCAAGTGATGGAGCACTCACAACTTCTAGAGGTCAGCTCTTCCACTAATAAATTGTTTTTACTGCCAGGAAATTTCTCTTTAGTTCTAGGTGGGATCTCTCCTTGATAAGTTTCCATTGGTTATTTTTTTGTCCTGTCTTCAGGTGCTTTGGAAAATAGCTTCTTCTCTATGACAGCCCCTCAAGTACTGGAAGACTGCTATCATAGCATCCTTACTCCTTTTTGATAGCTTAGACAAGTTCTCTCAATCATACAATTCAGCCTCCAATTCCCTTATTATCTTTCTGGCTCTTCTCTGCACTCTTACTAGGTCTCAATATTCCTTTTGCATTGTTTCATTGTTCATTGCTCTTTGTTCTTTGTGTTGATTTTGGTGTATGGTTTTTAAATGAAGTATGTACATTAAAGTATGAAGGCAAAAAGTTTAGGATCCCCTGCTTAGATCTATGCCATGATCTATGCTTGAGACTTTCAAGAAGAGATTGGACTGCCATTTGTCAGAAATGGTGTAGGGTTTCCCGCTTGGGTGAGGGGTTGGAGTAGATGACCTATAAGATCCCTTCCAACTCTGATTATCTGTTATCTTTTAATTGTTATACATAATAAATTGATTGGTATACAGATAACCCTTGACTTATGACCTTGACTTATGGCCATGAAGGGCTTTATAGCTGATAACCAGTTTGATTTGTACCAGAAATCCAAGGTGGTATTCAGCAGGTTCTGACCAGTTCTGGAGAACCGGTGGTGGCCATTTTGTATAATTCAGAGAACCAGCAAATACCACTTCTGACTGGATATTTTACAGTATCTTTCCCCTGCCACACCTAACAAGCCACGCTTACAGAACCAGTAGTAAAAAAAATTAATCCCACCACTGCAGAAATCTACTGGTAGTAGTAGAGCTCAGGAAAGCAAAGAGTTATGAGGCAGGCCATACTGCTGGGTGCTGCTGTATTTTATGTGGTTTTAAAAGGTAACCCCTTTCTTGTAATACATATGTGTCAAAATAATGTTAGTTTTTTCATAGTGTGCCTAAAATATATGTACTTTATGAAACCAAAACCACTACTTTTTCATTATGATTGTCTAAAATCTCTTTGATCAGCTACAAATTTGGATTGGTTTTTGATAACCACTGATTTAAAATGAAATATCAATGTGCAATAGACATTTAGATACAATAGGTATTATTATCAATAGAATATAGCCTGATTGTTAACCATCATATTAAAGGGGCACAGTATTTGCTTCTAAAGTTGATAAATAATTTTCTCCTGCTCCTTTTTGTTATCCTGTACTATTCAACCAGAAATTATCTTGCCCATTTCTTATACCTATATATTTAATTTTGCTAATTTTTGGAAATACGTTATTTCTTCCAGTTTTAGATTTTACTGTCAGTTGTCCAATTAGTGAACCCAAAACAAGGAAACACTCTCATGAGAATTGAATTCCCAAAAGTAAAACTTTATTGGATACACCATATTTCTACTGAAGAAACAAAATCAACTCTGGTTTTCCTGTGCAGATGCTTGCCTAGTTAAACAATAGCTTGCTTTTCTCCCCACCTTAGGTGATCACATTGTCCAATTATGAGATGTCCTCTTGTCATGGGAACCAGTGTATCTTTCTCTCAAGAACCTGCAGCGGTGACCTTGATGATTTCCATACTCTCACGATCTCCACATACATTCTCAGAATTCTATTTTCCCCTTTCCTCTCCCTAGTTCTTTGGCAAGTTGAAGAGCATTAGTGTTGTGTATGCAATATAATTAATAAAGTGTGAGCTTGGAGTAAGTGCAGGGTTCTGGCCCTGCACTTCTGATTGGCTGTTAGGTGGCCGGACCGGATTGGCCTGTTCCGGGGAATACGATTGGCCCTTAACAGAGAGTTCTTATTGGTTATAAAAGCTAGCGTTCCTAGCTTGTTATTGGTTAAACGTTACAAGGTTTGCCTATATAAGGTGGGTTTTACTGATATTAAGAGAGCAAGTCACGATGTAAATAAAGAGCTGAAGTTCACCGTTCAGAAACTTGTCTCCATTCTTTCTCGCCCATGTTTGAACCTAACCCTGGCGACGAGGGTGGGATGTGGAGACATCTGAACCAACAAAACTTCAAAGAACACTGAGAACGTGACAGACGATGCCAACAATGGAACCATGTCCAGCGGCATCGTACCACCCACTCCGTTCGATCCATCACAAGAAGATTGGGAGTCTTACATGGATCGTTTCCAAATGTTCCTAGAGACGAACAACTTAAAGGATGCCACAGCCGGGAAGAAACGGGCGGTGTTCCTGACGCATTGCGGTCCAACCGTATTTAAGATGGCTAAGGCACTAGCCAAACCCCGAGAAGTGAAGGCCATGAATTGGGATGACCTCGAACCTATCCTGCGAGACCAATATGCCCCGACCGTGCCTACGCTCATGAGACGCCACGAGTTTTACCAAAGAAGCCAGCGAAAGGGAGAGAGCGTAGCTGACTTCATAGCAGACCTCCGAAATTTGGGAGGCCTCTGTGGATTCACCGATCTAGAAGAAGCACTAAGAGATCGCATAGTTCTGGGATTAGATGCACCAGGCGTTCAAAGCAAGCTGAGGGCGAAAGGCAACATCAGCCTTGCCGACGCCATTGCCGATGCTACCGCAGCGGAAGCAACCAAGAAGTCGGCTGCACAACTACGCCGAAACCACACTCCGTTACCACCACCGGCCAGCGAAATCTCACCTAATTCAGAAGGGCAGCTCACGACAATGCACCACGAGGACCTCTCTTTGCTGTCAGACAGTGACGAAGAAGGGGTCCATCGACTGCGGTCCGACCGGGACCCTCGCCCGAAGCCCTTACACCCTTGCACTGGCTGTGGAGCCAACCATGCCAGATCCGAATGCAGATTCCGCGACGCACTCTGCCATGAGTGCGGGAAACGAGGCCACATCGGACGGGTCTGCCACAGCTTGCCAGGACCCAGCCAGGCCTCAAAAGGGGCTAACAATCACCAATCGACAGGAAACCGTCCTGTAAGGTGAGAGCCAGTAAACCACTCCTACAGAAATCGAGCTTTGCAGAGAGAAGAGGCTCACCATGCTATCATTATCGGTCACGCCTCAGCCTTGGACACTAAGAAAATCCGAGTCACGGTAGCCATCGAGAACCAGCCTTGCCACATGGAGGTCGACTTGGGATCATCCCTCTCGATGGTGTCATGGAAGACACTCAAGCAACTCATCCCCACAATTCAACGCCAAGATCTCCGTTTCCAACACCTCATCCTCAAGGACTACCAGGGGAATCGAATCCCTGTCATCGGGTCCTGCCGAGTCTGAGTCTCTTTCAAGAAGCACACAGCATACTTACCTTTAACAGTCATCGATAGAGATCGGCCTAGCCTACTGGGCCTCCAATGGTTCGCGCCACTCGGCATTGAAGTGGCCGGCGTAAACCGAGTCGGTGGCTGTGACTGGGAGGAAGACCTTATCTCTGAGTTCAGGGACGTCTTCGTGGACAGCTTAGGCGAGTACAAGGGGACCCCGATCTCATTCAGCTTAGATCTAAAAATAGCTCCCATTCGCCTAAAGCCTCGTTGAGTTCCGTTTGCCTTAAAATCGAAAATCGACGAACAACTCGACAAACTGATAGCTCAGGCGGTGTTGGAGCCCATCAATCACTCCCCGTGGGAAACCCCTATTGTAACACCCATTAAGCCAGACGGGTCAATCCGAATTTGTGGGGACAACTGGGCCACTTTGAACCACGCCCTGCAGCAGAACGCATATCCAGTTCCGGTGGTGCAGCACCTCCTCCATTCCCTGGGGGGCGGGAAAGTTTTTGCTAAATTGGATTTAGCTCAGGCATATCAGCAATTACCAGTAGATGAAAAAACGGCACAGGCCCAAACTATTGTGACGCACTGAGGTGCCTTTAAATGCACCCGGCTGCAATTCAGAGTAAGTGTAGCCCCGGGGATTTTTCAGAGCCTTATGGAAAGGTTATTGCAAGGGATTAAGGGCATGGTCCCCTATTTTGACGATGTATTAATTGCAGCCCCTACAAAAAAAATCTTACAGGACCGGTTAAAATTAGTCCTAAAAAAATTCCAAGAGGCCGGTCTTAAGGTTAAAAAAAACAAATGTAAATTGTGTACTGACAGTGTTGAGTTTTTAGGGTACCTGATTGATAGCCAAGGCATTCACCCTACCAAAAGTAAATTAAAAGTGATCAAAAATGCTCCCAGGCCAAGAAACAAGGCCGATCTCCAGGCATTCCAATTTTTATAATGTATTTTTACCGCACAAAGCAACCGTCGCTGAACCGTTACACCGATTGTTAGATAAAAAAGCAATTTGGGTATGGGGTTACTGTGAAGAACAGGTGTTCCAAAATGTTAAAAAACTGCTCACTTCTGACTCTGTACTCATGCAGTATAACGAGACTTTGCTGTTTGTTATAACCTGTGATGCATTGCCTTTTGGGATGGGCGCTATTTTGAGCCATGTACTGCCTAATGGGAACGAAGCCCCTGTTGCAAAGACTCTTTCAAAAATGGAGCGGAACTATGGACAAATTGATAAAGAAGCCCTCGCAATTGTCTCAGCTGTGAAAAGATTTCACGAATATGTGTATGGTAGGGTTTTTACTGTTGTGAATGACCACAAGCCGTTATTGGGGATAATAGCTGGAGATAAGCCAATTCCCTACATATTATCCCCTAGGATGACCCGATGGTCAGAATTCATAGCTGCTTATAACTATCGGCTGCAATACCGCCCGGGGAAGGCCATTCCCTATGCTGACGCATTGAGCCGAGCACCGCTTCCAGAGACTCTCGACGATCCGGCACCAACGGTAACCACGTTGCAAATCGAAGTGTTCAACTCGCTGCCACTGACCGCCCGAGATATCGCGAGAGAAACCAAATGCGACCACACCCTAGCACGCATTCTAGGCTGGGTGGAATGTGGATGGCCATTGGACCAGTTATCAGATGACTTCACACCATTCAAGACTCGACAAACGGAGTTGTTTTCTCAAAAAGGCTGTGTCATCTGGGGCGATAGAGTCGTTATTCCAGAACGGCTCCAAAAAGCGCTGCTGAGAACTTTGTACGATGGCCATCCCAGCATCGTGCGAATGAAAGCCCTTGCACGAAGCTACGCATGGTGGCCGGGCATGGATAAGCAAATTGAACAGTGGGTTAAAGCTTGTCCCAAATGCCAAGAAGTCAGCAATGCCCCACCAAAAGCCATGCCTACTGAATGGGAGACACCACATGGACCCTGGTCCCAAATTCACCTGTACTTCGCGGGGCCAACCAAGGACCACACCTTCCTGCTTACCATCGATGACTCCTCCAATTGGCTCGAAATTCATCGCATGATGACTATGACCTCCGAGGCGGTCATCAAGATTCTAAACAGACTCTTTGCAACCCACGGATTACCAGGCATCCTGGTATACGATAACGGCCCACAATTTACTGCACTAGCGTTCGAGCAGTACCTCGCTGACCGCGGCATCCGCCATGCGCTCACCTCGCCTGTGCACCCTGCGACCAATGGCCGAGCAGAATGCATGGTTCAATTTGTGAAGAAAACCTTGCAAAAAGTAGACTACAACAACATTGACGACAAGGTCAACCAAATCCTCTTTTTGCGACACATCACCCCACATAGTGTCACCAACAAAACTCCCGCTGAACTGCTAATGGGACGAAAGCTCTGCTCCCACCTTGACTGGTTGCACCCTGTGTATGAACCAGAGAAACCACTTGGATCCAGCGGCCGCTGTCGCACCTTCCAGGTAGGAGACCTGGTTTATGCAAAAAACCTATCGGGAGACCCGTTGTGGGTGGAAGCGACAGTAGTGCGTGCAACCGGCCCTAGATCCTACCTCGTGCAATGCCTTGACGATAAACTTTGGAAATGGTATATCGACCAATTAAGGTTGCGGCTTGCAGCAGCCAATTCGCAACTCCCCTATGACCAAACTGAGGGGGGGAGGTACGGAAGAAGATGAAGCCCTAGGAAACCCGTTCGAAGGAAACGATGATTTAATTGAAACTCAGGAAGTGGAACCGGAGGGAGAAATGTTTGCACCTCAGGGAATCGCAGAAAATGTGGGCAACGATGTAGAAGTGAACTCTGAACCAGAGACAGCCCCACTGCCAGACAACGATCTACCTCAGTGAGATTGCAACCAGCCAATACAACGAAAATCAAAGAGACTAAAAAGACAACCATCCTATTTAAGGGACTATGTAACTGCGCCCTGAACTAAGGAACCAGGGGGAAGGGGTGTTGTGTATGCAATATAATTAATAAAGTGTGAGCTTGGAGTAAGTGCAGGGTTCTGGCCCTGCACTTCTGATTGGCTGTTAGGTGGCCCAACCGGATTGGCCCGTTCCGGGTAATCCGATTGGCCCTTAACAGAGAGTTCTGAAAGCTAGCGTTCCTAGCTTGTTATTGGTTAAATGTTACAAGGTTTGCCTATATAAGGCGGGTTTTACTGATATTAAGAGAGCAAGTCACGAACTCCCGGTTTCGCGTGGCTTCGGGGCAGCAGGAATTCGCGACAGCTCGCGATTCCTGCTGTGCTAGCCGTCGAGGTACCCCCGATCCAGATGGGTCAGGGGGATATGGCTGCCCTGTAGGGACAGCTGAAGAGAGAGGGGAGTCGGATAGGGAGGTAGGGGTGTCGCAGACCCCCCCCTTCTCCGGGAAAACCCCTTTTTCCCAAGGCGGTGGAGCGGCGGTCAGCAATGGCCGCCACGAAGAAGCCAGCAACCGGGTAAGAATTGTGCTGGAGGAAGTGTGAAGAGTGAAAGTTCTGTCTGAGCCGGATCAAGTAACATCTTTTAAATTGCCTGGAATTGAGCTGTTTGAATTGCTGGAGGATACATTGTATCCCTAAGAAGAGCGAAAAGTGGCGGAGAAGCTGTTAAAGGGAACTTTTTTTTTTACTCTCCCACCCCACGGAAATAGCAGAAATATTTGGATATATCAGACATTGAAAGTGGATTGCTTTGAAAGTTGAAGCTAAGAGATAAAGGGTTTTTTGGACATTGAAAAATTTAAGAAATTGGAAAATCTTTGCTGGAGGTATGGATTTCTGATTATTTAAAATTGTCATTGCAAGTGGGAAGGGAGAAAAAAAATTGGAGCAGAAGCTGAAAAAGGAGGAGATTGTCTAGAATGTCTTTGTGGATCCCAAAGGAAGATATATGGTAATTGGACCTCTTTGATTAAAAATTAATCCAGAAAGAGAAAGAGAAGAAGGAAGAAAAATATTAACTTTTGGAACTTTTTTTTTAATTGCTTTTGATTGTCTTTGATTAAAAATACTTGTGGTTGTTTTGGAAAAAGTTTCCCTTTTCATAATGGCATCGTTTGTGGATGAACTAGAGATTGAATATCAAAAATATAAAAAAGAAGATACTTTGGGCGCTTTGTTTCAATTCTTAGAAATGGCGTTATGTTCTGTTGAAAAGTTGATTACGCAGCAGAAGGACTGGGACAAGGAAGAAGAGGAAGAAGAAGCCATCTTTGACGAACAATGGGTCCCTTCCGGAGAGGAGGAGAAAAAGGATAAGAAAAAGGGGATTTTAAGAATTATAAAAACAACCAAAAGAGAGAAAAATGAGCGAAAAGATGGAGGCAAGGTTAGAAAGCAAAGGAAAAGGAGCAAGAAAAGCGAAGAGAAAAAGCAAAGGGGTAGAAAGGGCAAGGAGAAGAATAAGCAAGAGAGAAAGGGGGGGAGGAGAAGCCTTAATGGGGGGAAGCAAGATTTAAAAAAAAAAAGTTTATTTAGAGACAATGGGTGAATTTAATTTAGATTAAAAGAGGGATTCTGGAGGGTATATAAGAGTGTGTTTTTATATGTGTATTTAGAATATAAAATTTATTATGTTCTTAGAATCTTTTAAACAGAATCCCAAGAAAAATTGCTATATGTAGTATTTCTAAGTTAGGGTAATGAGTTATAGATGTTACTCCAATTGGTGTACAGGAGAAGTATAGTAAAAGAAAAAAAGATGAATGGATAATTGGAAATAGAACAGACAAAGAATGTTGTTGAAAATGGTAATAAGATATGGAAGGATATATATGCTTTTTTTTTGGATTTTGTATATTGATAAAAGGCAATAAAATTTTAATTAATAAATAATTTGGAGAAGTAGGGACAAGATATGAAGTTAATATTATATGAAATATTGATATTATAATCTGGAAATGTTATGCCTTATTGGTCTTTTATTATTATTTTTTCCTAGAAAAGAATTTATAAGCTGCTATGCTTGATTCTTTGTGCATTGTTTTTATGAAACTGATAAAAATGGTTTTTATATATATATATAAAAAAGAAAATGATAATAAGATATGGAAGGATATATGGGATGAATATGATGTTTGAATTTGTGTCTGTGTGAAGAGTTTTAACCCGGGAACAGACAACCTTCAGAAAAGATCTTTTAGTTTTGTTTATGTTTTGTGTTTGTATGTTGGTGTATTGTGTTTTTGGTAAAACTAACAAAATTTGGTTTTTATAAAAAAAAGGAAAAAAGAATCAATAAAACCTTGGAGGAATGTTAGATGAGAATAATTTAAACAAGCCAGAAAGAAATGAATATGATGACTATAAAATGGATAAATATGGAAGAGAAATGAAATTGAATAGGAGTAAAGAGAAACAATGAGAAATTTGCTGAAAGATATTTGTGTGTCCATATGGAGATGGGATAAATTGGAATTACGCTGTATAAAAATAATGTTTTGTTTGACTTGTTAGGATTTATAATGTTAAGAGGTTTTATGTGTTTATGTATTTAATGGTTAATGATGTGTTGTTTTATCTTTAAAATTAATAAAAATTTGTTTCAAAAAAAAAAAGAGAGCAAGTCACGATATAAATAAAGAGCTGAAGTTCACCGTTCAAAAACTTGTCTCCATTTTTTCTCGCCCATGCTTGAACCTAACAATTAGGGTTTGAAAGAAACAAAGCAATTCAATCTTGTCATTTACCCTATGTGTGCAATGTTCTTAGGGATGGACTATATTAGTGTTTTACATTTTATTATTATCTTCCTAATAAAATAGTGAATAATTCCAAACTTTAAACAAGGCTCCTATTCTTTTGCTGCAGAATGATATGTATTTTTAGTAGAAGAATATTCACTGTGATAATTCTGCAAGGCAATCAAAGAGAATGCCAACTAAAGGGTAATGTTATCATGCTGTGGCTATCTAAGGACAGATGTCTTATTTTCATTTCATTTCTCCTTTCCTTTTCTGCTTTTCTCAACATCTTCTTTTGATATAGGTTAAATTCCAAAATGACTGTTTTAAGAGACATACAGAATTTGTCAATTATGCCAAACCAAAAGTAAGCTGAGAATGTCAATAAATAACTCCAGTCAAGTTCTTGGAATGGTGAACTTGCTTCAGATAATAGAAAGAATTAATGGTTATCTTTCAGGGCCATATGTCACACCAGAAGTGGTTTTAAAATTATAATAGCACTATTCAAAATGAAAGGATGAAAGAGAAAATTATACTTTGAATAAAATGCTACTGAATACAATATCAAATCAAACACCAAATATAAAAAGGTCAGGTCTCTTACATGTGATATTAGATGAGAGTTAGTTGAAAGTTGGGCACTATATAAAAGCAATAAATTTATAATAAATACATTCAGATCTTCCAAGATGGCCTGTGATATGTGATACTTAAAATAGAAAACTGGTCATGACCTTCCAAAATATTTAAAGCGCAATTAAGAATTTGATATCTTTTAATACCCCTGAATATTTACTGACTTCAGTAGCTGCCCTGCCTAGTATTAAAACACCTCTGCTGAAAACTTCCGGTTTGCGTGGCTTCGGGGCAGCAGGAATTCGCGACAGCTCGCGATTCCTGCTGTGCTAGCCGTCGAGGTACCCCCGATCCAGATGGGTCAGGGGGATATGGCTGCCCTGTAGGGACAGCTGAAGATAGAGGGGAGTCGGAAAGGGAGGTGGGGGCATCGCAGACCCCCCCTTTTCTCCGGGAAAACCCCTTTTTCCCAAGGCGGTGGAGCGGCGGTCAGCAATGGCCGCCACGAAGAAGCCAGCAACCGGGTAAGAACTGTGCTGGAGGAATTGTGAAGAGTGAAAGTTCTGTCTGAGCCGGGTCAAGTAACATCTTTTAAATTGCCTGGAATTGAGCTGTTTGTTGCTGGAGGATACATTGTATCCCTAAGAAGAGCGAAAAGCAGCGGAGAAGCTGTTAAAGGGAATTTTTTTTTTTTTTTTTTTTTACTCTCCCACCCCATGGAAAAAGCAGAAATATTTGGATATATTAGACATTGAAAGTGGATTGTTTTGAAAGCTAAGATAAGAGACAAAGGGATTTTTGGACATTGAAAAATGTGAGAAATTGGAAAATCTCTGCTGGAGGTATGGATTTTTGATTATTAAAATTCTCATTGCAAGTGGGAAGGGAGAAAAAAAAAATTGGAGCAGAAGCTGAAAAAGGAGGAGATTGATTAGAAGTCTTTGTGGATCCCAAAAGAAGATATATGGTAATTGGACCTCTTTGATTAAAAATTAATTCAGAAAGAGAAAGAGAAGAAGGAAGAAAAGTATTAACTTTTGGAATTTTTTTTCTTTTTTTAATTGCTTTTGATTGTCTTTGATTAAAAATTCTTGTGGTTGTTTTGGAAAAAGTTTCCCTTTTCATAATGGCATCGTCTGTGGATGAACTAGAGATTGAATATCAAAAATATAAAAAAGAAGATACTTTGGGCGCTTTGTTTCAATTCTTAGAAATGGCGTTATGTTCCTTTGAAAAGTTGATTACGCAGCAGAAGGACTGGGACAAGGAAGAAGAGGAAGAAGAAGCCATCTTTGATGAACAATGGGTCCCTTCTGGAGAGGAGGACAAAAAGGATAAGAAAAAGGGGATTTTAAGAATTATAAAAACAACCAAAAGAGAGAAAAATGAGCGAAAAGATGGGGGCAAGGTTAGAAAGCAAAGGAAAAGGAGCAAGAAAAGCGAAGAGAAAAAACAAAGGGGTAGAAAGGGCAAGGAGAAGAATAAGCAAGAGAGAAAGGGGGGGAGGAGAAGCCTTAATGTGGGGAAGCAAGACCTAAGGAAAAAAAGTTTATTTAGAGATAATGGGTGAATTTAATTTAGATTAAAAGAGGGATTCTGGAGGGTATATAAGAGTGTGTTTTTATATGTATATTTAGAATATAAAATTTATTATGTAATTTTAGAATTTTTTTTAAACAGAATCCCAAGAAAGATTGCTATATGTAGTATTTCTAAGTTAGGGTAATGAGTTATAGATGTTACTCCAATTGGTGTACAGGAGAAGTATAGTAAAAGAAAAAAAAGATGAATGGATAATTGGAAATAGAACAGACAAAGAATGTTATTGAAAATGGTAATAAGATATGGAAGGATATATATGCTTTTTTTTTTGGATTTTGTGTATTGATAAAAGGCAATAAAATTTTAATTAATAAATAATTTGGATGGAAAAGAGAAGTAGGGACAAGATATGAAGTTAATATTATATGAAATATTGATATTATAATCTGGAAATGTTATGCTTTATTGGTCTATTATTATTATTTTTTCTTAGAAAAGAATTTATAAGCTGCTATGCCTTGATTTTTTGTGCATTGTTTTTATAAAACTGATAAAAATGGTTTTTATATATATATATAAAAAAGAAAATGATAATAAGATTTGGAAGGAGATATGGGTTGAATATGATGTTTGAATTTGTGTCTGTGTAAAGAGTTTTAACCCGGGAACAGACAACCTTCAGAAAAGATCTTTTAGTTTTGTTTATGTTTTGTGTTTGTATGTTTGTGTATTGTGCTTATGGTAAAACTAACAAAATTTGTTTTTTATAAAAAAAAAAAAAAAAGGAAAGAATCAATAAAACCTTGGAGGAATGCTAGACGAGAATAATTTATACAAGCCAGAAAGAAAAGAATATGATGACTATAAAATGGATAAATATGGAAGAGAAATGAAATTGAATAGGAGTAAAGAGAAAAAATGAGAAACTTGCTGAAAGATGTTTGTGTGTCCATATGGAGATGGGATAAATTGGAATTACGCTGTATAAAAATAATGTTTTGTTTGACTTGTTAGGATTTATAATGTTAAGAGGTTTTATGTGTTTATGTATTTAATGGTTAATGATGTGTTGTTTTATCTTTAAAATTAATAAAAATTTGTTTCAAAAAAAAAAAAAAAACACCTCTGCTCATTTATCTCTATATAGCTTTATTGTCTGTTCTTCCAGTTTGGAGAGATGCTATTGGACTTGTTTTGTGTCCCTTGTTGTTATGAAAATCTAACTTGGCTTTGGCAGCCAACATCCTTAATTTGCTGGTAACCTATTTCAATTTCAATTCCATTTTCAAATTCCATGTTGCTCATGGGAGCAAGAACAACATGGATTTCAAGAAAGTCTTTCTAATGCTATTCTGGGCTACATACAGATTATGGGCATCTGCAAGAAGGATTTGCCACCCTCTGCTATAATGAGTTAATTAAGATGGAGTCTCTTTGTCACTCTGTTCTCCACCTCTCTGAACATCTTTCTGAGGTAGATATACAATTTGCACTTTTCTAGTTTTCCCAAAATCTCTCATACTCTTAACATTAAATGGGATTATTAACTCACTGCCAATTCATCTATGTAGCTTTCTGCAAATGTAGTTCTGTGGTGGGAAAAAGAAATAACCCTGAGGAACAGGAGGGAGAACTGATACCAAGGCAGTGATCTGACAAAAGAAATCTGAGTCTAGGACAGAACTGAAATCTGAGTGTGTCAGACAAGACTCTCTCTACCAGTTACAGTTCTGTCCCGGACTCAGGTTCCTTTTATTCAACTGTGGTCTTAGCAGCAGATTTTCCTCCTATTCCTCGAAGTTATTCTTCTCTTTACAAATTCAAATTCTTCACTAAAATTCTTCAACAAATGCTTAAAGGATGATTGTGGTTAAATCAGTTTTACCATGGCTTTTTGAGCTTTATGAAATGCAGCCTATGTTTTCATACCAGCCTTTCTTTTCCATTGCTCAAGCACTGAAGACCTTCTATGGAAGGCTGTTAAGATTCACACATGTTTTAACCACATTTGCACTGTCAATGTTTCAGAAGTCTACAAAGAAATCTTAGAAAAGGAATCTTACACTTTAATAACTAGAGATAGTTTAAGCAGCCATTTTAGGTGTCACAATTTCTGTTAAACATTATTCAGGAGTCAGCAATCAATTCTCTCTAGGGAAGACTTTAAAAGGAGAAAAAAAGAACCCTTATAGACTTCCTTCTATAGACAGCACATATTACAAAATTTGTTTAGCGCTCATAGCATTAATTCATTGGGCAAAACCACCGAGAACAATCTATGCTAATAAAATGCATAGGTAATGCTGGTCTATGGCTATATAACACCCCTAGGCTGCTAGAACTGGGTTCAGGACAATTCACCAAGGTCAATTTTCCATGGCCAACTCACTGCAACCAACTCGTTATGGTCAATTCATAATGAGTTGGTGTGCATAAATGCACAATCATGCCTACTGTCCCTGTCCTATTGTCCCCAATTATTAATTCCTATTTTTTTATATTTAAACTTATGTTTATTCTTATTTCTATTGTATTGTAAGCTTTTGACAAATAAATATATAAATAAAAGACCCCAAGACAACTCACTACAGCCAATTCACCACAGAAAAACTTGCCATGGGACAGTTCAACATTTTAACTCATTTGAGATTTCCCGTTTGAGCCTCATCAGCAACAGACCGAAACCTCATCTCTGCGAGGCTTTGATCCATGCTCGCTGCTGGAGCACCCTGAGCCAGCTGGTTTCAGGGCTAAGCCACCCCGTAGAGGTGGTGAAGAGGGAGGAGACTGCCAGCAGGGTTGAGGAGAGCCGCATCTCTCCTCCCCAGCTAGCCATTACTCCCTTTCCCGAAAGTGGTTGCAGTGGTGGTCAGAAATGGCCACCACAAAGAAGAACTTGACCGGAAAAGAATGTGCAGGAGGAAGATAAGAAGAGAAAATTTTGGTTGACCGGGTCAAACAGCAAAAGCAACAAATAAGGTACCCTGGAATGGAAACTATTAAAAAACAATAACATTGTTCCCTAAGAAGATTTTTAAGCTGCGAAGGAGAGAGAAAAGGGAAAAGATTTGGTTTTTCCTTTTTCTCCTTTTCCTATACCGACAGCTAAGAGATTTAAGCAAGAAATTGGAAAAAAATCCACTTTGACATCAATAGGCATTTAATGCTGAAAATAAAAAGTCAAAGGGATAATAAAGATTTCTGCATAATTAAAAGTTTTTGAAAACAGGAAAGGAGAGAAAAGGAATAAAAGGGCAAGATCTGGAAGGGAGGAGACTGCCTGGAATTAAAAAAGAATTTACAGCAAAATCTCAACAAGACTTCCAAAAGATACATTCTAACTGAAATATCGCAACAAAAACCCCAGGAAGAGAAAGTCAAAAAAGAAATAAGAAAACTCGGGACTATCTGGATTACTTGATGATTCCTGGATTCTTGGTTATTGTTTTGAATGACTAAAATAATTAGTCCTTGATTTGGTGGTTGTTTAAAACTGTTTAAAATGGCTCCACTTTTAAAAGAACTGAAAATGGAACTTAAAAAGTACAAAGAAGATGCACAAGAAGGGAAAGGTTCTTTTGGCTTTGTATTTCAGTTTTTAGAAATGGAGATTTGGAATTATGAGAAACAACAAGAAATGCCTGCAGAACAAGAAGATTGTGACAAAGAAGAAGCCATCTTTAATGAACAAGTAATCTTAGATGGGGGAAAAAAAGGAAAGCGGGGAAAGAGAATGGAAAGTTTAAGATTGGGAAAAACAACTCCCCCCAAAATAGAGTGAAAAATAAGTATAAAATTAGAAAGCAACAGAAGAAGGAAATGCAGAAGAGAGAATTAGAACTAGATAGACAAGGGGGTAAAAGGGGAGGGAGAGAGAAGAAAGAAAGAAAAAGAAGTTATAAAGGACAAAAACAAAATATAGAGAAACAGGGCCTATTTAGAGATAGTCGGTGAAAATTTAATGGAAAAAGGGATTCTGCAAAGGTACATAAGATAGTATTGTTATATTAGAAATAGAAATAATTTTAGAAAATATGAAACAATGTATGATTAAAATGTTTGATAAGATAGCTATTGTAATTCAGTGGAATGCTTGTCAATAAATAAATGTAACAAAAGGTATATTTAATGATTTATAAAACATATGTGAAGAGAAATAAGGGAAAATTAATTATGGAGATTATATGTGTTTTTAAGGAAGTATGATATTTAATTGAAAAGAAGTATTAAAAGATGTTAAGATTTTAATGATTATTAATGATAGAACTGAACTGGAATGGAATGAGGGTTTATAATTACATATATTTACAATCTTTTTTAAAAAGAATATATTGTATATTATAAGAATGTACCGGTTTCCAGTTTCGCGTGGCTTCGGGGCAGCAGGAATTCGTGACAGCTCGCGATTCCTGCTGTGCTAGCCGCCGAGGTACCCCCGATCCAGATGGGTCAGGGGGATATGGCTGCCCTGTAGGGACAGCTGAAGAGAGAGGGGAGTCGGACAGGGGGTTGGGGGTGTCGCAGACCCCCTCCTTCTCCAGAAAAACCCCTTTTTCCCAAGGCGGTGGAGCGGCGGTCAGCAATGGCCGCCACAAAGAAGCCAGCAACCGGGTAAGATTGCGCTGGAGGAAGTAAGAAGAGTGAAAGTGCTGTCTGAGCCGGGTCAAGTAACATCTTTCAAATTGGTTGGAACTGAGCTGTTTGAATTGCTGGAGGATACA
Source organism: Hydrophis major (assembly GCA_033807585.1). NCBI lineage: Eukaryota > Metazoa > Chordata > Lepidosauria > Squamata > Elapidae > Hydrophis > Hydrophis major. The sequence continues at coordinate 185,655,151 of CM066331.1, read as the reverse complement.
TTGTATCCCTAAGAAGATCGAAAGTGGCGGAGAAGCTGTTAAAGGGAACTTTTTTTTTTCTTTACTCTCCCACCCCATGGAAACAGCAGAAATGTTTGGACATATTGGACATTGAAAGTGAATTGTTTTGAGAGTTGAAGCTAAGGGACAAAAGGATTTTTGGACATTGAAAAACTTAAGAAATTGGAAAACCCTTGTTGGAGGTATGGATTTCTGATTATTTAAAATTGATATTGCAAGTGGGAAGGGAGAGGAAAAAAAATTGGAGCAGAAGCTGAAAAAGGAGGAGATTGCCTAGAATCCCAAAGAAAGGTATATGGTAATTGGACCTCTTTGATTAAACATTAACCCCAGAAAGAGAAAGAGAAGAAGGAAGAAAAGTATTAATTTTTGGAACTTTTTTTTGAATTATTTTTGATTAAAAATACTTGTGGTTGTTTTGGGAAAAGTTTCTCTTTTCATAATGGCATCGCTTGTGGATGAACTAAAGACTGAATATCAAAAATATAAAAAGGAAGATACTTTGGACACTTTGTTTCAATTCTTAGAAATGGCGTTATGTACTTATGAAAAGTTGACTACGCAGCAGAAGGACTGGGACAAAGAAGAGGAAGAAGAAGCCATCTTTGATGAACAATGGGTTCTTTCCGGGGAGGAGGAGAAAAAGGATAAGAAAAAGGGGATTTTAAGAATTATAAAAACAACCAAAGAAGAGAAAAATGAGCGGAAAGGTGGAGGCAAGGTTAGAAAGCAAAGGAAAAGGAGTAAGAAAAGGGAGGAGGAAAGACAAAGGGGTAAAAAGGGCAAGGAGAAGAATAAGCAAGAGAGAAAGGGGGGAGGAGGAGCCTCAATGGGGGGAAGCAAGATCTAAAGAAAAAAAGTTTATTCAGAGACAATGGGTGAATTTAATTTAGGATAAAAGAGGGATTCTGGAGGGTACATAAGATTGTGTTTTTTATATGTGTATTTAGAGTATAAAATTCATTGTGTAATTTTAGAATCTTTTAAACAGAATCCCAAGAAAAATTGTTATATGAAGTACTTTTAAGTTAGGGTAATGAGTTATAGACGTTACTCCAATTGGTGTATAGGAGAAGTATAATAAAAGAAAAAAGATGAATGGATAGTTGGAAATAGAACAGACAAAGAATATTATTGAAAATGGTAATAAGATATGAAAGGATATATAAAGGTTTTGTTATGCTTTTTTTTTTTGATGTTGTATATTGAAAAAAGGCAAAAAAAATTTTTTTTAATTAATAAGAAATAATTTGGATGAAAAGGAGAAGTTGGGATAAGATATGAAATTAAATAGACAAAGTATTGATACTATAATTTGGGATTGTTATGTTCTATTGGTTTTCTTCTTTTATTTTTTCTTAGAAAAGAACTTATAAGCTGTTATGCCTTGTGCATTGTTTATATAAAATTGATAAAAATGGTTTATATATATAATATAAAAAAGAAAATGATAATAAGATATGGAAGGATATATAAAGTAAATATGATGTTTGAATTTGTGTCTGTGCGAAGAGTTTCAACCCGGGATCAGACAACCTTCAGAAAAGATCTTTTAGTTTTGTTTGTGTTCTGTAAAATCAATAAAATTTGTTTAAAAAAAAAAGAATGTACCAAGCAGAATTCAATTGGAAGCTATCTATTATGTATTATATTGAAGGTCATAACCTTAAGGTATATATTGAAGTTTAAACAAGAGTTGAATGGATGTAATTAAAAAATATAAAGGTGTCATACTTCAATTAGTAACTACAGGAGAAAATTTGTTTAATGAGAAAAGATAATGTGAAATTGAAACAGAACAGACAAAAGTATAAATATAATGATTTGAATTGAGATGAGATCATTGAAATAAAATTGAGAAAATTAAAAGAGGGGAAAAACTATATAGAAAATGTAAAATAGTATAAGATATGGAATAGAATACAAAAAGGAGTATGAAATTGAGTTTTGTGTCTGTATAAAGAAGTTCAACCCGGGACCATGCTATTTTCAAAAAAGATGTTTTACTTGTATTTTGTATGTGTAAAAACCCAAATAAAACTTTATTTTTTTTAAAAAAAATATTAACTCATTTCATTCAGTTATTTTTACTATTTGTGACCTTGTTTTCATCAAAATTATTGTAACTCTTGTATTTCTGGATTGGCTTTCTTTCTTTTATTATTATTGGCCATGGTTCCACCCAAATTAATTTAACTTTTGTATGTGAATTGGCTGTGGTGAGTTGTAAATGGTAGTGCCACCTCCTGCCAATATAAAATTTTGTATTTTTAGAATGATTCAGAAAGAGGTATGGTATTGGTGCTTCTAAGCTTTGGCACCCTAGATCATTGCCTACTAAGTCTTACCCTACAGCCACTCATATGAATAATAGCGATAATGTGTTTCAGCATATTTCAGTTTATAGAAAGACTATAGGTAGTCCGTGCTTATAACCATTCATTTAGTGGCCATTTGAAGTTATGACAGTACTGAAAAAAGTGACTTATAGCCAGTCATCACACTTCTGACATGAGGACTGTTCCTGCAGTCATGTGATTATGCTTGGGCAGCCATTGCAGATTTTTATTGATAGCAACACCCCACAGTTATGTAATCAGCATTTGCAACCTTAGCCAGCTTCTGATAAACAAAGTTAGTTGTGAAGCCGATAGGAGTTTGCAACTTGCACTTACATGATGTATCATTTAATTCCAGTTTCATTTGGTGATGGGGTTGCCAGTCCCAGTTAGGTCCATTAACTTACAACTTTTCTTTTAAACAACATGATCATTACAGCTCCCTTAACTTCCCCACCTTCCAATTTTACTCATATGGTCTTTGATATCTGTATCTGCTTGTGGGAAGTGACTCATCATGAATATCTTGTTAATTTGAATTTTAAATGCCTCTTATCTTCAGGCAGACAAAGCCTGCCTATTTCTCAAGCTGACCAAGGATAAATGCAGTTTATTTTTCAATTTGGACAGAATTCATTAAACCTTAACTCCCTGTATGTAAAGGAGGAGGAAAAAAAAGCAAGCAATTGGCATTTAGCTTCTGTCTTATTCTAGAATAAAATATACATTACACTAAATGTATTATTTACAGCAGCTTCAAAGTTAACTAAATATTAGTTACATGTATAACCCTGATTTCTCAATAGCTACATTGCATATGGAGGAAAATCTAAAGCTTCCTTTCTTTTCTACAGCTCTATTAAAAACAGACAAAAACCTTAAGAAATCTTTACTACAATTATCAACATCAACAAAGTTAAAGTAAATGCCAGTAAGTGTTGTGTTTCTTACCATATTTGCATATGGAGTGTTTTTTCACAAGATTTTGGCAGAAAAGGCGATAACATGTATTGCTCTTCCAGCAAAAATCAGTCTTTTAAACAATGTGATTAGGATCTTATATAAGCAGATGGTACAACAAGATGTATCTTATTTCATAACACACTTCCAGCTGCGCCCTCCTCTTCATTCCACCCACCTTCAAATTTCCCAGAGTTCTTTGTTTTGTCATAATCACCATGTCTGCAATTGAGCAGGCTTGCTGGGTTATCTTTTGCCTACTCCTACCACCTCCCCAATTTTCTGACTTGCATACATACACACCAGAGGTGGCATTCAGCAGGTTCTGACCAGTTCTGGAAAACTGGTAGTGGAAATTTTGAGTAGTTCAGAGAACCAGCAAATATCACCACTGATTGGAGATTTTACAGTATCTGCCCCTGCCGTGCACCAATCCATGCCCACAGAAACGGTAATAAAATTTTTTTGAATCCCACCACTGATACAAATAGTATATGACAACTTGAGACTTCTTTTGACTATGCTGGTATCTCCTACTGTAGTGTCACTCAAACTTGATGGCTTGAAGATGGAATGGGATGTTTAGGTGCCCACCTTTGGCTGCACCCCCATATCCCCTAACCACCCATCTCACTTGATTCACAGCCAGTTTTCCTCTCCTGCTGATGCTCCCCTGGCCATTCTCCATGGCCTACTGGCCTTCTGGCCCAAAATCCCTGACAATTTATCCAGGCCTGTTTGACCCAGGCCTTTGGCTGCATGGAACAAGAAGCCACCAGCCAGTGGGGGCAGGTGTTAGTGAGTGATTGGTGGCAGGTTATGGGGAGGCAGCGGCAGGATATGGGAGGCACACCATTGTGAGGGCTATCAGGGAGGGTGCACCAGGCAACTGGCAGTGGTGGCATGCAGAGGCCATTGTGTGTGGGGGGGGGGCTTGGGAGAGGTGCCAGGCCACTGGCAGAAGCGATTCCAGGGTGGCCGTGGGAGGGTACTCCAGGCAACTGTCGGCAGTGGCGATGGCATGTTGAAGTAATCTCAGGGGATGGGGAGGGGGTGTGGAAAAGCAACAGAGGCTTTTGAGCAATAACTACAGGCTGGAAGCTTTAGATTCAGCTTTGGACTGGTCTTCTGGAGACAAAACTGATTTAGGAGAGCTTTCTTATCATTAAATGGGGCAAGCTATTGCTGCTGCATTTGAGGATCTGTGTCACATCCATGCTGCTGAAGTAGACCAAAGTAACAGGCAGGCAGGCAGGCAGGCAGGCAGGCAGAGCAAGGTTTGGCCTAATTTTCTACCCAGAAACAATTCAGAGGCTTCATTTAGATTGTCCTCCCTGCACTACTTGCACGCACTGCAGGGGGAGTAAAATGCAGAATCTTATCTGCTCCAGGGAAGCATACATTTGCCTGGCACACTCCCCCATGTCTCCCCACAATTGCTTCTGCATGCCATCACTGCCAGTTGCCTGGCATCCCCCTACCTCCATGACTGCTTCTGCATGCCACCGCTGCCAGTTGCCTGGTGCACCCACACACACACAGAGCCACCCTGCGATGGTTTCTGCATGTCACCACTACCAGTTGCCTGGCATACCTCCCTTAATGGTTCCCACAATGGTGCTCTGACCCCTTCTATAGCCTGCCATTGATCACTCACTGCCACCTGCCCCCATTGGCTGGTGGCTTCTTGTCCTGAGTAGCCAAATGTCCAACTCAAACAGTGTCTGGGTGAATGGGCAGGGCCAGAGAGCCAGGAGACCCTTGGTCATGGATAATCACCAGGGGGAGGACAGCGGAGGAGGAAAGCTGGCTGGGAATCAGCTGAGGAGGTTGCTGGGGAAAAAAGGGGGTGTGGCCAACGGTGGACGCCTAAACCCTTTTGAAGATGTGTGGTCTTCAGCTCCCAGAATTCTCCAGCCAGTATAGCTGATAGATGAATGGATACATGGCAAACAAACTCTGCACACCCAATAAAAGCATAGTATAAGTCCCTTTTGATATTATATTAGGATCAAAGATCTTTGCTGCTATGGGATTAGTTATAAAGAGGCACTTTCCCTAGATTTGTGACTTATGATTTATGTATCCATTACTGAAAATGAGCTGCCACGCTGAATCCATTTGAACTTCCTAGCATCCTAAAATCCTAAAATAATAGTAATGGAGTTAAAAGGCACCACAGGTGTTATGCCTATAAACCTGGACAAGAAATGCTATGTTTTAAATCAGGAATATATTTTGAAGCGTCTTTTTAAAATGTATTTTAAATATATATGTAAAATGTTTTTAAAATAAACTGGCAAAAAGTATGAATGTGATGAGGATGTAAGCTTACGTATTATTCATGTGACTCTTTTCCCCTGCCTTCTAATATAGAAAGTGACAATTCATGGTCTCAAGACTAGAAGAATCTTAATAATGATCAATTATTTTATTTCTCCAGTTATGAGCGGCAAGTATTATTCTGTCAATCTAAAGGTAGTTTATTTGCAATGTCTTTCCAATATCAGTTCTCCAAGTAAATAAATAGACGATTGCTTTCAAGACCTGAAAACGTTTCTGTAATGAATGTGGTAGATCCATTCCAAGAGATTCAGGCATTGAGCTGAAATAAACCAGGTTAAAAGTGTCATAACCTTACCCCTGAAAAACAACAACACCCTTTTCCCATTTTAGGGAGACTTCTGGAAGGAGAAGGGAGTCATTTCCATTTTTGCTCTTGCTATTTTTTCCATGGGAGTCCTTCTCATGGGACTAAATGAAAGTTTAAAAACAGAAGCCCCAACTCGTACAGATTTGGTTTGGAGGTCAGGAAGGTTGAGGCAATTTAATGAATCTATATAAATTTAAATGAGTTTATTGCTTTTAGGGGAGTTTGTGATCTGAGTTCAGTAACTTTGCATTGTATTTGTAGATGATCTGAATTGAGGAAGAAGCTGGTAGAAGAAAGAAGCTTTTCAGAAGTAAATGTTAACATCTCCTACCTTTTTTTTTCCTCCTTTTATGCCTTTCAACTTCCTTCTACTTCTTTGATCTTAATATATATCGGAAATGGTTTGAACTCTTAAACAATCTAGAATTCTTTTGGTTGCCCTTCACATATGTCTCAACCTAACATTCATCTATATGCTCAATTTAACAAAAAATCTGAATGATCTACTTCATTGCAAAATTCACCCAACTGGCAAATTAATCCAAATATATATACACAATAACAGTTACAACATAAACCTAAGAGTATGATTAACATAAACTTTCATCTCTATGCTAGCTCTCACACGACCCTTACCAGCAGATTGACCTAGCCCCAAATCTAACATTTATCTCTTCAAGAAGGGGGCATGCATAAGCGCACCAATTTGCCTACCATCCCCGTCCTATTTCTTTTCTTTCTTTTTTTTTGAAAACAATTTTATTGATTTTCTACAAACAAAAACAAACAAGACATAAAAACGTCAATTCTCTTATGTACATACAGTGTGTCAGTTGGTTCATCAGTTTTGTGCATTCATTTCGTAGTCTCAATTACAGTTATATTACATAACAACTCATATTGTCAATCCAAACTTATATATCCTAATATCACTGTTAAAAAATCACTATTAAAAATCACTATTAAAAAATCATTTGACTATACTTTTAATCATGCATGCTTTATGAGATAACAAAACTTTAAACAGTTTATTCTATAAAAAATCATATAATCATACCAGATCTGTCCTACAAGCTCTTTATAAATATAATGTCAAATAACAAAAGAAAAAAAAAATAAAGATATTCCTTGCTATCTAACATTCTAGATATTCTATTGTTGTATTTTGTCATCGAACCATTGATAGAAAAGATCCCAAATTTCATAAAATTGTTTATCCTCTTGCTCTCTAATTTCAAATGTCAATCTACTCATCTCAGCACATTCAAATATTTTCTTAATAATTTCTTCCTACGATGGTATTTTCTCATTCTTCCAATTCTGAGCAAATACAATCTTAGCCGCTGTTAATACATTTACAATCAGATATTTCAAGTCTTTACTATAAGTATCTGGTAAGATTCCCAATAGAGAAAACTCCGTTTTCAACTCTATACGTTTCTTTATCATTTTTTCCAACCACATGCGAATTTTAATCCAATATTTTCTAGCGTTCTCACAAGTCCACCACATATAGTAATATGAGCCAGGTATCTGATGACATTTCCAGCATTTTTCAGATTTATTCTTGAACATTCTTGCTATTCTTGTCGGGGGAAAGTGCCACCTGTAAAACATCTTATACAAGTTTTCTTTATATGCTGTTGACATTTTCATTTTATAATTTTGAGACCACAGTTTTTGCCATTTCTCTAGATCAATCCCATATCCAAAGTTCTTCCCACAAACAATCATAGTTTCTTTAACTTGTTCTTCCTCTAGCTTAATTCCCAGTAGATAACCATATAATTTTTTAATCACCTTCTCATCAGTACCCATCAAGATCTTATCTAGATCAGTCTGTTTATCATAAAATCCCTCTGTTTTAGCATCTTCATCATACCTTGAATGTATTTGCGCATATGAAAACCAATTCATCTTTATACCTTGTTCCTTTAAATTTTGTATCGATTTAAGTTCACCCTTTTCATCCAATAGTTCCCCATATCTTACTGTTTATTCCTTCTTATAAATTATAGGATAGGAAAATGCTTCAATAGTCGATAACCAAACTGGAATTTTCAAATAACATTGTCTTTTTATCTTCTCCCAATTTAACCACAAAGACTCCCGTATATAATGTCTTCTAAAATAACCCTGTGTTTTAGTTCTTTTATACCATAAAAAAGCGTGCCAACCCAACAGCAAATCATGACCTTCTAGCGTCAACAATCTAGTCTTTCTTAATGTTATCCATTCCTTGACCCACATCAAATTTGCAGCTTGGTAGTACAATTCCCAATTGGGCAGGCCAAAACCTCCTCTAATTCTAGTGTCTTGCAAAAGCTTTAGCTTTATTCTCGCTTTCTTACCTTGCCATATATACTTCAACATAATTTTATTTAAATCTTCAAAATAGTCTTTTCCAAGCCTAATTGGTATTGTTTGAAACAGAAATAAAATTCTGGGTAAAATATTCATCTTGATTGTTGAAATTCTCCCTATTAATGACAATTGTAAGTTTTCCCATTTCTTCAAATCTAAAGTTATCTGTTGTTTAAGTTTAATATAGTTATTCTCTTTTAATGTGCTACATCTTGCTGTCAAGTATATCCCCAGATACTTGACCTTATTTGTAACCTGAATTTTCAACAGATCTGCCAGTTCTTCTCTCTGACTCAGTAGCATGTTCTTTGTCAAAAATCTTTGTTTTGTCTTTATTTATTTTCAAACCAGCCACCTCACCATATATCTCTATCTTTTCCAATAACTTTGGAGCTGTTTCTAACGGATCTTCCAAAATAAAGGCTAAGTCATCAGCAAAGGCTTATAGTTTAAATTCTTCCTTTTTAATTTTCATTCCTTTTATGCTTTTATCATCCCATATATTTCAATTCAACACTTTCAAAGTCAATACAAATAGCAAAGGAGATAGGGGACATTCTTGTCTTGTGCCTTTTCTTATATTAATAAAGTCTGTAAGTTCTCCCTCCATCATTACTGTTAGGGATAACATTGTTTTACCCGAACTGGTTTAGGTAAAATAATAACTAAGTAATCATAGTTTGTTAGTTAAAGTGTCTGCAACTTTAACTGTAGGACTGTAATTAGGGGAGTGGTTGTGAAAGCACTTTAAAAGAAGCAAGACGACAGCTTGCTCTCTCTCTGGCTTTGATGATCCCTGATTACTGCAAGGACTCAAGACTGCATTGCTCAAACGGGAAAGAAACAAAGGACTGATTTGTAAGTGAACTGACATAGGATATTCTGCACGGACTTTGCTAACTGAATATCCCTGAATGGACTGACTAAATGATACATGACTATTGGACTGTTATTTGACTATGCTATGAACTCATAATGGAATAAACTATATTTTTGATAGCACAAGCGTATCTGTTATTTTTACTGTATGTTAATAAACATATAAGCTTAGCTCACTCATTTATCTGTGTGCCTATCTGACTAATGCTGCACATTCTGTTTAGCTTGTCTCCCTAACCCTGGTTGGGGAAACCAGGCTTAACACTGGTTATGGGCCCAGAGGCTGCAAAGTCAGTTTAACTAGGATAAAACAGATTTATGTAAAAGTGAGAGTTTGTGTTGTTATACATTACAGTAAACAGACAGCTGTGTTTTATTAATTATAGTTTTATATCCATATAAGAAAACATGGCACAAGTCAATCTACAAAGTTTGTCCCTTATATCCAAGTTGGATGGAACAAACTATGTATCATGGTCTATGAAATGTAGTCTGCTTCTACGAAGAGAAGGTTTATAGAACATAATTGAAAATCCACCAAACGTAGAAGAATGGGATACAGAGGATGATGAAGATAGATTAAAGATAGAAGAATTTATGCATAAAAATGAACACGCTATTTGCATAATTGCTTTAACCTTAACTGACAAGCAACTTGTTTATATCCACGGAGAGAAAACGGCTGTTGGGTGTTGGCAGAAGCTGAAGAGGATTTATGTTCGAGATAATGTTGGTGCTCACATAAATCTTACACAGAAGCTTTTCAGTATGCATCTCCAGACGAATGGTGATATGCTGAGTCATTTGAAAACTATGCAAAGCATTTTTCAAGAACTGCACGAGAAAGAGCTTATTTTCTCTGAACAACACCAAGTCTACATAACTCTATCTTCCCTTGATGAAAGTTATGACAACTACGTAACTTCCCTTGAAATTTTGCCAAAGGAAAGCTTAACTTTAACTGATATAACTGGCAGATTGATTGAAGAGGCCAGAAGAAGGCTTGAAAGAGATCAGTTAAGGAGTCAGCAACCTCAAAAAGAAGATAATGAATCTCCTACTGCATATGCAATTAAAAAGTGTTTTAATTGTGGAGGAAGAGGACATTTGGCAAGATTTTGTAAAAAAGCAAAATGCCAGAACGCTGGCCAGAATACTAAAAGTCATCAAAAGATAAATAAAAATTTAGAGTTAGCCATGTATACTAACGGAGCTGTAAAAAATAATTTATGGGTGGTTGACAGTGGAGCATCCCACTGTATAACAAATGATAACAAAATTTTTATTAAAATGTCCAAGAGTACACAGCAGATATCGTTAGCCAATGGCTGGAAACTGAAAGCTAAAGGTCAAGGTATAGCATATTGTTCTTTTATAAAAGAGAATGTAAAAATGTTATATGTACCACAACTTAAGTTTAATTTAATTTCAGTTAGAATTTTGGTTAAACTAGGATATGTAGTTACTTTTAAAGGAGATAACTGCATAATTGAGAAAGAAGATAAAAAAATTACTGCATCTTTAAGAGGTGAATTATATGTGTTAAATGATAATGGTTTAAAGGTGGCTAACACAGTTTATGAAAATAAGAAACCTCATGATGAATGTATTCACTTGTTACATCGAAGGCTAGGGCATTTAAATTTTAAAATGCTTAATGTTGAATTATCTAAGGGAATAAGTTTGAAACCTTGTAATAAGTATTTGCAATGTAATGCCTGTAATCAAAGCAAGAGCAGGGTCACACCGGCTAATAGAGTTGATGGATTTACTTCCAAAGAACCTTTAGAGGTAGTATTTGCAGATTTAATAGGTCCGAAAAAACCAAGTGTAGGAGGAGCTCATTACATACTAAGTATAATGGACCACTATTCTAGATATGGGTTTTGCTATTTAATGAAGAGCAAAACTGAAACGTATCAAAATCTCTTTAATTGGATAAAATTTGCTGAAAGGAAAACTAAAAAGAAATTAGTAACTCTTATAACAGATAATGGTACAGAATATACAAATAATAAATTCCAGAACAGACTAAGAATGTTAGGTATTCAACATAAAATGTCTGTACCATATAGGCCACAACATAATGCCTTTATAGAGAGAAGAGGCCAAACATTACAATCAATGACACGAACTATGATGTCTGATTCAGGATTACCTGACAATTTGTGGGGAGAAGCAATAATGTGTGGTAATCATATATTAAATAATGTTGTTAATTCAACAACAGGTGAATTACCATTCACACTGTGGCATGGTACAAAACCTGATTTAAGTTACATGCACACATTTGGAGCACCAGCATGGGTGCATATCCCTTCACAACTTAGACACAAAGGACAGCATAGAGCTAAAAGATTATATTTTGTAGGATATACATCTAATCATAGATCTTATAGATTCTGGGAACCAGGTACATCTAGAGTTTACACCAGTGCTAGTGCAAAATTCCTAGAACATGTAGGATGGAATAGATTAGAGCAAGATTTAAATAATGAAGTAATTATTGAACCCTACAAAAGGCAGAAAGATCAGACTAGTTATAAGAAGAGTCCAATTAAAGAAGTCCATGAAGAGCAAATAGGACCAGAACAAGAGGAAACAGTTGATCAGGAAGAGTTAGATAATCAAAAAGAGTTAATAAATGAAAGTCCACCTGTAAGTCCTGTAATACCTAGACATACTATACGTGTAACTAGACCACCTGATAGGTATCAAGCAAGTATAGTTTGCCAAGTAACTAAAGTTCCAACTAGTGTAGATGAACTTAGGATGTATCCTGCTAAGGAACAGGAGAATTGGCAAAAGGCAATGGAAAAAGAACTAAATTCATTAAAGGTAATGAAAGTTTATAAAGATGCTAAATTACCTCCAGGAGAAAAATCCATTGGGTGCAAATGGATATTTAAAGTAAAAACTGGAAATGATGGGACTGTTACCCATAAAGCTAGGTTAGTAGCTCAAGGATTTAATCAAACTGCATCTGATTACGATGAAGTTTTTGCACCAAGTCTTAAAGCAACATCTTTAAGAGCAGCATTAGTGTGGGCAGCTAAGAAAAACTATGTCATTAACCATTTAGATGTAGAAACTGCTTATCTGCATGCACCATTGCAGCACACTATATATTTAAGAAAACCAGTAGGTATAAAAGACAATAAAGTAAATAGTAATGATTGTTGGAAACTCAAAAAGAGTCTTTACGGGTTGAAACAATCTGGGTTTGAGTGGAACCAATATATTGTGAAAGAGTTAAACAATATAGGTTTTAAATCTGGTTTAGCAGATCCATGTGTGTTTAAAAGAGAAAATAATGGAACGGTGTCATTATTGTTATTATTTACAGATGATATTGCTTTGATAACTAAGACTAATAATGAAGCTAATGAGATTGTATCATTATTAGCCAAAAAGATAAAATTAAAGCATTTAGGTGAAATTAAAAAGTATCTAGGATTGACAATTAACAAAACAAATAATGGTTTTAAGATATCTCAAGAAGATAAAATTTGCCAATTAATTAAAATGTTTAAAATGGAACTTTGTAAACCGGCAAAGACTCCAATGAGTCAGGAAGTTTGCCAAACTGGTGATCAAAGTCCCAAATTTGATAAGTCCACATATCAATCTTTGATTGGCAGCTTATCATATATAAGCAATTGGTCTAGGCCAGATATAGCTTCTAGTGTAAATCAGCTGGCACGTTTTAATTCATATCCAAAACAATGTCATTGGCAATCATTAAAGAGAATTTTAAGATATCTTCAAGGAACAATGAACCATGCATTGTATATAGAACCAAAGGGTGATTTGAGTCTTAGTGCCTATGCAGATGCAAGTTTTGCAACTGATATAAACACTAGAAAATCAACATCTGGGATGGCTATATTATTTGGTAAGACACTAATAGGGTGGAGGTCAATCAGACAACAGCATATTAGCTTGTCCACGATGGAAGCAGAATTTTCATGTCTGTCATTACTATGCACTGACTTAATTTTGTACAAACAGTTATTATTAGACATGGGTATAACTGTAAAAGATTCCATTATTGTGTACGAGGATAACCAAGCAGCTATACAGTTAGCTACTAGTATTGCTGTAAAAACTAGATCAAAGCATACTGATTTAAGATACTTAAATGTTAGAGAATCTGTAAAGAATGGGCGAATTAAATTGGAATACTGCATGACAGAAGAAAACATTGCAGACCAATTTACAAAAGCTCAAGGAGTAATTAAGTTTAAAGAGAGTTGTAACAAATATGATTTAAAGATGTTAATAGTTATATTATTATTTAACCTAAAAGGGGAGAATGTTAGGGATAACTTTGTTTTACCCTAACTGGTTTAGGTAAAATCATAACTAAGTAATCATAGTTTGTTAGTTAAAGTGTCTGCAACTTTAACTGTAGGACTGTAATTAGGGGAGTGGTTGTGAAAGCACTTTAAAAGAAGCAAGACGACAGCTTGCTCTCTCTCTGGCTTTGATGATCCCTGATTATTGCAAGGACTCAAGACTGCATTGCTCAAACGGGAAAGAAACAAAGGACTGATTTGTAAGTGAACTGACATAGGATATTCTGCACGGACTTTGCTAACTGAATATCCCTGAATGGACTGACTAAATGATACATGACTATTGGACTGTTATTTTGACTATGCTATGAACTCATAATGGAATAAACTATATTTTTGATAGCACAAGCGTATCTGTTATTTTTACTGTATGTTAATAAACATATAAGCTTAGCTCACTCATTTATCTGTGTGCCTATCTGACTAACGCTGCACATTCTGTTTAGCTTGTCTCCCTAACCCTGGTTGGGGAAACCAGGCTTAACAATTACCTTCGCTGTCTGCTTATTGTATATGGCTTCTATTGCTTGGATAAATTTTCTGGCAAAACCCATCTGTTCCAATAATAATAACATAAATCTCCAGTTCACATTGTCGAATGCCTTATGAGCATGTAGAAATATCAAAGCCATTTGCTTTTCAGGGTGTGCCTCATAATATTCCAAAATATCCAAAATTACTTTCATATTGTCTCTAATTTGTCTCTTTGGCAGAAATCCATTTTGATCTGGGTGAATGAAATTATTTAAGTATTTTTTAAGTCTTTCTGCTAAAATTGAAGCAAAGATTTTATAGTCTGCATTTAATAAAGAAATAGGTCTATAGTTCTTAATTTGCAGTGGATCAGCCTCTTCTTTTGGTAGAAGTGTAATATAAGCCTCTGACCATGTTTTAGGTATCATCTTCTTTAACATAACTTCATTCATAACTTCTAGCAATGGAATACTCAATGATTCTTGTAATGTTTTATAAAATTCTGCCGGAAGCCCATCTGGACCTGGTGCTTTCCCATTATTTTGTTTCTTAAGTGCTTCAGTTAATTCCATCATTGTGATATTGCTTTCTAGCATTTCTTCAGTCTCTTTAGGTATCTTCGGTAGATTAGCATTCTGTAGATGCTGTTTGACTTTTTGCTCATCGATATTCTCTTGTTTATATAATTGCCCATAGAAATCTCGAATAATTTCTTTTTTCTCCTAACAGACTTGGCCTTGGTCATCTATTAACTTCAATATTTTTCTTGATTCTTTCTCCTTTCTCAATTTATATGCTAGCCATCTACCTGGTTTATTTGCATCTTCAAAATAATTCTGTTTAGCATTTCTAATTTTCTGTGCCAATTCTTCTTTCTCTATTAATTCCATTTTATGTTTAGTTATATGCAACTTCAATTTAATATCCTTTTTCTGTGGCGTTTTCTGTAATTCTTTTTCAAGTCTTTTATACTCATCTTCCAAGGCCTTAGTGGCTTGCCTTTTCCTAATATTCTTTTTTCTTATGTATTCTATTATCAAACCTCTAGCATATGCCTTCATTGTATCCCAAACATTCTGTGTTGAAGTATCTTCTTTTTTATTTTCTCTCAAGAAAAAAGCCAATTCTTTCTCCATCCATTGTGTCCAAAAACATGGATGGAAAAAGCAAACAAACAAAAAAACAACAACATCCCAGTAAAAAAAAGAAGAAGAAAAGAAAAATAAAGAAAAAATTCTGAGGCTTTCCCTTTAAAATAAAAAGCAAAAATAAGAATATTACTAAAATTAAAATTTACTGAGAGGCTGGTAAGGAGGGGTACCACAACTGAAAAAAAATATAAGAAAACACTGCACTTTGTTTAATTGGCCAAGGCTCTTATTATGACTCACTTCTCCACAAGCTTCAAAGCCAAGCCTCAAATGTTGAAATGTTGATAAGAATCCAGGAAAGCACCTGTAATAATATTCTGCTGCGCTCTTCCCTCTATCTTATCAAGTTGAAATGTCCTTGAGAAGGAGTCTTTTCACAGTTCTCTCCAATTCAAATAAAATATTTTCAAGCCTCTAGTTGGCAGTGTTGCAAAGTTTCTTAATGCAGTTCCCCCCCCCCAGCCAGAAAAACTTAGTTTGAGTTAAGAAAAAAGAGAAGATATTTACATGTATATATATAACAAGAGAAAATAGCCAAAGGGAGCCTCTGTTCTAAAAGAAAATTTAAAAATCAAAAAGGAGCATACGAATATATATAAGGGAGAATTCAGTCCGGTTAACTACAAAATCACGCTAAAATCCAAAGAAAAGGTAATAGAAAGAAAAAAAAAAAAGACTCAAGCCTCAATTTGACGTCCCTTTAAAATACGCCGCTCATACAGATTTGTCAGAAAAAAAATCTCACAGGTTTCTTCTCATATTCAGAGTGTCCTTTCAAATCTCAGCAAATTTACAAAAAAAGAGAGACTTTCTCACCCAGCTGACACACTTTCACTTCCAGCCTCTTCCTTTCCAGAGCTGTCCCGACTTCAGCAGCTATGGAGGCTGCCTCTCCGCCGCCAGCAAAAGGACTTCTCCCGGATAAAACCAGGGACTTTGCGATGTCCCTGGGATCCAGAGAGTGTGTCTTTCACGGTCACCGTCTCTACAGGATAGTTTAGATCCATTGGGACCGACCAGGGGCGAAAATATCAGCTGTGATCTCGGAGCCCCAAAATTGCAGCTGTATCGCCGAAACGAAGCTCCGCCTTCTCCCTATTTCTTTTCTTTTTTATTTTTCTTATATGTATCCATGTATTCATAACTATGTTTTTACTTATATCTATTATTTTGTAAGCAATTGACAATAAATAAATAAATAAATAAATAAATAAATAAATAAATAAATAAATAAATAAATAAATAAAGTTTTCCTACCATGTTTCCCCAATAAGACCAGGTCTTATTTTCTTTTAGACTTAAAAATAAGCACTTGGTCCTATTTTGGGGGAGGTCTTATTTTTTGAGGTGCAGGAGGTGGCAAGCATGGTCACCTTGTGGCTGCTCAGCTCCTTAATCATGACCTGTGGATCAGCTGAGCACACACTTTCCTTAATCTTTCAGAATTGCCTGCTGATTGCCTTCTCTCAAGCAGCAGCAGCCAGGTAAGATGTGAGGTGGGGGGCAGCCAATTCCAATGGGTCGCATGGCTTTCTGCCTCATTGTAGCAGCAGCCTGAGCAACACCCAAGCTCCAGCCTGGAGGAGTACAAACCATGGTTGTTGCCTGCTCCAGAGCTACAAGGTGAGCTTCAGAAGACTCTTGGCTGTGAGGTTGCTTATCACTGTGGGCAGGGCTGGGACTAGCAAGAATATGCCAGAAACATCTCCAGGCACCAGGAAAGACAGAACTTCTGGCCCTCGTTGGCTCAGCTGATCTGTGGACCACAATTAAGGGGCCAGGCAATCATGAGGTGACCAGGGAAGGGAAGAGCTGTCTCCTGTGCTGGCCTTCACTAGGGTTTATTTTTGAGGTAGGGCTTATATTAGGTCCACTCAAAAAAAAAAAACAGGCTAGGACTTATTTTCGGGGTAGGCTGTATTTTTTGGGAATCATGATGGATAGTTTAGATACAATTTTGCCACAGATGGGATGCTACTGGTTCGGCCCAGTTCTATAGAACCAGTAGCTGTGAAGAGCAACTGACATAAAACTGGTTCGATGGTTGGCCCACCCACCTGCCCGGGCTGTAGGCTTTCCTTTATTCCCTGCTTTTCCCTCCTCAGCTGCTTTGCATGGCACAGCTGAGGTTCAAAAAGCAGGAAACAAGAGGATTTTCAAACACTGCATGCCCGCATGCAGCACTTGTCAGCTTTCCAGGCAACATAGCTGATTTCTTGCAAATGGTGTACACAGCGTAGTTCAGAGAACTGGCAAATTGCTCCACTAGCTGGCCCCGTCCCTGCCCACCCACTCACTCCTTACCTGGCATGTGAGCTATCCAACTTGCCTGGTTTGGTAAGCTGCTAGTTTTCCTTTTTTCCCCTGTCCATCAGCTGTTCTGTTCTGCCAGGAGATTTAGATTAGCTAGAAAGCAGGAAATCCTTGGATTTCTTGCTTTCTAGCTAATCTAAAAGCAGAGCTGAACTTTCCTTAGGGCTGAAGCTTCTACTTTTCATTTCAGAGTCAGACTCAGGTAGCCAATTGGAGATAGATAAATCTCTAAGTGATTCTGTGAGCATCTCAATCTGCCTGCCTGCTTTGCTTGCTTTTGAATAAAAGTTGCTCTTTTTTTATAAAAAAAACCCCAATATTTACATAAATATTTATAATATTTACATACAAGCTATGCCCACCCAATCACATGACCACCAAGCCATGCCCAGTCAGTAAGCCACACCAACCCAGTCACATGACCAAGCCACACCCACAAATTAAGCCACACCCACAGAACCGGGGGTGTGGAAATTTGAATTCCATCCCTGATTTTTTATACACCTATGTTAAATTAATA
Source organism: Hydrophis major (assembly GCA_033807585.1). Classification (NCBI taxonomy): domain Eukaryota; kingdom Metazoa; phylum Chordata; class Lepidosauria; order Squamata; family Elapidae; genus Hydrophis; species Hydrophis major. Next base: position 185,637,119 of record CM066331.1, on the reverse strand, counting down.
TAAGAAGGTTGTGGTTCCCTGTTTTCCCCCATATAATGTTTTCTTCTTTCCATTGGCTCTTTAAAAGTTTCTGTTTTAAAATTTTACACTAGTGATATCAGGTATAGCTAAAAATAAAGACTTAGCATCCATCATGCTAAAGTGAAATTATGATTTTTGGAAAACAGCCAAAGTAGGTCATAATGGCTTGTTCAAAGATATTTCATAGAACTGTATACACGATTTAGAAATTGGACATATGTTTTAATGAGACAATGTCCTGCATGCATATGAAGATTGCATTAGAGTAGCATCAAAGAAAATAGAGCTTATTTTACATTTGTACTATATGAAAGGGAGTAGCTTGTTGAGCCAATTTCAAACTCCTGCTAAAACAAGGATTTATTTCAATGCTCAGGGCAGAAATCTGTGATTTGCAAATCATTGTATAATGGCTCTTGGAATTTTACAGAAATATTGTTTTTGTCAATGATGATTGGTGCTTCCATAAGGAGCTCCTGCTTTCTTTGTTCATGCTGAGCTCAGCCTCCTCTCACCAATCCTTCGCATTCATAAATTTGATTAAATATAATAAACATCTCACAGAGGGGTAACAAGTCTTTGGTACTGAAGCATTGTAAGACTTGGACATCAGTGCTCACTGATCTACTGCATTCATATTCTTTTCTATCTGTGGGTAAACCTGGGTTGAATCACCCTAGTGAGCTGAGAGACTGGAGTGTTCATGCAGTTTAGGACTGTCAGATAAGCCATCAGAGTCTTCATTGCAAGATAGCTGAAAATAGATTAGGAGAAGACAGTTATAATATAATCTCATATAAATTGTACCAACAGGGACCCACAGCCTTAAGTTTTCACTATGCCAGAGATAGTGACTTATACAATTAAATTCCAGGGTTGTAAAAATTCTTTCATCCCAGATTAAATATTTGCTTCCTTATTTTTATTTATTTATTTATTGAATTTATATTGCTGGCTATTCACCCATGGTGACTCAAGGTGGCTTACAGAATGTAAAACCATATTGAAAATGATGACTGGTGCTTCCATAAAGAGCTCCTGCTTTCTTTCTGAGCTCAGCCTCCTCTCACCAATCCTTCGCGTTCATAAATTTGATTAAATATAATAAACATCTCACAGAGGGGTAACAAGTCTTTGGTACTGAAGCATTTAAGACTTGGACATCAGTGCTCACTGATCTACTGCATTCATATTCTTTTTATTTATTTATTTATTGAATTTATATTGCTGCCTATTCACCCATGGTGACTCGAGGTAGCTTACAGAACGTAAAATCATATTTAAAATTAAAAAAACAATAAAAACCAACAAAAAGAATTGAATAAATTGATAAAGTAGATAGAACAATAGAACAAAATCTGAAAAAAAAAATGAATAAAAAATCACCCCTCAACTCCCAACCCCCACCCCGATGACAGCAGATCACGTCATTTGATGGACTCCATCCTGATCTGGATTCCCCAGGTCCGATGGCAATAACAGGTCTTCAGTACCTTATGGATGAATATTAGAGAGGGGGCCATTCTAATCTCTGAGGGAATGATGTTGACAGAGAGAACCACCATGGAGAAGGCCCTTCTTTTGGGTCCCACCAAGTGTATCTCCCTAAGGGATGGGACCCACAGCATTCCCTGCCTCCCCGCTCTAATGGGTTAGGTAGATGTAACCGGCAAGAGACATTCTCTCAGATAACCTGGTACCAAGCCATGAAGGGCTTCAAAGGTGACAACCAGTATCTTGAATTGTGCCCAGAAGCAAATTGGCAACCAATGCAGCTCCCACAGGAGAGGTGAAACATGTGCACACTGGGGTCTGCACAAAACTATGCAGGCTGCTGCATTTTGCAACAACTGGAGCTTCTGGATGTTCTTCAAGGGCAGTCCCATGTAGAGTGCATTGCAATAATCAAGACGGAAAGTGACCAGGGCATGAGTGACTGTGAGTAAGGACTGTTGGTCCAGGAAAAAGCATAACTGGTGCACAACCTGCAGTTCCGCAAAGGCCCTCCTGGCCACGACCGCCACCTGCTCTTTGAGCAGGAGTTTGAATCCAGGAAAACCCCTAGATTACACACACTCGGTCTTGCAAGGGTTTAGTTTCAATCCGTTGCTCCCCATTCAGCCCCTAACAGCTTCCAGGCACTGCGAGAGGAAGGACACAGCAACACTTAATTCACCACGGGCCGAGACATACAGCTGAGTATCATCAGCATATTGGTGATAGCTCAGTCTATGGTGATGGATGATCTCACCCAGTGGCTTCATATAAATGTTGAACAGGAAAGAGTACTGAGCCCTGCAGAACTCTGTAAAGCATTGGGCAAAGGCTGGATCTCTCCCCTTCTATCAACACTGACTGAGAGTGGCTGCAGAGGAAGGAAGTGAACCAGGACAGCCTCCCACTCCCATCCCATGAAGTTGCCCCAGGAGAATCCCATGGTCAATGGTATTGAAAGCCACCGAGAGGTCAAGTAGAGCAAGGATGGATACATTACCCCCATCCCACTCCTGCCAGAGATCATCCAAAAGTGTGACCAATGCTATTTCTGCCCCAAATCCAGACCTGAATCCTGACTGGTAGGGGTTGAGATAATCCATGTTATCCAGAAACCTCTGGAGCTGCTGCACAACCACCTTCTCAACAACCTTCCCCAAAAAGGAAGATTGGAGACAGGTCAGAAATTATCCAACTGGGTGGAGTCCAGCGATGGCTTCTTAAGAAGAGGGTGGACCAGGTTTCCGGTTTTGTGTGGCTTCGGGGCAGCAGAAATTCGTGACAGCTCGCGATTCCTGCTGTGCTAGCCGCCGAGGTACCCCCGATCCAGATGGGTCAGGGGGATATGGCTGCCCTGTAGGGACAGCTGAAGAGAGAGGGGAATCGGACAGGGGGTTGGGGGTGTCGCAGACCCCCTCCCCCTCCGGAAAAACCCCTTTTTCCCAAGGCGGTGGAGCGGCGGTCAGCAATGGCCGCCACAAAGAAGCCAGCAACCGGGTAAGATTGCGCTGGAGGAAATAAGAAGAGTGAAAGTGCTGTCTGAGCCGGGTCAAGTAACATCTTGCAAATTGGCTGGAACTGAGCTGTCTGAATTGCTAGAGGATACATTGTATCCCTAAGAAGATCGAAAGCGGCGGAGAAGCTGTTAAAGGGAACTTTTTTTTTTTTTCTTCACTCTCCCACCCCATGGAAACAGCAGATATGTTTGGATATACTGCACATTGAAAGTGAATTGTTTTGAGAGTTGAAGCTAAGGGACAAAAGGGTTTTGGGACATTGAAAAACTTAAGAAATTGGAAAACCCTTGTTGGAGGTATGGATTTCTGATTATTTAAAATTGATATTGCAAGTGGGAAGGGAGAGGAAAAAAAATTGGAGCAGAAGCTGAAAAAGGAGGAGGTTGCCTAGAATCCCAAAGAAAGGTATATGGTAATTGGACCTCTTTGATTAAACATTAACCCCAGAAAGAGAAAGAGAAGAAGGAAGAAAAGTATTAATTTTTGGAACTTTTTGTTTTGGAATTATTCTTGATTAAAAATATTTGTGGTTGTTTTGGGAAAAGTTTCTTTTTACATGATGGTATCGCTTGTGGATGAACTAAAGACTGAATATCAAAAATATAAAAAAGAAGATACTTTGGGCAGTTTGTTTCAATTCTTAGAAATGGCGTTATGTACTTATGAAAAGTTGACTACGCAGCAGAAGGACTGGGACAAAGAAGAAGAAGAAGCCATCTTTGATGAACAATGGGTTCTTTCCGGGGAGGAGGAGAAAAAGGATAAGAAAAAGGGGATTTTAAGAATTATAAAAACAACCAAAGAAGGGAAAAATGAGCAGAAAGGTGGAGGCAAGGTTAGAAAGCAAAGGAAAGGGAGAAAGAAAAGGGAGGAGGAAAGACAAAGGGGTAAAAAGGGCAAGGAGAAGAATAAGCAAGAGAGAAAGGGGGGGGAGGAGAAGCCTCAATGGGGGGAAGCAAGATCTAAAGAAAAAAAGTTTATTCAGAGACAATGGGTGAATTTAATTTAGGATAAAAGAGGGATTCTGGAGGGTACATAAGATTGTGTTTTTTATATGTGTATTTAGAGTATAAAATTCATTGTGTAATTTTAGAATCTTTTAAACAGAACCCCAAGAAAAATTGTTATATGAAGTACTTTTAAGTTAGGGTAATGAGTTAAATGTGTCACTCCAGTTAGTGTATAGGAGAAGTATAGTAAAAGAAAAAAGATGAATGGATAGTTGGAAATAGAACAGACAAAGAATGTTATTGAAAATGGAAATAAGATATGGAAGGATATATAAAGGTTTTGTTATTTTTTTTTTTGTATATTGATAAAAGGCAATAACATTTTAATCAATAAGAAATAATTTGGATGAAAAGGAGAAGCTGGAATAAGATATGAAGTTAAGTAGATAAAGTAATGGTTTGTTCTTTAATTATTATTTTTTTTTTTAGGAAAGAATTTATAAGCTGTTATGCCTTGATTGTTTATGCACTGTTTTTGTAAAATTGATAAAATTGGTTTATATATATAAAAAAGAAAATGATAATAAGATATGGAAGGATATATAAAGTGAATATGATGTTTGAATTTGTCTCTGTGTGAAGAGTTTCAACCCGGGATCAGGCAGCCTTCAGAAAAGATGTTTTAGTTTTGTTTATGTTTTGTGTTTTGTATGTTTATGAAAGGCAATAAAATTTTAATAAGCAAGAAATATAATTTGGATAAAAGGAGAAGTTTGGATAAGATATGAAGTTAAATAGATAATGTAAATATTGATATTACAATTTGGAGTTATGTTCTATTTGCTTTCTTCTTTAATTATTATTATTATTATTTTTAGAAAAGATTCTTCAAGTTGTTATGCCTGGATTGTGTATTGTTTTTTTTTGTAAAATTAATAAAATTTGTTAAAAAAAAAAAAAAGAAGAGGGTGGACCATATCCTCCTTAAAGTGCTGGGGCACCATCCCCTCCTGTAGAGAAGCATTAATCACCACCAGAGTCCAGGCGCATGTCACCTCTTGGGAAGCTTTCACAAGCTTGGAGGGACATGGGTTTAAAACACAGGTGCTTGTGCATATACTCCCTAGGATCATGTCTGTTGTAGAGCGGCGGAATAACCTGAGGTGAACATGGAGCGAACTTCAACTTTTACCTTATTGTAACAATAAAGGGTTGCTGCAGCTACCACGCTAACAAGGCAGCCAGCTGGCGGACAACAGCTGATGCCGTTTGACATCTCCCTTTTATAGCCGGCTGTCAAACGGCATCACCCAATAGCAACAGTCCGTGTTTCTAGTGGGAGTGAAGACTTCAGCTTAGTCTTTTCCAAATGCTACACTCCTTTCCCCCAGAACGGAGCATGCGTAGTCCTTCAGATAACTTGGGCACTTGTGCAGGTGGCCAGATCTTCTAGGATCTGACGAAGCTGTTGCTGGAAGGATCTTTTCTGCTTGTTGGGCAACTTCTGGTGCCAACGAAGCTGGCGTCTCAGTTTCACATGTCTCTGGGTGAGGGACAGATGGCTGCTCAGGTGGGCTTGCGTTCCTGTCAGATTCGCAGGAAGTTTCTTCAGGCACTGGTGGTTTCTCTGTTGCAGGAACATCTTTAGGGCCATCTGCAGATGAACTCCAACTCCTTCTAAGTTGATCGATATGGCGGTGCCAGGTGTGCCCGTCTTGCAGTTGGACCCTTTAAGACTTAGGACCGGTTACCACCACAATCTGCCCTGACATCACAAAGGGTGTCCCGCATAGTTCTGGGCATAGACCTGGTCATTCTCAGTGAACTCCCTTGACTGGCTATTTGACCCTAGGGGTGTGACTGGGGCGTAATGTGGATGGAGTCTGTCTAAGGTGGTCCTCAGACGTCTACCCATGAGAAGTTCAGCTGGAGACCTATTAGTGGTGGCACAGGGAGTTGTGTACTGGGTCAAGAGATACTTAGTGAGCTTAGAGTGCCAATCTATGGGCCCAAATCTTTCCAGGGCCTCCTTAACCAATCTGACTGCCCTTTCAGCCAGGCCATTACTGGCAGGATAGAAAGGAGCTGTAAGTGCGTGCCTTATTCCTAGGTTGGCTAGGAAGACCCCAAACTCACAGGAAGTAAACCGGGGGCCGTTATCAGACACGATGGAATATCCTTGATAGAGCCTTAGTGACAGCTTCTGAAGTTGTGGTGGTCATCAAGGTCAGTTCTACCCATTTAGAAAAAGAATCAACCATCACCAGAAATGTATGCCCATGAACGGGACCAGCCAGATCAATATGCACCTGGGACCAAGGGGCCATGGAATCTTCCCACCTGCCTGGAGTGGATGTGGATGGAGCAGGTCTGGTATCTTGGCATGGCTGACAAGCATTTACCCAACTTGTAATTTGAACATGCATGCCTGGCCACCATACATAACTGCGAGCTAGGGTCTTCATCCTGACAATGCCGGGATGCCCCTCATGCAGGACCTTTAAAACTGAGTCTTGCAACTTGGAAGGGATAACTACCCTAGTTCCCCAAAGTAAACAATCTTGCAAAGAAAATAGCAAGTTTTGAAAGGCACAAATTCAGGGGCATAAGGAATTGCCGGCCACCCCCTTCCCACCCAGTCAAGAACTTGGGTGATTACCTTGTCCCTGGCAGAGTGGGCAGCGATATCAAGGGCAGTGATGGGAAGTTTGAGATAGTTGATCTGGAAAACAGCATTAGTTGGTGCAGGATCCTCCACAGGAACAGGCAGCGGGCAGCGACTAAGAGCATCAGTGTGGCATAGACTCTTGCCAGGTGGATGAACCAGTGTATAGGAATAGGCAGCCAGAAATAAAGTCCACCTGGTCATCCTATGAGACAAAATCTGAGGAGTTTGTCTATCACCTGACAGAAGGCCTAACAGAGGCTTGTGATCCATAATCAACTCGAAATGGTGTCCATATAGAAATTCATGGAAGTTTTTGACAGAAGCAACTGCAGCCAAAGCCTCCTTGTCAATGTGGCTGTAGCTGTGCTCAGCTGGGGAAAAAGTTCTAGAGAAAAAGGCAATGGGTGCCTCAGAACCGTTAAGCAGTTTATGACCTAAAACAGCACCTATGCCAAAAGGAGAAGCATCTGCTGCTAAAACTAAAGGTAAATGCTCATTAAATTGGACCAGGACAGCATCGGATGTAAGCAATGATTTGACAGCACAGAAGGCATGGGCTTCCCTAGGTCCCCTGTGCCAGGGGGATTGGTTATCCAAGAGTCTGTGAAGAGGCTCTGCAATGGAAGCTTTATGTGGCAAAAATGAAGCGTAAAAGTTAAAAAGGCCTAAAAAGGCCTGGAGCTCAATTTGGTTAGTTGGCGTGGGTGGCTCGTGCATAGCCCTTACTTTGGATTTGATTGGGTGAATACCAGAGGCGACAATTCTGTATCCCAAAAATTCTATCTGTGGGGTGGCAATAGTGCACTTCTCTTTCTTTAACTTAAGACCATGCTTTCTGAAATGATCGAGGACTCCTCTGACTCTTTGCAGTAACTGAGACTTGTCAGGGACAGATATTAAAATGTCATCAAAATATGGAATTACACCCAGTAATCCTTAAAGAAGTCTTTCCATTAAGGATTGGAAAATTCCTGGGCCACACTTATGCCAAATTGGGGGCACCTACATTTAAAAGTGCCCTTGTGCATTACAATAGTTTGTAGTTCAGTGGCTGTGTCATCGACAGTTGATAGGCCTGTGACATGTCTAATTTCACGAAAATGGTTCCTGGCTCAAAAGAATGTAATAGGTGCTGGATAACAGGGACTGGATAAGCGCTGATTTGTAAATATTTATTCAATGACATCTTGTAATCTGCGCAGATTCTTATGCTACCATCTTTCTTCAGGAGTGTCACTATTGGGGTTTCCCATTTTGCAAAGTCCACAGGCTCTAATACACCCTGCTTAATTAATTTGTCAAGCTCCATGTCTAATTTGGGGCGGATTGCAAAAGGTACCCTTTGAGGCTTTAAACGGATTGGTACTACCAGAGGATCCAAGTTGAAAGATATTGGGGTTTCTGAATAACAGCCCAGCCCCTCACTGAACACATCAGCATAGTCATTAAACAAGGTGTCCACTTCAGCATTTGTAATAGAGAGGATTTTGCTTATATGGAGGCCAAGGGCAGGGAACCAGTCTAACCCCAACAGGCTAGGGAGGGCACCATCCACTACCACTAAAGGCAAGTGACCTTTAAAATTTTGAAATTGAACAAAAAACTTGCCTTTTCCAATGACTGGGATGGTTCTGCCTTGGTAGTCATGTAGGGTTAACTGGCAGCCGTGAAGCTTCTTCTTAGCCATTCTGGGAAGTTGTTTCAAGGTGCTCCATGAGATGATGGACAGTGCTGAGCCTGTGTCAACCTCCATCCTGCAAGGTTTCCCTTCTATAGAAACAAAAACACTGATTTTGTTAGAGCCTTTGTTAGTCAGCTTGGCTTGATAGCAGGTAAAACAGTCTTCAACTTGTTTTTGTAAATGTTGGGTTGTCTGAGGCTTTTGGGCAAAAGTCTTTTCTGCTTGACAGATCCTGGCTAAATGACCCTTCCTCTGGCATTTTAGACAAATGGCATTCCTGAACTTGCAGGATGCCCTGAGGTGGTTTCCCCCACACCTTAGACAAATGGGCTGAGGCCGTGGAGGTAGATTGGGGTTTGGCCTGTTCTCCCTTTGACTTGTTTTTTGCTGCCTGAGGTGATTTACATCATTAGCCTCTTCATAGCCTTCTTCTGTGGAGGCTTCATCATAATGGATGGCTAAGCTGCTCTGGCTCATTGGATTTCCCTGAATTTCTGCTGCTGAAAGTTCTGATAGTTCAGCAGCTTGAGACTCTTCAATTGCTAATTTAAGGATTAAATCCTCTTTAGCCAATAGATACCTTTGTAGCCTTAAATCCCTGACTCCACAAACTAGTTGGTCTAATAACATGTCTTCCAGATAGTTTCTAAACCCACAATGCAAGGCAGCTGTTCGTAGGGCAGCCATGTACCCACTAATAGTCTCTCTCTCAGCCTGAATCCGTCTCCTGAAAGCATGACGCCTGGCAATTCGGGATGGCTTAGGGGAATAGTAGTTTGAAAGAATTTCCTGCAATTCTTCCCATGGAACAGTCTTAATTGAACGTGGAGCCAATAATGCCGTAGCAGTGTCTATTAGGGATAACATTGTTTACCCTAACTGGTTTAGGTAAAATAATAAATAAGTTATCATGGTTTGTTGGTTAAAGTGTGTGTAACTTTAACTGCAAGAATGTAATTAAGGGTGTGGTTGTAAAAGCACCATAAAAGGAGCAAGACAATGGCAGCTTGCTCTCTGGCAAAAAGATCCCTAATTACTGGATTGATTGATGTATGTATTTTTTTTTCTGTTGGAACGGGAGAGAGAAAGGAGTGTTGATTTCTCAATGGTGAGAAGAGATAATACGGACTGATTTATTGTAAGTGAACTGACATTGAATATTCAACACGGACTTTGCAAATTGAGTATCCCCGAATGGACTGACTGAAATGATACATGACTAATGGACTGTTTTTGACTATGCTATAACTCTTAAATGGAATAAACTATATTTTGATAGCACAAGCGTATCTGCTTTTTACTGAGTGTTAACTAACATACAAAATTATCTCACACATTTACCTGTCTGCCTAACTGACTAACGCTGCACATTCTGTTTAGCGTGTTTTCCTTAACATTGGTTGGGGGATCAGGCTCAACACTGTGGCTCTGCAAAAACTTAAAAAGTAGGACTTTTTCCTATGGTTGGAAATGTCAGCGAGGTCTATGGCATCTAAGAAACAGTCGAATCAGTTTCTGTAGGATTCCCATGTTTCTGCTATCGGTCTGAAAGGCGGGAATGCAAAGTTTGAAGTCATCTCGACTCAGCGGTGCCGGATCTTTCGAGGAAAGTTGAAATTCGCGCTTGCGAATAGTGACAGTAGCTCTTAAAGTGACATACAGCTCGGTAGTGACTTCGGCTCTTTTTATAGTGACTTCGCTCAGCGATTCTTTGCCTGGTTGCCTCTTTTATGTATCCTGTCCTCGTCGCCAGTGTTGTAGAGTGGCGGAATAACCTGAGGTGAACACAGAACGAACTTCAGCTTTTACTTTATTGTAACAATGAAGGGTTGCTGCGGCTGCTGCGCTAACAAGGCAGCCAGCTGGCAGACAACAGCTGATGCCATTTGACAGCTCCCTTTTATAGCCAGCTGTCAAATGGCATCAACCAATAGGAACGGTCCATGTTCCCGCTGGAAACACGGACCGGAGTGAAGACTTCAGCTCAGTCTATTCCAAACGCCACAATGTCCACTTCCTCAGGAGCAACAGGGTCAAACTGTTCCCAGATAACAGGGCAAGAACCTGCCTCAGAAGTTTCCACCAGATCAGCAATCACACCAGCATCTAACTGGGAACGAAGTTGAGCGATTTTGTTTTCCAAAAAATCCACAAATTCCTCAGTGTGCCCCTTCAGGTGGACCTCAATCTCCTCCTTCCTCAGGAGGAAATGGCTCACCTTAAAGAGGGTTGCTGGGCAATTATCTGTAGATGCAATTAGTGTGGAGAAGTATTTACACTTTGCTGCACGAATTGCCATGAGGTAGTCCTTAGTAGCAGCTGTTACCTGTGTTAGATCAAGTTCGTCTCCTGTCTTCCACCAACTTTGCTTTATTTTCCATTATGTTTTTCTCTTCAGTTCTTAAAATTCAGAAGATGCTTTTCATTCCAAACAATAATGCTAATCATTTTAAATAAACTGGTAGATGTTTGTTTATTATTTCTACCTTTATTATTTTTACAAATAACTCAAGGCAGTGAACATATTCAACACACCTTCCTTCTCTTATTTTTCTCACAACAATTCTATAAGGAGACTTGGGCCGAGAGAGATTGACTACCCTAGGGTCACCCAGCTGACTTTTATAGACAAGGTAGGACTTGAATTCACAATCTCCTGCTTTTTAGCCCAGTGCCTTAGCCAACACACACACACACACATACACACACACTCAGAGACACTTACAATCACTGAATTAATGACCTCAGTAAACAGTGCCATAGGCTAGGAAAATGAGGGTTTCAGAGTTTTGAAAATATACCACTAAAATTTTATCTAAGAACTGAGTTTAATAAAAGTAAGCTTTTGAAAATGATTAAAGAAAATATAAATTTAAAAATAATGCTAAAAACAACACCAAAAATTAATCTGACGAAGTTGGCCACTGTTTGTTATTATTTGTCTCCAGTATCCTGAAATTTTCTTAAAAGAGAGAAGTTGCATAATATTTTTCTTATATTCTTCAATGATTAGAAGCTGTAAGGATCATTAGACTTTGCTGTTTTCAGAACTTCTCTAGAAGTCAAATTTAAAACATTTCTAAAGATCACCATATGGACTAAAAAGCTTTTGGATTGTTTTGCATATTTCTAATGGAAACATTGGTGATACTTAACCTGAACATTTCTCCATGCAGGAGAATAATGCTTGAATGTCCTGCTCTATTTGGGTTTCAATAAGACTCTGGATTACTTCCATACCACACCGGGAATTAGCAATAGACAACTACCATTTGCTCAGCTCTCAGATCAATTTAATTCCAATTAACTTATTCTTTTTCCAATTCTGATCTTTCCCTATTGCAGGAACTGAGTCATTCTTTTAGTGTTGTGCTCAGAAGCTGCTGTGAAGTAAGCGATTTGGCTTCTAACCTTGATGTTTCATTTTTTAAAATTTTAAATCGTTATTGTTTGCAAGACAAGATTTCTAGACATCATTTTGCCTGTAAGGAAAGATTTGGAATAGTTTTCAGTACAGAGTTATATGCATTTTTTTGCTTTTTTTAATGATTCTCTCTCTTTTTGAGCAGGTCATGTTTCTTTGTTTCAAAGTATGGTTTTGTGTACAGAGACACTGGCATAGCTGATAAATGCCAGTATGTCAGGATCATAAATAGAGGTATAATTTGTTATGTGTTATGTTGTATAGTACATCAATGTTTCATATCAAAAGGGAAATATCCAAAGTTGAGCCAGCTGTAATCCCCCCCAAATAACAAGTGAGAACTAACAATCTAAAAGTTTACTCATCACTGCAAAGCAAATTATGATGCAATAAAGAAACTTTTAAAAAGTTTACTTCTCTATCACTCATTGTATGACTTGCATCAAAAGCTCATTAGCACTTGAGGGAATTTTAAACTCTTTCATATTTGGCCTATATTTGACACAACAACCTGGAATATTGAGAAATTACAGGATTACTTTTCACAAAAGGCAACTGTCTTTGTTTGTGTTTGTTTTCCTGGATGGCTTTTAGCATCTTTTGCTTGCTGCAAAGCTCAGAAAACTAAATGTAATTTCATGTTGTTTTGGCTTGGATTTCTCCTTAAACATGCAGGAGTGCAACAAGAAGATATTGAAAATGAAATACTGTTGTCAATAAGAGAAATACTTCATTTCAGTTGTGCAGTAGCTTTTGAAAATAAAATACTATTCTGGAGGGGAAACTCCCTTACTTGGAGAAATAATGCAGTTTTAAAAAATAAAATATTGTCCTTTTGTACGAAAAATACTTTATTTTAGCTCTCAGGCATTTTAGAAAATAAAATATTGTTGGGAATAACATTTAATCTCAGCATCCAATTATATATCACACTATGGCATCTGCTGCCCTCCCCTCTTTGTATACACAACATACACACATATTCTAATCACTCCCATAGTCTTTTTTATGGTGTGATAAATAAGAAAACATCAGAACATCCTAATGTAGCAGGAGACAAGCATCTCATATAGTAGTCAAACAACATAGGCAATAATGTTCATAGAAGTATGATGGAAATAGCATCAGAAGCAATCCCTCATTTCTCTAGGTATTTCTTGCCTGTTGTAGAAATCAGGATTTTTCAGAGGCAGATTTTTCGGGAGAGATGGCCTCATCCACACCGACTAACTGCCACTTCCATATTGGAGCAGTATTAACTGTAGCAAAGTTCTAGAGAACAGTTTGTTGCATCAGAGTTGCTACCAAATCTTGCACTACTGTTCTGGTGTGAGCTTATAACAACCTCATTATACATTTCATTAATTTAATAGATTTTAAAATGGTTTTTAAACTGTACCTTTATTGAATTCAGTTTAGATGCTGCACAGCTGCAAACGGGAAGCTCACAATATGATAATCAAAACAAGATACAGAACAAAACAAAATGGGGTATGACTACGTTTTTGCCTATAAATAAGCATTATCCATCTTAATCCAAGGTCTGGGGAAATGACCAAGTCTTTAGACCATGAAACACCAACAGTGTGGGAGCCACGCAGATTTCAAGAGGAACTCATTCCAGAAGTCATGCACCACAATAAAGAAGTCATGCTTTCTGGGTCCCAATAGATGGTGCTGTTTAATTGAAGGAAGCTGAAGCATGCCAAATCTATTAACACGTACCTGCTAGGCAGAAACCATGGGAAAGTCCCTCAGATAAACTGGTCCTATGCCATATAGGCATCCTAAAACATATGGGCAACCAATGCAGTTTATGAAGCAGATATATTATTTCAATAATCTGTGTCCATAATAGTCCATTCCATTGTATTGTATGTATGTTTATTAGATATATATTGAGTTTTATTCATTGTACTTCATCAAAGCTATCTTGAGTCTGACTTACTTTTATCTGTCATAATGTCTTTGCTGCATGAAATTTATCCACTATGATATTCATGTTATAAGCCTTTTGCCAAAACAAAACTCTTTGAAAAATAAGCCAATAATACATTGATGTTACATTCCTGTATTTAAGAACAAAATATCAGGATATTCATGATCCACTAACAGATTTCAAGTCTTTTTATTTTGTATCTCAGACAGCCATTGGATGCAGTATGGACACCTTTTTAAAAATATTATACAGGTAATAATGAAATAACTATTTATAAAAATAGAAGCAAGAGGAAATGTTAGAATTTTTTTTTATCAAATATATATAAACAAGAGATTGATTTATTATAAGTTCAGCCACAGTCAGTTCGGACACAACTGGAATTTTCTAACTTTTCTAATTTTCACACACTTTGCACATGTGTGCACCAGACATGCATTTTGCACAGGCGCAGAGGCTTTCCAACTCGCCTCCTGCAATCCTGCACTCTCCCTGTTGCTTTAGCATCTGCCGTGTGGCAATCAACATGCCACACAAAGCAGCTGTGCTTCAAAAGCAGGTCACAAAGGGTAGTATGGGAGCCCAGGTGGGCTCAATAGCAGAGCATTGAAGAGAATCAGTTCAGTCTCCACTGCTCATCACTACTACTGGCTTGGCAGAACTGGGCTGAACTGGTAGAATACCACCACTGGTTTACATACATGAAATATCCTTATGAAGCAAAATGTAGAAATGTCAGCAGAAGTTTAAAGAGCTTCAATAAGATTATTAGAGGAAATTTCTATGGAATTTCACATATATATGCAGAAATATAATTATATATATATATATAATTCACATATATATGCAGAAATATAATTAAATAACAAACTCTATGTGGAAGCTTCCTGAATAACAGTAGACTAGACAAACAAATATACACACTTATGGACATACAAAAATAATGGCAAAATTCCACACTTTGCAGTTGTAGAAAGAGAAGCTTTTTCATACAATTTTAAGGCATTACTACTTAATTAAACTTCGTGTTTCTTCTACTTTAGTCGTGAACTATGGACCAAAACTTATTAACCATGTTGATCTCAACTCAACTTAAATGCAGCCACAGATTGGTCTGGATCAACACGGTAATCCATTTTTAACTGCCACAATGCTTGGTTCACATCCATGACAAACATGTCCTTAATAGTACTATATCTACAAGGAGGAAAGTAAGCAATAGGGCACCATAAGGATTCAACTTAGGGCCAATATTCTTCAATATCTTCATAAATGACTTAGATAAGGGAACAGAAGAGGAACTCATCAAATTTGCAGAGGACACTAAGCTGGCAGGAATAGCCAATACTTTAGAAGCCGAACCCAGGATCCAAAAGGATCTTGACAGACTTGAACAATGGGCCCTATCAAACAATATGAATTTTAATGAGGAGAAAAGCAAAGTTTTACATTTCGGCAGTAAACACCAAAGGTATAAGCACAGATTAGGTGAAACTTGGCTCAAAAACAGTAGTTGTGAGAGGGACCTTAGAGTCTTAGTGTGCAGTCACTTAAACATGAGCCAGCAGTATGCAGCAGCAGCCAAAAAAAGTTACTACAATCCTTAGCTGCATAAACAGAGGCATAGAATCAAAACTACATGAAGTGTTAATACCACTTTATAAATCCTTAGTAAGACTATACATGGAATACTGCATCCAGTCTTTGTCACCACGTTAAAAAAAAGATGTTGAAACTTTGGAAAAAGTGCAGAGAAGAGCAACAAATATGGTTAGGGGACTTGAGGCTAAAACATATGAAGAACCATTACAGGATTTGGATTTGGCTAGTTTAGAGAATAGAAGGACTAGGGGTGACATGATAGCAATATTCCACTATTTGAGGGGCTGCCATAAAGAAGGGAGGAGTCAACTTATTCTCCAAAGCAACAGAGGGCAGGGCAAGAAACAACAGATGGAAATTAATCAAGGAGAGAAGCAACATGGAATTAGGGATAAATTTCCTAATAGTAAGAACAATTAACCAGTGAAACAGCTTGCCTTCAGAAGTTGTGGGTGCTTCATCACTGGAGGTTTTTAAGAAGACTGGACAGCCACTTGTCTGAAATGGAATAGGGTCTCCTGCTTGAGCAGGGGGCTGGACTAGATGACCTCCAAGGTTAGTTCTATTCTATTCTATTCTATTCTATTCTATTCTATTCTATTCTATTCTATTCTATTCTATTCCATTCTGGTTTGTGTGAATCACTAGGACACGGATGTCAAGCTCGCCATGTCACCTTGCCATCACATGATTTTTTGTGATGTTTTTCCCATTCATTGAGCTGGGGTGGGTGTGGCCTGCATGAGGCGCATCCAGCCACTGGGCTGCCAGTTTGACACCCTTGCACTAGGACAATTCCTTTTATAAAAACAAAGTTTGGCCTTCAACTTTGTCTATGTTGGATCTGACCTAATAGTTCTATATATTACAGGATAATCAATGCTGGCATAATTGAGCCAAGATTGATTGCATTTGTGAGAGCCAAGGTAAGCATCGATTTTAAATCAAATGAACTCTTTTTCAAATTGGTCTAAAAGTTATTTGGTGGAAGTCTATGATCATCAAGTTGTTCAATTGTTTAGCAGATAAGGAGACATAAAGGAAAAAAAAAACATTACTATTGGTCAAGATTGGCAGTAGAAAACCAACAGCTGAGATGCCAGTCAGGAAGTCTACAAATGCAGTGATCTTATTCCACTGCTACACCTAGCTCTGGGTCACTTCCTTTGACAACTTGGTCCCAAACCTACTTTTCCAAAGCCATTTCCCCAAAGCCCAAGATTTTTCTTGCATTTCCATACTGCTGATAGCCGAAGCCTCAGCAGATGTTGTATTAGAAGCATTCTAAAATGATTGACAGGACTTAGCATTTAGTTGATTGGGGTGAGTTTCTAATTTAAAAAAAGAATTAATTTTCTAGCTGGCCAAGAGGAATGTGCAAAGTAGAGGAAGAGGGATGGTATTTTATTTCAATTTCTTAAGCAACCAATGATTGGGGTAGAAAACATCTTGTGAGTGAGTGTGTGTGTGTGTGTGTAAGTGTAAGGGAGGGACGGACGGAGGGAGGGAGAGAGAGAGAGGGAGGGAGAGAGGGAGAGAGGGAGAGGGAGAGAGAGATCAAGAAAAATGATTTGCCTGACTGCAAGACCACCCATATAATACTTCTAAGATAGATGCTGTTAAATGAAATTATCTTGTATCAGTGGTAAGGATTTTATTTCATTTTAATTAACAGTTAAAATGGAGCTTCAGCTTTTTTAAAGAAAAAAAACCAAAAGCATTCTTTTGGATGTTATATAAAAAAATCCCATTCATAATCTGATCCTTTGACATACATATATTTCTGCCTTTTTAAAAGTAATCAATAGCCACCTGAATACCTAATCAATGATTTATGAATAATAAATCAACTTTCCATCTTAATAGATATAAAAACATTCCTATAAAACATTCCTATAAAAGGTCATATAGATATGATGATCTCACTAAATTTTCATCAACAAGGGGGTTAAATTGAGATAATCCAAGGTCAGGATTATTCATGTTTATTTATCAATCTATGTTATAGCTTTTCATCCAGGAATATTCATAGGAATATTTTTGGAATTACTTCTCAATTGGCAGAACTCATGAACATTTTGTATCTTTTTAAAAATTCACTTGGATGAAAGAGAATTAGCTTTTTCAAATTGAATTCAAAAAGTAAATTCAAGAGATTTTGGAATTCAGAAGAGATTTGTTCATGGATAGTAAATTTTCATGATGAAATGACTGAGGGTTGTATGTGACTAGGTGAACATCCTGTTTTTCCCCCTACAATGATCTCTCCAGTGGTTTGCAGTTTCCCTCGCTTCTCTAGATAGACAAACATAATGAAAAAACATGGCATTATCAATAGCTGTTCTGCTCTTACTA
The DNA here is from genome assembly GCA_033807585.1 of Hydrophis major. Lineage (NCBI taxonomy): Eukaryota > Metazoa > Chordata > Lepidosauria > Squamata > Elapidae > Hydrophis > Hydrophis major. The sequence continues at coordinate 185,619,468 of CM066331.1, read as the reverse complement.
GTAAGAACAATTGAACCTTAAGAGAATATAGGAACATTTATTCTATTCTGGAGAAATTCAGGGAATAATTCATTAAATGTCCATTAAAAGTTTAATGGAAAGTTTTAAAAAGTTATTTGAGTCTAACTTTCTATGTTTTCTCTAGGTTTGTATGTGCCTTTGCAGTGGTGGTATGTCGGCCAAGTGAGTTTCTATGTATTTGTGAAAATTGTCAGAGGAAAATTTCTATTTAACTCTAATGTCTTCCAGATATCTTGATTTAGAGACTAAGTCATGCTTCAAAGACAGATCTGGGTTTCTTTGGAATAGAAACAACCAAAATAGTCTGGCTATTTCCCAATGGCCTGGCCAATATTCTTTTTATTTTTATTGATTAGGATATTGTATGGATTTTTACTGTTACTCCAATTTTATTTCTACTATCTAAGAGATGAATAAGCATCATATTTTAGAACAAACTATACAACTCTGTCATCCAGTCATATAAATCTTAGGATTGCCTATGAATGAAGTGGAATTTAATAATAGCTTTCATTCTGGCCTGTTGAGTACCACTAAGGGGAGGAAACATTCTTTCACAATGTTGCTGTGAAAATGTTCCGCTGATTATAATGTTAAGCTAATGCATATGTTTATTATTATTAGTTTCAATCTGCTCTTATTTATTATTAGTGGTTGCATTATTAGTGTTGCAAATATATTTTCTTGTTTAAATATTCAAAACAGGCTAGACAGAAATAACTGATGTTATAAACACCACAAAATGAATGTGAGTTAAAATAGGGCATGAATAGAGTTTCTAATAAAATCATATTCATTTATTGCAGAGCAAAATGGCTACAGCCATTTGGATTCCTGTTGATTACAAGATCTTCATCCAATTCTTAATCATCTGATTGCCCAAAAGGTTTCTAAAGCTAAACAATAGCTTTTGCTATTTAGATATTTTAATATCAGTTTAATTTTCAATTTTATTATATGTGAGTGTGCTTTTTTAAAAAATTCCTCCCAGCCCCTTCGATATATACCATAGAATTTCACAGTTTAATTAAACAAATTACAAAGAGATAACTACTTTATTTAGTATGCATGGTACAGTATAGTCTCCTCGACTTGAATATTTATTATTCTAAATCATAAATATTTAAGATGTTTCTGGACTAAACCCAAAGGTGCTTTTTCGAGAGGCAACTAGACTTTCTGTTTTTTCTTTGAAGACATTTGCTTCTCATCCAAAAAGCTTCTTCAGCTTAGAGCTGAATAAGATTTTTGGATGACAAGCAAAACCTCTTCAAAAGAAAAACCAGAAAGTCCAGTTGCCTCTTGAAAAAGCACCTTTGAGACAACCATGACCTGGATGACTGAGAATCTTCATAGACATTCCTGAAGTAAAGTTTTCCATAATCTTTGGCTACAGTCTCAATCCTATCCTCAGTTCAGTTTCCTATGTGAAGTGATGTTTAGAGAGTTGCTGGGTTTTTTTTTTGTTCATTAAGATTTCATCATTCTAATTGAGCAATGAGCTAACCAGTTATTGCTTAAAACATAACTGGAGGAAGGTCTTCTTATTGCTGATGGCTTCCCTCCAGCTTCTCATTTTCTTTAAGCTCTTCCTACGCAGAAGCATACGTGCTTAGTGCTGGGAATAACTATTTAGGGTCTTTAAATCTAAACCCTTACTCAGCGCAGTATCCAGGTTAAAGCATACACAACAACATTCTATCTAGTCTTTTTTTGATATGCCATAAAACCTTGTCCACCTAGCAATATTAATTCAAGTTAGATTAATAGGTACCACTTTGTTGGGGAAGGTAACAGTGTTCCATATGCCTTTGGCATATAGCTGTGCTGGGCACATGACCATGGAAAATGTCTCCAGATAAGACTGACTCCCTTAGGCAAGAAATGAAGATGAGCATCACACCCTAAGTTGGACATGACCGAGTGGGGAAACTTTTACCTTTTATAAAATCATGTACTCCAGCTTTACATGGAATGTTCCTCAATAGACTATCTGCTTGATTTTGACTGACCACTTCTTCACTTTTGATTAAGATCAGGTTAAAATCTATCAATCTCATACCTCTTTCCTTCTCCCTTTGAAAGAGAAGATTGTGTGCAAAGTACACCCGTGCTTTGCAGAATTTATCTGCCATCAGCTATAACAATATCTGAAACCTGAAATTTCCTGTTACCATCAATTCTTACTTATCTGAAACTTCTGAAGTTTGCTTCAGATATCATTCAGATCTCACCCTTTTAAGATGGTAGACTAAAGTCAATTTCAACTGTAAAGTTGTTTTTATTTTTAACCAGATGCTCTCTGAGTTTTTTGTTCATTTTCTTGAATTTCTCTGTATACCATTTTAAAGTCAGATAATGCGCCTCAATTTCTTTTTCTCTTGCATTTATTCTCTTTGAACTTGTTATATCCTTTCAGTATTGCACTCCACCAAACTTTAGTTACATCTATCAAATCACATTTATTTTCCTTTAATACAAGTTCAGTCTAAGTTTGTTTATCTTCCATTTCTACACATTTTAAGCTTCAAAAGTCTTGGGTATTTTTTTCTGACACCTCACCTGTTGTTTTGTGGGAGGTAGGTTGCTACGAGTTCTGACAAGTCCTCCAGCTTTTTTCTGTAATATCCAAGTTAGTGTCAACTGCCCAGGAAATCAGGAGATTCAGGCAGTTCAAATGAGTATAATGATTTACTACAAGCTTAAGCATTTGGCCAACTGGCCACTAAGGAAAATGCATGCGAAATAAGAGAGGTATTCAAGGTGGGCTGGACTTAGATATCTTGTAGGCAAACAGGGACTCGTGGCTTATGATGTGTTTGATCCCTCCATCCAGCTCAGTCTGGTCGTCTCCTACAGTCAGGAGTTACCTTTCTGGTCTCTATTTCTATCCTTTAAACATTCTCATAGCCCTGAAGCTCTGAAGATTATACTACTGAATTGCAGATCTTTTTCTTTCTGAAAATTAGCAGTAAAAGATAGCCATTAAGCATCCAATTGGGTTAACTCTCCTTTGAAAAAATCACCTACAGAATTTATGGGAGAAAACTACAGAATTTTGATGGGTCGGGAAAACCCACACAAGCCTGGCAAAATTTCAGTTTTGAATTAGAGACCAGATCAGCATGATGTTAATCTGAATACAGCCCAAAATATGATACTTTAGAGAGATTAAATCTTGAATAGATTTTTGTAGTTTGTTTCCATTGGGACAATGATGTCCTTGAGTGTATAAAAATGTTGATCTCAGGAATTCCCCTTTTATTATTCTATTTATTAATAATAAAATTATTATTTTATTATTTGTCTGCTAGATTTATGTCCCACTTTTTTATTCAAGTACTCTAAGTGACATATATAATACTTTCTCCCATTTTTGCTCCACAACTTAATTTCCATCTACCCCATGTAATTCTTATCCCACATAATCTGACAGTGTCAGCATACACTTGGTTCCTTTGATTAAGAAGGAGATCCAGGCAGCATACCTTCTCTGTCATCTAGAACAACCCCTTTCCCCAGATTTGTACAGTTCCATATTTGGTGCAATTTAAATGAGCCCTTATGATCTAGTTCTATTCTCAGGCCTTAAAAAGGTAAAGGTTCCCCTCACACATATGTGCTAGTCGTTTCCAGCCCTAGGGGGTGGTGCTCATCTTCATTACAAAGCCAAAGAGCCAGCCATGTCTATTTCCCTGGTCATGTGACCAGAATGACTAAATGCCAAAGGTGCACGGAATGCTGTTACCTTCCCACCAAAGTGGTTCCTATTTTTCTACTTGCATTTTTACATGCTTTCAAATTGCTAGGTTGGCAGAAACTGGGACAAGTCACGGGCGCTCACTCCATTATGTGTGGTGCTAGGCATTCGAACCGCTGAACTGCTGACCTTTCTGATCAACAAGCTCAGAATCTTAGCAGCTGATCCACCACATCCCTAGGTTTGAGCAAATGATGTGGTTCTAGTTTTAAATGATTATTCCCCCCCAGACATTTGATGATTTTTTTATGGTATATTGTTCATTGCATTTTGTAAGTTGTTCAGTGTTGTGATAGTTTGGAGAGCTTTCATTGAGGATTCATTGCCCTGAAGAAGTGGGGATTGCATTGCAGTGAAAATTGGCAGCAGACAAAAAAGGGAAAGATTGTGAGATCAGCCACTTGCCTTCTAGACAGATGTTCTTCAAAAGCAGACTGCAGGAAATGAGGTTTTTACACTCAGCTTATGAGTTGAGCAACTGGAGTCAAAGGATTTTAGTTAAAAAAAAAAAATAACTAGGAAAGATGCCTAGACCAGATTATCTTATAATAAATGTTTTGAGGATGAACTCTTACAAAACAGCTAGTTACAAAACAGAATGGACTCTGTTCTACAGAGGGTTGAAAAAAATATGGTAATAGTACTGAAGGGGACATATTTGACTTTAAGAATAGACTATAGATGTGAGAGATAGTTTCCACAAGGGAGAGCTGGGGTGCTGGTTTATAGTGAAATGGCAGATTCCCAGGAAGGAGGGAACACATTCCAGAAAGGGGAAAAAGACAAGAAGAAGAGAGTAAAAATCCCACCCCCTTAGAATCTCCCAGAGTATTTCCACAGGTTAGGAATAGTAAGGGTTTAGGCTGGGAAAACTAGAGGTGGTATTCTGCAGGTTCTGACCAGTTCTGGAGATCCAGAAGTGGAAATTTTGAGTAGTTCAGAGAACCGGCAAATACCATTACTGACTGGAGATTTTACAGTATCCTTCTCCTGCCATGCCCACATAATCGGTAATAAAAACAATTGAATCCCACCACTAGGTAAACCCTTGTTGCTATGTGTAAGTAAAATAAAGAAATGAAATGAAATGTTCAACATTGTTCTTGGGCTTCGCCTGACAATTGGCCAAAATTATTATTAAATAATGATTTCAAGGTGTCCACAGTGATTCTAGCTGATAGATGAAAAATAATTTTGCAAGATGGTGTTCCCGAGAATCAGTGTGTTCTCCCCCCCAAAAAAAGATAGTTAAAGGACAATGTTAGAAATGTGTTGGACATTTTTTATAACATTTGGAGCAATATAATGAAAAACAAGCCACATTGATTTTCTTAGAGGGAAAAAGGCAAAGAAGGCCTTTGAAAATTTGAACCAGGCTTTCTTGGAGAGAACTTTATAAAATAGCTAAAATCAATTTATATTTCACAGAAGGGTAACAAATAATTATTAATGGGGATCTAACAAAACTCAGCAAGATACAAAGAGGAACAAGACAGGGTTATCCACAATCTGCTCGCTTATTTATTTGTGTTCTTGAAATACGAAATAAAGACATAACATAAAAGAAGAGAATTGTGGAAATAAAGATTTAAAAAGAAACTTGTAAGTTAAGGTCCTTTAAGGATGATAGTGTTGGTTCTGGAAGATCCTTTAAAAGGAATTGAAATATTAATGGACAAATTAAAATAATTTGGTGCATTAGCAGGTTTCAAGAATAATGAAAGAGAAGACAAAATGCAAATATGTATAATAATGTATAATAACAAGAATATTAATTATGGATAAAGTTATTAAGCAATATTGGAGAAATGTAAATATAATGTGTTAAGTCATAAAAGATAAGAACCTGTATAGATGTCAAAAATGCTGTTGAAACCATGATATTTTGAGCTGTAATAATTGAAGCTTAATAAAATATATTTTAAAAAATGCTAACAAAATATGCAAATAGAAGATCAAACAGAATTGATTAATAAAAAATTAATTAATTTATTTGAAAGGAGGGCTGAGAAGATATCTGCACACCTCTCACATCCTGGACATAAACTGCTTCAATGCCTTCCCTCAGGATAGTGCTATAGGGAAAAAAACCCCCACAGCTTTTCCTCTTGTTCCATCACTCTGCTGAACCTTTAATTCTTTCAGTGCTGTCTATTAACCCATGCAGTGTGGCTGTAGTATTATAATTTATCTTTCTTATTATCTTCTTTACTCTGCATCTTATTAGCATTATTATTCTACTGCTTGGATATATGCTGAGTGCTTTTTGTACCAGAGACAATTTTTTTGTTTCACACTTGACCAAATAATATATTCAATTCAATTCAACACAATTCAATTCAATTGGTTTTAAGATTGAGGAGACGGTAAAATATCCGTGTCCCATTATAACAAATATGAATAAAATGAATGTTTGCCTAGGATGATATATTGCTTCAGATAATAACTGTTTTGATAACTGATGCCCCATTGAACAATGACAAGATGTATCTAAATTGTGTGTGTGCATGTGTGCATGTGTGTGTGTGTGTGTGTGTGTGTGTGTTGTATACAGTATATTACATTACTATACTAGGAATTGTTTGGGCTAGTCTGTAAATGTAATAAAGAAATAAAAATAAACCTTGAATGGCAAGTTGATGTGAGTGACTTTCACTGGCCCAAAGCCACGCATGGAATTTGTGAGCCTGATCTAAGACCTGGATCTCCCTTGGGGCCAGTCTAACTTTTATCCTTACACCATACAGTACTGGCTAGAGGAAAAGGGTTATTCTTGGAGTTCAATAGTACTTCAATCCAGATCAATAGTACTTCAATAGTACTTCAATCCAGATCAATTAGATATACATTGGAATTCTACTGATAGCAAATGATTTAATTTTAGGGAAACTAGCTAAGGATTAAGTCGGTGCCTTTTACCGTGTTTCTCATATAATAAGGCCGGGTCTTATTTTTTTTGAGCTCTGAAAAAATGGCTAGGCTGTCTTTTCGAGGGTGACAATTCCCTCTTCCCCTTGCATCTTTGGGCGGGTGGGCAGTGATGGCTTGGATGTTGACCTCGGCATTGGTGGGGCACTTTGTATCGGGATCAATGCAGGCAGCCCCATATCCAGGTGTGCAACAAAAGTACTTCCTAATGGCAAGCCCCCCCACCATTCCCCCCCATTTCGCATGTTTTAATATAGGCCTTAATTTGGGGGGAGGGGCTTAATTTCATTTCATGCCTATAAAACATGCTGGGACTTCCTACTGGGGGAGTCCGTATTGTTGGAGAAACAAGGTAGATATGTTAAGAAAGTACAAATAGTAAGAAGATAAATATTTTGTTGGTTAACCCTACTAGAATATATAGTATTGTTTCAGCCTTGGAGGCTTTTCTCTTTTATTTAAAACTTGATCGGTAGATCTTTCATCCTGATATATTACCTATGAAATAATATGATAAACTCGGAACATCAGTTAGTTCCTAAACAAATTTCATTTAATTTACCTTTTCAAATAAAACCAATTTACCTGCATAGAAGTGTGACAAGTCTGATTAAACACTGCTGGGGGAGGGGGAAGCAGAGAAGAAAACAGGAGCAGGGGCATTTTATATACTCTACGTGGTAAGATTTCAAAGTTAAAATGAAGTTTCTCGGTACTTCTATTAATCATTCAAAGGTGGCCTCATTTCAAACATCCCTCTCTAATTCTTTAATTAGAAAGATAATTAGTTCTGATTCTGATGAAGGAAGAAATTTAAAGGTCAGCCTTTATTTTTTTAAAAAAATTAAATGAAGGAAATTAGAAAAATCTAGTGAAGATAAGTAAGTCTTGTATCTGTTGTTTCCTGTACAATAAGACATGTTCTTAGCCAAATGGCTAGGGAATTCTGAGAGTTAAAATTCACACATTTTAAAGTTGCCAAGTTTGAAAAACACTGCTCTCATTGTATTCCTTTCTCAGAGAATCTCATTGCTGGTATTTTCCATCACATAGGACTTTGACCATCAGTTCAATAAGCTTCCATACTTGAGAAGGATATCTGAGATAACCCGATTTTTAAAAATGTTTACATCATGCTTTGCTATATAGTGTATTGCATTGGTAATCAAGAGTTAAATTAAAACAAATGTTTATATTTGACAGGAAAAGAGATTTCCAAATTATGGGAAAGCTATAAACTACAGAATGCCATGCAGTGGTTGTATATCAAAGAATGTTTTGTAACAAATGAAATCAAAGCTATGTTTCTCTAATTATCCTAATTTTCACATTCATCCTGAAAATTAAACATTTTTCCCCTAAAAATGAGGAGATAACAAAACATGACTCCTCTGATCAAGGAAATAATGTTAACTACTTTTTTAAAATGGCCTTTCTTACCTTTTTGTTGCAAGGAATACTTTTCAAAATATTAGCACAAATGGAGTGCAGTGTAGGAGAACTTAAATTGAAAAGCTTAAGCAAGGGGTTGGGCTAGAAGACCTCCAAGGTCCCTTCCAACTCTTCTCTTCTCTTCTCTTCTCTTCTCTTCTCTTCTCTTCTCTTCTCTTCTCTTCTCTTCTCTTCTCTTCTCTTCTCTTCTCTTCTCTTCTCTTCTCTTCTCTTCTCTTCTGTAGAAAAGGTATCTTCTTCTAAGGGTGTTTGTTTCCAATTCTTTTCTCAAACATCTTTCACCCATATTTGCAACATGATATTTCATTTGAAACAAGAACTATACAATCTAATATATACTGTTATTCTGTTAATGACCTATCCTATCTAAAAATGACGTTACTTGGTTATGTTCCATACACATATACAATCACATACACACGTGTGTGTATTTATTTTACTTGGTTATGTTCCATACACATATACAATCACATACACACATGTGTGTGTATTTATTTTTCTTGCATGTATAATGGCATTTTCTGGGGGATATATCACCTTTAGGACAGAAATGGTATTCATCAGGTTCTGACCAGTTCTGGAGAACTGGTAGCGGAAATTTTGAGTAGTTTGGAGAACCAGCAAATATCACCTCTGACTGAAGATTTTATAGTATCCTTCCCCTGCCACGCCCACCAAGCCAAGCCCACAGAACCGGTAGTAAAAAAAAATTGAAGAATGTGTCCGTTGGAATATATGAATGTTATTTATATTAAAGATAGAACTTGAGTGGATGTCTTATTTTATTTATTCATTTAGTCTGCCAACCTGCCTGATCAAAGACTTCTAGATTAGCTTATTCAGCAGCTTGAGGTATCCTACAAATATTGGAGATTACTTATTAATAGCCCTAAATATTTGTCTCCAGGATATTCAAAGAGTCAAGCCATCTTTAAACAACAGAACAGTTTTTTCCTCCTCTCTTTTTCAACTGCCATTCACTGAAGCCTGTGATGTAGTTATAGCTCTGTGTTATAATTCACATCTTTCTGTGACGTTTGACATCTAAATCTGATGTGGTGTTTCATAATAGTTTCGAGATGAGTGTTTAGCATCTCTAAGCTGCATGAATTTCTGTCCCAGAATACTGATGCTTACCTAACTCCACTGCACTCTTCGCTCATGTGTCAGCATCAAGCCAGTAGAGTGAGCCTGTTGCTCAAAGATAAAAGTCTGTGGGAGATTTTTTTCTGTTTCTTTACTATTTTTCAATCAATTACCTTTCAACTTTAGAGACAGCAATATTGATTCTCAGATCTCTTGCTCTCATACTCATCAATAGAAGTTCAAGGTTGTTGAAGTTAGCATTTATCTTATTGATTTGAATTCTTCAGCTCTTGCAATGAACATCATATAGACCGTTTTTATTAATGACACAGCCAAAGATGTCTTTAATACAAAATTGTATGCCATGGGGCACTTTTCATGAAAATTCTACATTTCCTTCTTCTGAGAAGAGGAATAGTTATGAATCAAGGATTTAAGAGTTCCAGCATAAGTTACTCAATGCTGAAGATATAGAACGGGAAATTAGAAATGTAAATCAGAAGTTTCTCTTTTTTGAACATTGGCAGGATAATTGGAAGTGTAGCAACTACATTCTATTTATATGGTCATCCCTCTTACAAACATGATTTTGGGTGACTAACAACATTGAGAAAGCAATAAAAAACCCACCAAAGAACAAGCAGAATTAACATACTATGATAACTGAGGAAACTTGTTAGCCTCCCTCAGGGTGTAACTAATTTCCCAATGATCAGGAAAATAGCCAAGTTGTGATGACCTTCTGAAAAGTTAATAGAGTTGGACCTAACCTAATTTCACATAATTATGTTTTAGAGAGCAGCAACTGTAACAGAAAAGGCACACTTCTTGAGTCCCACAAGATGGCATTCTCTAATGGTTGAGACCTGGTGTATTCCTTTACTGCCAGATCAAATGAGGCTGGTAGACAAATACGGAGAAAGCTAGTTCCTCAGGTAACTCAGCCTCATGTTCTCTAATGTTTCATAGATGATAGCCAATATAGGTGAATTACACCCTAAGTTTATAGTAAACCATGACAGTTTGTGAAGCAAAGATGTGATGTAAGTGTTGCTATATCTACTGGTCATTCCACCACTTTCTGGGCCTATGGCAGCTTCCATAATTTTTCAAGGGCAGAACACATTGCAATGATCCAAATGAAAGGTGATCAAAGCATGAGTGATTGTACTAATTGTCGCTTGATCTGGAAACAACTTGAAACTGTTTAGATGTTAAAAAGGAGCAGAAAGTTGTTGAGCACTGAGAACCCCACACAAAAGGGGGTATGGGTTAAAACTCTTCCCTATCCACACTGTCTGGAGCCCACTCTGAAGGAGGAAGGACAGCCAGTTGGTCCCAACTCCCAATGCTCAGAACCAGTCCAGTAATAACATAACTGATAAACTGAAAGTGAGTGATCAAGAGGCAAGGGTGGGTATACTCCCTCCAGACACTATCCACAAACATGATTAATATAATCTTGACTCCATACCTAGGTCTGTAATCCTATTAAAAGGGGTCCAGATAATCTCCTTGATCTAGGGATCTTTGTAGATGTAGTTTGATCACCTTCTCAACAAATTTCCTAAAAAGGGAGTGTTGGACATAGGATGAAAATTGCCGATAATGGTCAGGTCCAGGAATGGCTTTTTTGACAAGGAGGTGGGTCATTGCTTCCTTAAACACTGACAGAACTACCTCCTCTTTTGGGGAGGTAGTCTCATCATTTGCCCATACTAAACATCCTCAAAAAACTTAGCTAGAGAACATGGATCTACAATATAGTTCATAAATTAAGGAGGTCTAATCATTTCCTCAGTACTAATTAGGATGAAACTCAGCCCAGATAACCAAATGAGGTTCAGCCTTGGTCATCTTCACAGGGCATGCATCATAATCTGAGTAAAACCTGGAATAAATCCAAGTGTGCTTATCCACTAGATCCACCACTTAATAACCAGATGCCTCATATTAGACTTGTAAATCAGACTCCAACCCTTTCTTTTCCATAAGGAACTGGACTACTAAAAACACAGCAGCCGGATGATTATCTGCAAAATTCAAAGAGGACAGAGAAGTATTTACACTTCCCTTTCCTTACTGTCACAAGGCAGTAATAATGGTTCTAGCTAATGCTCCATTAGATTCATGCCTCATTATCCTACAGCACACTCTAGGCATTTAAGAAAATATGCAGCAATGGGTATTTTCACAAAATGGCTCTTCCAGTGAACACTGGGAATCACCTATGCTTACTTGTGATTTTCAGATTTGTAAGATTTCTGTTGATGTGGTAAAGTAAAGTGGAATGAGCTCATCTTGTTATGATTGTCATCTGATCTACTTGGAAAGCTGACATCAGTCTTACAAATGCAAAAGTACACAATTTACTGCCTGATAAGTTAGGGTAGTTTCTTTCCAGATTTCTGTCTTCAGCTGTTATCCATCTATGAATTTTCACCCCCCTCCCCTTGGATCTGATTGTTCCCTGAGCAGCATATCTTCGCCTCATCACCAAAGGTCATGTTCACATACTACTACAATTGCAGAGACTCTTTCAATTTTTTTAAAATGCCTATGGGGGTCTAAAAATATTGTTAGGAGATAAAATTATGCTGAGGTTTAGTGTTATGCTTTATAGCATGTCAAAAATTTTATTGGGGTTGTTATTGGGTTTTTTATTGGCAATTGCAGAATGTTTAATTAAATAAATAAAAGTGTAATGTTTATAGTCACATTAATGCCCACAGACATCATATCAGAGGCCCAATGCATAAATCAATAATCTGGAGAAATTCCCAGATATGAGGACAGGAAAAACAGCTTTATTGAAAATTGACTATCCAGTACAAACTTTAAGGGGAAGGAAGAATCAAGACAAAATAATTGTTTGCCGCACATGTGATTTTCTTGTCTCAGATTATATATAAAAGAAGTTTTTAAAAACAATTCAAGCTTCTTGAAAATTATCATGTTAAAACAGTATGTAAGCATAAACCTATATATCTAATGTTATTAGCAATAATAGCTCTGTTATGATTTCTTCAAATTATGCAGTTTTGTTTCACAGCTTTGTTGTTATCTTATGTAAATATGGAGTAGGTCTCTGACAGAAAGCCACTTGAAGAGACTAGAAACATTTGAAGTGTGAATTTACAGATGGCTGTTACGTATAAGTTGGGTTGACAAAATCAGAAATGAGGAGGTGATAAGCTGCCTGGAAAAGCCATAGGCAATCATTAAAACCATTAAAAAGCAAAAGTTATAATATTTTGGACATGTGATGTGACCCCTGGAAAAATATGGCATACTTCACTTAATCCTCCAGGGAAAGATTGAAGACAAATGAGGTTCAGGCAGAAGAAGAACAGCATGGCTTCAAAATATAAGGAACTGATTTGGACAAAACTCAGCAGCACTTTTTTGTGTGGCTGTTGATAAAAATAAGATAGCCAACATGACCACCAACTTCTGATTATGGATATGGCACAACAACAACAACAAGAAGTATATTAGAACATGTTATGTAGTTATGTATGGTCAGTTTTTGAGGTAACCCATAAATATAGAGATGGTTTATTTTTACTAAATATTTGGCACACTTAGAAGGGCATGGGTGCTCAGGGCAACACTTGAATTCCAACAGAACTAGATTGGAACAATTCTCTAGAAGACTACATATCTCTTAGGGTAGATAAGAATCTACGAATTCTTTACATACCTTTACATACAATGATTTAATGTTGTGTCAAGATTAAAGACTATAAGAGGTTTTAACCCTCAAAACACTGATATCTTTGTCATACAGATCCATGGAAGGACTGGTGACCATCTAATGATCTAAGGCAGTGGCAGATTAAGGCTCACTGGTGCCCTAAGGACTGACAAATCTTGGTGCCCCCCTCCTTTCTACATATTGTACAAATAAAGCCAAGCTTAGGCTACATAAAAGTTTTCATGGTGCCCCCATTGGGCCTGGTGCCCTAAGCACGTGCTTAGTCTACTTAATGATTAATACACCACTGACCCAAGGAGAATGAATTCTAGAATGCTATCCATCCACTACTTGCAAACTTTGAGGAAGAAGCTACTCTGTTGAACGGGTACATTCAGGAAAGGACACGGCAGCATCCCTGCTCCTCCTCCTGAACCTAATCACCATAAAACATAATGTGACTCCCAATATCATGATTTCATTCTGGTTTTGTTCCGAAGCCCACTTTCCAATTGCTGCAGTCAGCCATGCTTTCACCAAGGAGCATTGTTCCTTCTTAGAATACTAATATTGTTATCACCAAACTTTTTAACAGCACAACTACAACAGACAGATCAACTTGATAACAGAAACACAACTCTGTTTAAAGACACCCAACTTTTATTTAGTTCCTCAAAATAATGTTTTGTGTTCCCCCTGCTGGCTGTGAAGCTAAACTATTGTTTAATCTCGTATATTTAAATAAATAACTGTGAGACTATTATGGTTTGAGGACATGATTATTTTCTAAAAGGGGACTAAAAAGTCCATATTGCATCATAGGTAGAACATAAATATTGCTGCAGCTTGATTAACTGAAAGCAGCACTCTATGTTGCATATGAATCATTTCCAAAGTAGAATGAAAAAAAATTGTAGTAGATCCCATTTATTAAAAAAATGGATATTATAGATTTGATGTGCTTCATTTCCCCTCTTAAAAGCTAATCTGCCAACCCCTCTAGAAACCACATTGGATTCTGAAAACAATCCCACTTTCACACAATGGCTTATGAACTGAACAAATCTTTATGCCCAGGTCTTTGTTTATAAATTTGGCATTTGGTTCCTTGAAAAACTATATTTTATTGCTTTCAAGAGCATTTCAAACAAATACAAGTTCTATGTGTATTTCGTATGGGGAATGCTTATCAGAAGACATCCGAGTTTACCTCCCCTTATCTGGATCCCTGTGGATGAACTGTGATCTTTGATACAATGCTACTCCCCAAAGTTTTCACCAGCCTGGAAAAGAGAAGTGTTGTCAATAAATATTTACTAGTTCTACAGCATAGCCAGCATTCTGAAGAATCACCTCAGGAGGCTGAGCCGTCAAAAGTAGCAATCTGTGGGACAGATTGCAAGACTTGCTATGATGGCTCTGCCAGGTTTTCCCCTTATTCTGGTGGTCTAATCGGAGAGACAAGAACTTGGTGTGCCTATTGGAATAACTCAGGAATAGCTCCTAAAGTGCTTTGTTCTAGACTTCTTGAACCATAGTCAGAGATTGCAAAGAACTCTAAAAGGAACTGTAAAAGGGAACAAGAAAATTCTCACCTTAAACAGAATCTGCAGAATTACTTCTTACTTCTATTTTCACCTATCTGGTGATAGGTATGATTATTGATCTTCTATCATTCAATCAGAATTCTTTTCACACCAGGATTTTTGATTCTTATATTTTCATTAAACTTTGATGTCTGCCCTACTTATGCAGATTGCTCCAATAATCCCAGTCAGAATGTCATGCCTTCAAAATTTCACTGAACCTTATCCCAAAAAGTGCTATAAAACAAATTCCACAGATTTGGTTCTATGCCCTATGTCTAAATTAGCTTTGTTCAGATTAGATCATTGTATGCTCTCTGAAACTGCTGCATTCCTTTTTATTTAAATAAATATTCAACAAAAATTGCATATGCTTTTTTCCTTGATGTCTTCCATTCTCTAAGGGCAACAAATCAAGTATACTCTGAAATTGGCATCCCATATTAAATTGGCTGCTGGCGCTATCATCATTAAATCAAAAAGACTTACATGAATCTCCAAGAAAATGGAGCCATGAAAAATTAACTACATAGATTTATGGGGAACAAATCATACACCATTAACCTAATCATTCTGAAGTCAAATTGCAAGGTTAATGACAGAAAAAAGGCTCTGTGTTAACAATGGGTGGAGGGTAATTCATACTTAAAATTGTTCTCTGAATTTTAAATAAACAAATAAAGGTCAATACTTTGGGAAAGTTATCCAATGTCCTAGAGCTTCAAGTTAAGTGCTGTTTTATTAAACTCTTTTATAAATGATCTGGATGAAGAACTCAAGATCCAGCTAATGAAATCCTCAGGGATATTACATAAAAATATCAGTATGAACATAAACACGATGCAAATTCCATTCTATTTTCTGTATACTCTTATATCAAGTCCTTTAATGAAATTATTTTGTGCTACAGAAGTGTGAAACTGCAAATAGGAATTTGGCATATGGATATAGAAATAGATACCTGCAAATTGAGGTCTGGGGTGAGATTGGGAGAAAAGCAGCTTTTAAAAGGGAGTTAAATAATGAAAAATATACTTGCTATAATATGCAGAAGAAGATTCTACGAAAGCCATGTTTGACATAATTGGGAGCTCATCCATACACTGTAAAATCTAGAGGTGAAATTCTGGTTTCTACTGTCTTTGGCATTTTACAAAATCCATGAAAATAGGTGTTTACATTTTTCTATTTAATAGGCTTGTTATTACTCACAATCATACTTACTTAGGAGAGCATTGAACATGATTCTCTTTATTATTCTTGAATTTTGGAATTATAATAATTCATTTTCCTATCCTGTAATATGCATACACAGTGTATAACCCAACCTTGTATTAGGGATTTTGTGTGAAGGTGTCTAGGTTGAGCAAGGCATTTTCATTATCCTAATGCCATTTTTGCTGTTATCTTCTCTTGATCCTTGCACAGAGGAGATATGTCTTTAGCAGAGATGCACTTTATGCACATAGGATACTCCAAACCAAGGCTAAACTAAGGCCCGAGCAAATTAGACCCCTTGTTTGGGGGTAGGATTATGATTAGGCCTACTACCCACAAATGTCATATAAAAGCATTCTTACACTCCTGTGATTTATGTTAATTATCCCTTATTATATGGTGCCACTTTTTCCTCACTATTACTGTTCACGTAGACAAAAAGTATAAGAAACAGAGAGGAAGAAATCATCATCTATTTCAAACATGCTTCTCCCCAATGGGCTCAACTGCATTCTTGATAGCTTTAAATAAATAATAATTTGTTCCTGTTGACATCAGAAGTCAGGCTAGAGACGCTGAATAACCCTCAGGGCTTCCCATGGGCTCGTTATACGGGAGAAAAATCCTCCACATGATTAATACTTGGAAGAGCATTTAGAGATTGTTATTTATGGGCAAGCAGAGAAGATGATGTGCTAAAAAATCTTTTTAGTGAAAGAAATATTCCACTTGGATGTGTGTAACATTGTTAAAGTGAGTAGGGACTCTATTAGGTATACACAATGCTTTGGATTTGATTGTGAAGAGATATTCTGGAACAAGGAGGAGGTAAAAGATCAGAAGTGTCTCTTTCCACGATGTCCCAAAGGTGCTTTTTCAAGAGGCAACTGAGCTTTTTCAAGAGACAACTGAGCTTTTTGTTTTTTCCTCTGAAGACATTTTACTTCTCATCCAAGAAGCTTCTTCAGCTCTGACTGGAAGGTGGGGAATGGAAGGATTTATATTCCTTGCAGATGATTGGTCATTTGCATACTTTTAGAGAGTCTTTGAGGCCACTTGGAGGTTTATTTGTGTTGTCAGGGTCATCTGAATAGTGCAAATGGGTGTAGAACCACCTTGGAACTCTGTTGAGAGAGGACTGTTCAATTTTGACATAGATGGCCTTTTGGACCCTCTTTTAAACCAGCAGTCCTCTTTGTTGAAAATGTGGACTTTGCTGTTGTCAAAAGAGTGGCCTTTGTCTTTAAAGTGCAGATGGACTACTGAAAATTATCCCGATGGTTTGTTTTCCTATGTTGTGCCTTGCATTTATGTTCCTTTGTGATAACCATGACCTTGGTGACTGAGAATTTCCATAAACATTATTTCCAGAATCTAGCAAGTTTTCTTGAATTAAAGTCCTTTACAAGATTTGTAAGTAGAACATATGATTTGAGAATCAAAATGTTCAGATCGACAAGCTAAACTTCCCTGGCTACCAACTTCTAGAATACCTATCAAAAGTTCACAAAGTTTTCTGACAAAATTTTGGAATTTCTGGAAATTTTGAAGATTAGTGATGAACAGATCTGGGGAGTCCCAATTGGCCATTAATTCTACCATACACCTTTACTCTATTGAGGATGTTATCATCTCTTAGCTGTGGGGATGGAGAGAATGACATGAGAAAGAGGGTCTTTTCATACTGTCCCTGAGATTCTTCTTTGCCTGGCTATAGTTCATCCCACCTGGGTTTTAGCAATGGGGCTTTTCTATCTTCTAAATAAACATCAAATACAATAAATGTCTGTTCTAACTCCTTGATAGCTGGGCTATGCCCATATTCTACATCTCAGAAAATACTTGCTTTTCTTTTTAATGTGACGTTTTACTTAATTACTCAGTATGCTTTCAGCATTGAGCATATGTTCAGGAGTGTATCTTTTAGCAAGGGCTGCTGCTGAATTGAATGTCTAAGCAGGCTTCTTATCTATATGTGGTGATTGGGTGGGAAAAAAGATGGCCAAAGCTCAGTCACCTTCATTCTTGTGTGCAACCTATTTCTATGCAGTAGAAATAGATTTCTTTTTCTTTAGATGAAAAAAAGAATAAAATACAATGCCCCCGGATTGATTATTCATATTATGTAGATTACTCTACATGTAAGAAAGAAAGAAGAGATCAAGGTGTCCTTTTCCAGAAAGGCCTGCTGTGCGTGGAATGAGTTCCATAATAATAATTTAAAAAGACCCAGAGAGTTCAGACTCCTAGCTGTTAAGTAGATTGCAATACCTCTTTTAACACAGGCCATTTTATTTTCAAGTTATGTCCACATTTAGACACTCCAATACCTTTTAAGTAGAGTGCATTAGAATTCATTGCAAGAATATTCATTCACTGTTCCTTTCCACTATCCCCTTAAGAGCTTCTACCCTTTACAGAGAAGGGCATGGAACATTTCTGAAACACACTCATATTAGCATGCTGTTCACATGGTGACCAAGGTGTAAAGGGTATCCAAAGAGACCTAGCAGTTTTAAAGATCCCTCCACTAACCGAATACTGCCAAAAAAGACATAATCGCACAAACCCTAACCTTTTTTATATATGAAGGCTGGCTAAAACTCCAATCAGGAAGATCTGGAGAATTGTAAATATCATAAAGGCCCTGGGTGAGTTCAAGACATTTTCTTGCCTGGAGCAAAGAATCCCATCTGTGCTTTGATTCAAGGTGAATAGCATAGAAGGTAGAATAAGTTATGCTGTCTGAAACAGAATATCGTACAAACAGCTGTCCCTATTCCTGGTAATAAAGGACCACAAAAATGAATGGACTCATTTGATTAGAAATTTAAAGAGTCAATGTGAGAGGGATCATGGAGTCCTAGTAGACAATCACTTAAATATGAGCCAGCAGTGTGCTGCAGCTGCCAAAAAAGCCAACACAGTACTAGGCTGCATAAACAGAGTGATAGAATCAAAATTGCGTGAAGTGTTAATATCACTTTATAATGCCTTGGTAAAGCCACACTTAGAATACTGCATCCAGGTTTTGGTTGCCACAATGTAAAACAGATGTACAGACTCTAGAAACAGTGCAGAGAAGAGCAACAAATATGATTAGAAGACTGGAGGCTAAAACATATAAAGAATGGCTGTTGGAACTGGGTATGTCTAGTCTGATGAAAAGAAGGACTAGGGGTGACATGATAGCAGTGTTCCACTGTCTCAGGTGCTGCCACAAAGAAGAGGGAATCAAGCTATTCTCCAAAGCACCTCAAGGCAGGACAAGAAGCAATGGGTGGAAACTAATCAAGGAGAGAAGCAACTTAAAACTAAGGAGAAATTTCCTGATAGTTAGAACAATCTTCAGTTCTCCATAGAAAAAGCATGAGTACTAATGTGTGTTCAAGTCTATTGCTATGTAAACATCACAACAGTGACCACAAACCAGTCTGCTGGTAGTCCTTGATTTACAACATTTGTTTAGGGACTATTTGAAGTTACAACAGCAGTGAAAAAAGTGACTTATGACTGTTTCTCACACTTACAACCACTGTAGCATCCTCACAATCATGTGATCAAAATTTGGATGTTTAACAACTGGCATGTGTTTATAATAGTTCTAGTGTCCCAGGGTCATGTGATCAATCTTTTGCAACCTTCTGACAAACAAAGTCAATGGGGAAACCAATGGAGTCAATGGAGTTATGTTACTTACTTAACAACTGCAGTGATTCACTTTACAACTGTGGCAAAAAAGTGGTAAAATGAAAAACCCAGTTAACTGTCTTGCAACAGAAATCTTGAGGTCAATTATGGTCATAAGTCAAGGACTACCTGTGCTGCATTTTAGCATAGTATATTGTATAAATTTAAAAAAACTGAGATTAAATAAAAAAATATGTATGTCCTGAGAACCCAGCCTATGAAATAAACAGCTCAGTCTGTGAAGTTGAGAAGTTAATTCAAGAAATATAGTTTTATTTCCTATCTCTTCCAGACACTGACTTTTTATACAACACAAAGGAGAGAGATAATGTTGCTTTTTTTAAAGTGTCTATTATACTGTACAACCTGGTTTATCTATGTATCCTTTTCTTTCATTGGTGAAATTTTTAAAGAGATATTTTTTAAACAAGCACATGAGATATGCCAACGTTGGTCATTTGAAAAGCATGTCAATATTCTAGACAAAAGCATGAATTATTACAATTTATTAGAGTATATACAGCCATAGTCTCAAAGTTTTCCTCAGGTACTCCATGCCAAATATAGAATACCGTTCTAATTATTTTTCTTGCTATAGCCCATATTCTCAGTTGATACATGAGCTTCTTCTACGATAAAAATAGTTTTATCAAATTTTTAGTTTATTTTTAATAATTTATGCTGTATAATAAAACCAGATGGAGACCTAGTACAAATTTCTCTCTCCGGAGCACAGAACAACAAATGGAAGACATGTTTAGGAGCCATGAACCAATTCCCAATACCCCATGGAACAAGATGCTTAAAACAAGAAGCTGATAACAAAGCATTCTTTGTTTTAACTAAAGAAGAAAAATGCAAACTATCCAGAGAAGATCTTGACACCTTGAAACTAAAGCACTATTGGCCTTTTATTATAGGCTATATGCATTAGTATATAACACTGCCTTTGCAGTCTTAAAATTCCAATGTGCTTGAAGCACAATCCTCAAAAAACTAACTGATACAGAAGAAAGCATGAAAAAGACTGTCCTCCCTCTTAACATGAATGAGCTTTAATTGGAAGGAAGATCTCAAGCTGTTATTTTGTAACATTATTTTGAATTGTGTCTTCTTCTTTAAAAATAAAATGTTATTTTTTGAATAATATTTAATTTTTTTTTTAATTTGAACTAGAACTCAGTAGAACTTCTTCAGAATTTACACAGGCAATACTAATGAACAGAAAGCAAGCCAGTTAGTCAAGCCATAGAGTATTTAAAAAATGAAATAAAAATTCAGCAATGGCGTCACTTTGGACTTATTCACTGAGCCCAGTGAGTGCCAGTTATATCCAGTTATAATTATAGGCTCTTCAAAACTTTCACATAACCATATCATAAATATGCCCTAGTAATCCATTTTTTAAAAAACTCTCCCTGTGAAGTTGCCTTCATTTTGTCCCCAGCATATAGGTGAGTTAGAGTCATCTTTAGATGTATTAACACTATAGCCTGCTTTCTCTTTATTTTGACACAGTCTAATAGCAGTCTCAATGTATATAAAATGCATGAGATTTTGTCATTATGTTGGAGAATAGTCAGGTGATTTGCAATGACTGTGAACGAAGGTCAAAGAGACAGAACAGAGATCCACAGCAAATTTCTTTTCATAATGTCTTTTTTTTCCTATTGAAGGATTAGTAAAATGCAATTCAACCCACCAGTGGTAACTGTTCTTAATCCAGAAGCTTTACCAAACTGTCAAAAGACAAATGCACTTCCATATAGAAAAGATTAATCCCCCTTTAGGCAATTATCTAGAATGATTTTATGTAATTTTTTGCAACAATGAACATGTGTTTCACTATTTAAATAGGACTTAACATAAAGGTTATAAATACAAGTTTACTTGCTGGGATCAGCTGTGGTTTCCAGTCAAGCAGCAAATCCAGGAAATATAAAGTGTTATTTTGGAAAACAATTTTTAATTAAAAAGAACATCTGTGAAACTCTTGTTAATTCTTTTTTAGTGGAAACAGGCTCAAGTGAATATGAAAAAAAATGATGATTCAATATTTTTGACACAATAAAAACACTTGAATAGAATGAAATGTTACCACTACTTAATTTACAGTAAATAATATTAGTTTGTATTGAGCCGTGTTGTTCTTCTAAAATAAAGGAGAAAAAAACCCATGATTGATAGCCAATAGACTTTTGAAATTCATTTATTTTTGCTTTTAAATTTAGGTTGCTATATACCTAAATTATGAACGGAATTGTAATTAAGATTGGGATGATCAAGCCAAGTTGACTCTCCTTTGTGACAGTGAAAAGGTCAAATAATTTTTTTTTGAAACACTAGGAAGATATTCATAAGCTATAGTTCTTTTCATTCCTGTTTGCCAAACTCTCACCAATACTAACAATCCTATGTAGTAATGGAGGCTTCATAAACATTCACATATGAATTATATGAAAAACTGATTACAGTGTCACAGGATTAAAATGGGTGGGAAATCCTACATATCCAGTTCTGCACAAATGTTCCTTCACAGATAGAATTGACATCTATGTAGATTAAAGTCAGTAGACACCAGAGATGCTTACAAGGAGGGCCTCAAAAAAGTCAAGATGACAACCACAACCATGAGATCCAAGCTCCACCTTCTTTATACATGTTGCAACATATGTAATGAAGAATAGAATAGA
This sequence comes from Hydrophis major, assembly GCA_033807585.1. Lineage (NCBI taxonomy): Eukaryota > Metazoa > Chordata > Lepidosauria > Squamata > Elapidae > Hydrophis > Hydrophis major. The sequence continues at coordinate 185,597,337 of CM066331.1, read as the reverse complement.
ATAGAATAGAATAGAATAGAATAGAATAGAATAGAATAGAATAACAGAGTTGATAGGAACCTTGGAGGTCTTCTAGTCCAAATCTTTGCTCAGGCAGGAAACCCTATACCATTTCATACAAATGGTTATCCAATCTCTTCTTAAAAACTTCCAGTGTTGGAGAATTCATAACTTCTGGAGTCAACTTGTTCCACTGATTAATTGTTCTAACAATTAGTCAGGAAATTTCTTCTTAGTTCTAGGTTGCTTCTCTTCTTGATTAGCTTCCATCCATTGCTTCTTGTCCTGCCCGCAAGTAATGATTTTTATCACATGATTTTGGTTGCACTATTTAGTTTTTTTTTAACTTCCTGCAGATCCCCAACCCCTGTGGATCCATCAGCATAAGAAAAAATCGACTTAATCCTGAACTCCTCTCCAAATGTGTGGGTATTTACTCAATAAAAAGAAAAATGGAACATTATAGAGCCTGCACATGGGCAAGTCAGATTGAAGTCTCAGCTCTGAATATTCCTTGAGTCACTCTGTCCCTGCTACACTTCACAGGCTGATTTTATGAAGAAAAATGGGAAGAGAAAGCACAATGTCCATGTTTAACTCCTGAAGGAAAATCAACAGATAAATCTAATGAATAAGTAAATAAATAAGAAGACTTTGTGCTGGGGTCAGTTACAATATTGCCAGAAGCATTCATTAACATGAACAAATTATTTAATTAAGGATAGCAATCTTGTTAGAGATCCCAGGAGATTTTTTTTCTTTTTAGTGCTTTTTGCATAATTCAATTGAAGTCATTGAATTTTAGAAGTTCCAAACTGGAGGACAACCCTCAGGGACTTAGGGTTAACAAGAACAGCTTGTATGAAACCTTCCTAACTAATTTATATCCCCTTGGATAAGTCTGGAATAATGTCCAGCTTGATGGTTTGACTCTTGAACACTTTGAAATAATATATTAGCATATACCATTTTATATTTAAGATGAAAATTCCCCTATTGTTAAGTGGATGGTTTATTAGCACTTGGTAACTGAGGAGAGCATTCAGTTTAGACTTAATCATACAGACATTTTCCAGGTCCTGTGAGAACTGTCATATACAAGGTTGGTGATAGCAATGTGCATTTTGGAAGCCAATGAGCCTTATATCCAATCCTTATGCCATATTTTTAAATATTTATTATAGTTATTATAAATAAAATGTATTTTATATTCAATTAGCAACCAAAAGAAATAAAAGAAAAGCAAGGTGCTTATTGCTATCTCCCCTTTTGTTAGTATAATGATACAGTATTTAGAGCATTCAGATGAATGGTATTTGAATGATTTTCAGGGTTCAAGATAGAGCAGAGGGAAATAAAAGAGAAGATCCTGGAAAAGGAATGCATGAGTAGCTGGCATAGGTTTACTGCTGATCGATTAACCCTGATTAGGGATATTTAGGTTGAGAAAATAATAAATGGGTTTGTTCATACTTTTAACTGGTGAAATCTGAATTTATTTACTTAGGAGCTGCAGTGCTGCACTCATTAGAATGCAATATTGCAGGCTAATTGTGCCCACAGCCTGAGTTCAGTTCTGGCTGGCTCAAGCTTGACTCAGACTTCCATCCTTCTGAAGTCAATAAAATGAGGACCCAGATTGTTGGGGACAATATGCTGACATTATAAACCATTCAGAGACTGCTGTAAAGCACTATGGAATGGTATATAAGTCTAACAGCTATTGCTATTATTTATTTATAACATTTGTACAACTGTCCTTCTCCCAATCAATGCTGGATAGCTCCCAATCAAAAGGTAAAGCAACATATAAAACCATATTAAATCTATAAAACTAAATAGATTAAAACATTAAAAACAACAAAGACCTGGTGCCAAGTCATCTTTTAATGTGTCATTATCCAGTGAATCAAGGACTTCCAAGCTTCAATTTCAGTCTCTTCACCCTTAATACTACCAAACCTATTAATGAAGCTGGATTCATTTCTGTTGTGGTTAGCCGGCAGCAGGTGCGGATGGCTGAGGAGAGTGAGGACTCAGATGAGGGGCCAGGAACATTAGGGAGTAGACTTCTGCCTTCAGAGATTGTGGGGGCTGGCAGCAGTGATGAGGAGGTTCCTGAGGAGCCTGTGTCAAGTGTGCGTGCATGAAGGATTGCTCAGAGGAAAGAACAATTACAACAGCACAGGTGACTCAGGAGTAAGGCTGCAAGGTAATGGCCCCTCCTTCAAGAAGATAAAAGCCAGCTGTGAATGAACGCACTTTGCAGACAGCAAAGAAGTTTTGAACTCAGCCTCGTGGACATTACAGTTGGTATTTGAAGACTCTTGTAAACTATTTCTTATATGTTGTTTTTTGTCAGGCTTGAAAAAACTTGGCAAGGCTCTTTCTTGTTGGAACTAATTAGTTGGAAGCAGCCTTTTGTCTGAAACAGGATTCTTAGCTGAAACAGGATTCTTAGCTGAAACTTAAAAAGATTATACTGATGCCTTTGTCTTGTGTTTGTTCTCTTGGAACCAAGTTTGAGTCAGAACAATTTCACCTAGCGGCCATATTCTAGCCCACAGCAGCAAAAAGAAATGTATAGCCAACTTTCCTAGTCTGGCACCATTAAGATATATGGAATTATATTTGCTCATTCTCAAACTTAACCACGTTAATTAGAGACCCCAACATATTTGTGGAGGTCCAGTATTTTGTTTATGTTTGTTCTTCTTGACTTCCTGACTGAAGGGGAAAATAATATACAGTAAAAAATCAACATATATGATAATTGTGATGTCTGAACAAAAAAACCCAAAGACTAAAGTAAAAAATAAAAAAAACAAAAATAACAAATTATAATAAATTAATAAATACTAATAACTGGTTAGGGAGCAAGTCTGTTGCAGTGGTTAAGGCATCAGGCTAGAATCCAGGAAACTGTAAGTTCTAGTCCTGCCTTGCATCCAAAGTCTGTTGAATGACCTTTCTCTCAGCCCTAAGTGTTCTGACCCACCCTTCACAGAAGCCAGAGACTTCTCACAAAGAAACCCCCCTCTTTATTTATCTCTTGTGAATTAATTGCATTCACCAACCAAAGTCCAGGCAAGAGTCCTGCAAGGAGTTAACTGCAGCAATAGACCTTATCAGTTCCTGCCATGAGCTCCCAGCTGAAAGGCTGCACATTAAATCCTGGCAAGGCAGTCTTTGCTGCATGAAACACATTGAGCAAAATCTCTAGAAATGCAAACTATTGTCTCCTATGACCACCATTGCTCTTTCCTTCTATTTATTCTCCAGCCAGGGAGGGGCCATTCAGCCATGTTTGATTTGCTTCCCAAGTTGACTCCTTCCTCTATTGTTCACCTCTCCTACCTGCTTTGCACATATGTGCATCTGGAACAGGCCCCAGTTGTTCTTCCTCCTCACTCATCTCTGATTCCAAAGGCTTCTGCCTCTCTGGTGGCTGGATAGCCCTGGCTCTATCTTTATGACCAATGCTTGAGCATCCATCAGACCCATCCCCAGACTCCAGAACTGGCCCAAGTTCTTCCCCAACCTCCTCATTGTCTGAGTCTGCTGCTACCATATTTCTCATATAATAAGGCTGGGTCTTATTTTTTTTGAGCCCCGAAAAAATGGCTAGGCTGTCTTTTCATGGGTGACTTAATTCCCCCCCCCTTGCATCTTTGGGCGGGCAGCAACGGCTTGGATGTTGACCTCTGTGTTGGTGGGGCACTTCGTATTGGGGTCAACACAGGCAGCACCATATCCGGGTGTGCAACAAAAGTACTTCCTAACGGCAAGCCCCACCACCACCACCCCCATTTCACATGTTTTAATATAGGCCTTAATTTGGGGGGAGGGGCTTAATTTCATTTCATGCCTATTAAACATGATGGGACTTCCTATTGGGGGAGGCCATATTGTTGGAGAAACAGGGTAGCTCCATTGGCAACTGGTGGGCCACAACACTAAGGAACAGTGGTAGGATTCAGCCAGTTTGCACCACTTTGGGAGAACTGGTTGTTAAGTTTCGGAGCAGTTTGGAACTGGTTGTTGGAAGAAATAATTAGGGCAGAGGACTGGTTGTTAAATTATTTGAATCCCACCACTGCTAAGGAAGGAATAATGGCAAATTATTTCTGAAAAACTTTGCTAAGAAAACTGGAGGGATATGCACAGGCAGTCAACACTGACTTGAAGGTGCACCCACAAACACACACAAAAGAAACTAGCTAATTATAAAGGTAATAATCAATCTTTAAAGCTCCACTGGAAAAGCTTGTTTTCACCAGTTAATGAAAGACCATCAGCAAAAATAAGATTACTTTCTCCCCAGGAGAAGTAATTCCAAAGTGTTGGTGTCATCATTGAAATAAACTAATTTCTGGACTCATTTCTGGTCATCTCAGGGAGTAGTTCTAGCACAGAAGCTTTAAAATAGACAAAAAGGGGTATTATGAGTCTGTTTTTCTGTAATTTAATGGGGAATGCGGAAAGTTCATGTCAGAGGTGGTATACAGCAAGTTCTGATCAGTTCTGGAGAACCGGTAGCAGAAATTTTGAGTAGTTCGGAGAAACAGCAAATACCACCTCTGAATGGCCCCGCCCCCATCTATTCTCTGCCCCCCTGAATCACAGTTGATTGGCTGGGTCTTATTTTGTTGCCCTGCACAGGAGAACGGATCTAAAAAACAGGTTAGTGGGATGGGGAGGGAACGGGATTTTTCAATAACCTTCCCCCAGGAGTCAGAAGGAAATGGGGATTTTACAGTATCCTTCCCCTGCCGTGCCCACCAAGCCACACCACACCCACCAAGCCATGCCCACAGAATCAGTAGTAATTTTTTTTAAATCTGATCACTGCTTCATATCCTCCAATCAGCAGAAGTCAAGAGACAAAGATCTTTAGGGAAATCCTTCAGAAAGGTAATGCATCATGTAACACCTGCTTCTCAAAGATGTTTCAAAGAAGCTAACCTAATCTAATGTGTTCCCAACCTTTTTAGAACCAGGGACCAGCTTCGTGGAACACAATTTTTCCACAGATCATGGGGAGAGATGAGGAGAAATGCACAACCGGATCCCTCACATGGCAGTGTTCCCCCAAGGCAGTGTTCTAGGACCAACTCTCTTCACATAAATGACCTCTGTGATCATATTAAGAGCAATTGCATTCTCTTCACTGATGATGTAAAGCTATTCAATACCACTGACAATATTGCTACCCTTCAAAAAGACCTTGACTATGTATCAGAATGGTCAAACAAATGGCAAGTTAAAATCTCAACAAATAAATGCTCTGTCTTACATATTGGCAAAAAATAATAATAATCAGAAAATAAAATACAGGCTGAATAGTCAAGATCTTGTTGATGATCCAAACTCTGTGAAGGACCTTGGAGTACTCATCTATAATCTAAGTGCTAGAGCCCACTGTAACTACATAGCCAAAAAGGCATGAAGAATTGTTAACCTAATCCTGAGTAGCTTTTTCTCTGGTAATATCACACTACTAACTAGAGCATACAAAACATTTGCTACACCAATACTTGAATATAGCTCATCAGTCTGCAACCTGCATTATTTATCTGATATTAGCACAGTTGAGAAAGTCCAGAAATATTTCACAAGAAGAGTTTTCCACTCCTCTACTTGTTGTAGAATACCTTATGCCACCAGACTTGAAACTCTAGACCTAGAAAACCTAGAACTATGCTGCCTTTGGTCCGATACAAGTATAGTACATAAAATTATATATTGCAATGTCCTACCTGTTAATGAATACCTCAGCTTCAACCATAACAATACAAGAGCACACAATAGATACAAACTCAAGGTAAACCGCACCAAACTTGATTGCAGGAAATACGACTTCAGCAACAGAGTAGTCAATGTCTGGAATAGTCTACCTGACTCTGTGGTTTCTTCACCAAACCCCAAAGACTTTAACCTTAGACTGTCTACTATTGACCTCACCCCTTTCCTAAGAGGTCTGTAGGGGGTGTGCATAAGCACACCAACGTGCCTACCGTCCCTGTCCTATTGTTTCTTTTATATATATTTTTATATGTATCCATTTCATGTATTCATAACTATGTTTATACTTATACCTGTTATCTTATAATTGCTTGACAAAATAAATAAAATAAAATAAAATAAAATAAAATAAAATAAAATAAAATAAAATAAAATAAAATAAAATAAAATAAAATAAAATAAAATAAAATAAAATAAAATAAAATAAAATAAAATAAAATAAAATAAAATAAAATAAAATAAAATAAAATGTGCAGTTTATTCTAAGGTTCACACTCCTATGACTGTCTAATGCCTGATGATCTGATGTTAGTGTTGGGGAGTGGCTGCAAATACAGATAAAACTTCACTTGCTCACCTGCTGCTCATCTCCATCTGTGCAGCTCAGTTTTAAAAAGCCACAGACTGGTTCCAATCCAAGACCCCTGTAATAAAGGATTGGTAGCTCTGACTTACCACTTGTTTTATGTATAAATCTGTTTTATATATAAATCAAAACAATTGTCCATGCTTTCAATGACACGGAACTAAAATTATAACTTTGCTAAATTGTGTACATTCCTATATACCCTGCTATTCCCTTGTAGGGCATAGAAAAATGGACAGAAGAGGAATAAGAAAAAGGCAAGAGATATTTATTCTCCTTTCCCATATCTTTGATTCTTACAAAGCAGTCCTTCTTCCATCATATGCATACATCACTTCATACCTTGTGTTTTATTGATTTCTTTTCCATCTTTCTTTGGGGAAGTTCACCAACATTACCCACCATAGCTTCATAACTTATTTACCATCACTTTTCATTTCATTCTGCTTCCCTGTCATGTCAATCCCAACTTACTTCCTGATTCTCTTCTATTGATCCTCATTCATTCCCTCTATAGGACCAAAATATCTCATTGTATTTTTTCTTAGCCAGGTGGTTCAATTTTCTAGTCAATCCAGATTCATTCTGCATCACTCATTTTTGACCATAACTACTTCTTAAGTAAATAATTCCTACTGCAGTCATCTCATTATGATCTTCCTTTGATGTGTTCAGCTCTTCCATATAACAACCTGGGCAGAAACATCTCTTACACACCATAATTTTCACTTCATTCATCTTAATAAACTATATCCCACCTTTAATCTTTCTATCAATATTTGCCTATATTTACATTTTCTGTATTTATTTTTCTATGTTCAGTTATCTCTTATTCTATTTTTTCTCTTTGTATACTGTATATACAGGGAAAAACCAAAGGAAATATTCAGGGCCATGCTTCTCATTGCACATATGCTATAAATAATTTGAGTTCTTGTTAAAAATATGACATAATTTCCATACAAAATTACATGTACTTCCATGCGCATAACCAGAATTTACTTCTAACATTACTACAAGCAAAATCTCACATTGTAGATTTCCATTCCCCCCCTCCCACCTCCCCAATTTTCACACGTTTAACTTCCCAGGAACACTTGAAAAAAAAAATCCATTCTGTTTTCTGCACTGAGTTTTTCTTCTTTTCCCTTTGTATAGGGGAAGAATAAGGATATTCTTCCTATTGTGGAAATTTGGCAGGTCCAGGGAAATGCTTCTCCATAAGAGTTTTGTCATGTCAGAGGAGTAACATCTCCTGGGATCCATCGAATGAGTATGTTTCATGTAGAAGACTTAGACAATGGCTACCCTGACAGATTTTATGAGGTGGGTCAAAATAATTGAAGCTAGGCATCCCTGAAAAAACCTAGCCCTCAAATAAGCTATCTTCAAAGATAAGAATCAGCATTTTGACTTATACCCAGAAGCTTACTAGATGTCAGCAGAGCTTGCAAAGTAGAGATCTTAACATGATGTACCCACAACTCGGTGCACCGCTGTTTTTTAGATGGATGGATGGAGATTTTGGTCTTCAAGGGCAGCCATATGTATAGCATATATTACAATGGTAATCCAAACAGAAGATGACCAAGTCATAAGTAACTTTGAATAGGACCTCTTTTTCAGAAACTGGTACACAAGATGGCACACAAGACAAATTTACCCTATCGACAATTAATGATGTCAAATCACCAGATCTAGACACAGATACTCAATCTGTCAGTATATGAGAAATTATGAGCTGGGATAGCCATAACAAGTCAGCCAATGGGAACTGTTTGGTAACTAAGAAACAGCACCTATTGTGAGTCATATCAGACAGCTTGGAGCCTGGGTGTGGCTTAGGGTAACTGGTGTGTATAAATATAGAGCTTCTGTGATTCTGAGTTCTGGTAGTAGTTCTGATTGCTCCTGCTTCTTGTCCTTGTCCTTGCTACCACGTTGCAAGAGCTGCATGGGTATTGTATACATGCATCATGTTTTATATTATTGTATATAAAGAAGTTTCCTCTATAAATGAATCCTGCTGAATTATTTACTTGTGTGCTGGTTGGATTGCTGCAAACTGTAACACAATCTTTCCAGGATTTAGCTTAAGCCAATTCTTTTCTGTCTAGGACCCCACAACAACCAGACACTGAAATGAACCAAGATGAAATCACTTGATAACATTACTAAGGATACCTGTCATGTGTTGGAGAATGAATTCACTCAATGGCTACATGCAGATATTATGTGGTGAGACCGTAGAATCCCAAAAAACTCAACAAAATAGTAGTTTGGAACAAGACTTCTCCCCCACATCAAACCAACTGGAATCAGGCCTGGAGAAAAGAGGAGAATTGCTGCAATGCTATGCCACTCACTCCTAAGGCATCTAAGCAGATCCAGAAGAAATCCATGATTTATGATACTAAAATCAATTGGGAGATCAAGGAGAGTCAGGAGTGATGCATCAACACCACCCCAGTCCTCCCAGAAATCATTCACAAGTCATACAAGAGATCATACACCTCATTGTTATTATAAAGTCTGAAATCCAACTAAAAAGGGTTCAAATGTTCTGGTAGATCCATGGTCCTCTGAAGTTGCCAATACCTTCATAATAACAGAATAAAAACTGGAAACAGGATGAAAATTCTCCAATGGCACATCTTTCTCCCATTCAAAGAGCATTTCTCATTCTATCTAGTACATTTTCATACTTTTCATTACTAAAGAAGTGATGTGGCACTCTGTAAGAATTCCACATTTATATCTCATTTTCATTCATTCTTTTTGTGAGATTAATCTACTTTTAATGCCTTTTCATACAGAACTCATACTCTTTCTTCCTAGAGACATTTTATGTTCTAATTTATTTTACATCATCCTTTTCTTCCATGTCATTCCCCCCCCCATGATCTATTCTTGAGATTACCAAAAGACGGTCTGTTCACATTTACCCCTTTTGTCCTTCATTAATTGTCTCAGTTTTTCATTATAAATAATAAATAAAACTTTTATCAAAAAAAAATTATTTAAATTCATTTCTTTCAATTGTAAAAAAAAGATAAATTGGATGGTTTATTTATCATATTTGTGAGACAGTCTACTTCAAATGACTCTAGTGGCAAACAGAGACAATAAAAACACCCAATAAAAATATATGAAATAAAATAAAATAAAATAAAAAACAATAAAAACATATGAAAACATCCAAGAAAAAGCACAATTCTGTCTTGTTTCCTGGGATTTGTTTTACTTCTCTTCACTTATATAATGATTCTTGGCTATATTTCTCAAGGTAATCTCCCTTAGTATTTATATTCACCCAGTAGAAGGCCTTTACTAACCAGGGGCAGCTTGGCTTTAACCAGCTTAGCTAACAGTACAAATAAACTTGTTCACTTCCTCAGGAGTCATATAATCAAACTCTTTCCAACTAACTAAGCAATACTGTTCTTTCTTCACCTTGACTGTCCAGTCAGAGTCAAATTCCTAGCAAATCCAAGCAATTTTATCTAACACTTGAATTAAATGTTCTTCACAGTGGCTGAATAGATGATCCTGTGGCCTTTCCCTCCCCAGAAATATTTTTTTTTTAATCTCTCTTAACTAGGAAGTCTTATGTCTTACTACCTTTGATCTCCTCAGGCTGCCTGGAATAGATGGAATGTTTTCTTTTTTGTTTGCCGTTATATCTTCAGCTAAATGTCAGCTTCTCTCTTTTCTCCCCAATGACAACATGTCCCAGAGGTTACCTATGTTAAGATTCTTGCATCCAGAGTTCCACAGACAAAGTTTCATTGGACTTTAATTTTTTTTCTATCTCTCCACTGTGAGACAACTTCCCCATACTTTTTGAAGTCTCCTGTTTTGGTTTCTTTGTGGGCTCCATGCTCTCTGTCACAACCCCCTTATCTTTCTCTTCAGTTGCCTACTTCTGTTTTCCTTAGAATTTCTGAACACCTATTTCATGTATTTATGACTACTTCCAGTTACTTATTGGGAAATCAGAAGAAGCTTCTTGGATGAGAAGTGAAACATCTTCAAGTAAAAGCGAAGTCCAGTTGCCCTTTGAAAAAACACCATTGGGACAATCATGGCCTGGAGAAACTCCATAGACATTTTGCATCACATTTATTTATTTTCCAAGTCTACTACAATTTTAGTACATACATGTGCTAAAGGTAGTGATACATGGGACCAGAACCTGAGCTTCTTTTTTTCAAGATGTTTCTGCATGGTCACCATTCTACTAGCTAAATAGTTTTATTATCAACTGTTAACTGCTGCAGATAACCATTTTTAAAAGACTCAGCTTCAGGTTCAAAAGTAAACTATTCTAATTGGCAAACACATTTTTCTCAGTTCAAGTTAAAAAAAATACAAAAAGGCTTCCACGTATAATTTCTATCACTTAGCACTGGACTTAAATTGTATTTGTTATTAGTACTATTATACCTAATTTAAACTTAAGCAAGCTGGTGGTATTATTTTTGGATGAGTTTGCAATAATGTTAAATACCCTGGAGATAATAGCAATAAGATGATGGCCTAGATAATTTTAATATAATAAGTGGATTTACTTAGATTGTGTTAAATGACCTTTCCAGGGCCACCTTACTTTCTGCTTTGATTTAATTACATAGTCTTGCATTCTGTTCTCAAATTTGGAAGCAAATAGGAAAAGCGAGGAGTCAAACCTTTACTAAAATGGCAATAAAGATTATATAGCAATACTATATTTTAAAGCAGAAATCAATGTGGATTAGGTTTTAGTTCTCTGAAATAGTACACACAATCATGACTATGAATATTTTATATATATATATATATATATATATATATATATATATATATATATATATATATATATATATAATTATAGTTGAGAAAGTCCAGAAATATTTCACAAGAAGAGTTCTACACTCCTCTACTCATTGCAGAATGCCTTATGCCACCAGATTAGAAAACCTAGAACTACTCTGCCTTCGGTCCGATCTAAGTATAGTATATAAAATTATATATTGCAATGTCCTACCTGTCAATGAATACTTCAGCTTCAACCATAACAATACAAGAGCACACAATAGATACAAACTCAAGGTAAACCTCACCAAACTTGATTGCAGGAAATACAGCTTCAGCAACAGAGTGGTCAATGTCTGGAATACTCTACCTGACTCTGTGGTTTCTCCCCCAAACCTTTAACCTTAGACTGTCTACCATTGACCTCACCCCTTTCCTAAGAGGTCTGTAGGGGACATGCATAAACGCACCAACGTGCCTACCGTTCTTGTCCTATTGTTTCTTTTTTATATTTCTTATATGTATTCATAACTATGTTTATACTTATACCTGTTATCTTATAATCGCTTGACAAAATAAATAAATAAATAAATAAATATTGAGTAAAGGAATTTGAGATTTAAATTATTTTTGAATCTCATTTTTTTATACTTCAGTTTCCAGTAAAATACCAGTACTAAAAACAAATAAAATGCCATAAGAAGTTCAGCAGGGAAATTGCTGTTCCTATTTCTACCACAGTTCTGCCTCCCATCTGCCCACCCCAAATGAAAGTCATTCAGCTTTAACTGATTTAAATTCAAAGTCAGTTCCCAGAGCCAATCAATCTCTAAGTAGGACTTCAAAAGATTCTTCTTCCATATAGGTTTTCCGGTTCTGCGTGGCTTCTGTGGCAGCAGGAATTCGTGACCGTTTGTGATTCCTGCTGCGCTTGCCGCCGAGGTGCCCCCGATCCAATGGATCCGGGGATATGGCTGCCCCGTAGAGGCAGCTGAAGAGAGAGGGGAGCTGGACAGGGGGTTGGGGGTGTCGCAGACCCCCTCCTTGTCTGGAAAAACCCCTTTTTCCTGAGGTGGTAGAGCGGCGGTCAGTAATGGCTGCCACGAAGAAGCCTGCAACCAGGTAGGATTGTGCTGGAGGAAGCAGGAAAAGTGAAAGTGCTGGCTGAGCCGGGTCAATCAACATCTCTCAAACTCTCTGGAACTGAATTGTTTGAATTGCTGGAGGATACATTGTATCCCTAAGAAGATCGGAAAGCAGCGGAGAAAGCTGTTAAAGGGAAACTTTTTTTTTCCTTCACTCTCCCACCCCATAGAAATAGCAGATGAAGATTTGAAATTTATTTGGGCACTGAATTATTTTGAAAGTTAAAGCCAAGGGACAAAAGATTCTTTGGACATTGGACTTAATAATTTAAGAAATCAGAAAACCCTTATTGGAGGTATGGATTTCTGATCATTTAAAAATTGTTGTTGTAAGTGGGAAGGGAGAGGAAAAAAACTGGAGCAGAAGTTGAAAAAGGAGGAGATTGCCTAGAATTCCAAAGAAAGATATATGGTAATTGGACCTCTTTGATTAAACAGTAACCCCAGAAAGAGAAATAGAAGAAGGAAAAAAAGCATTAACTTTTGGAATCTTTTTTGAATTATTCTTGATTAAAAATACTTGGGTGGTTGTTTTGGGAAAAGTTTCTCTTTTTATGATGGCATTGCTTGTGGATGAATTAAAAACTGAATATCAAAAATATAAAAAGGAAGAACAAGATGGAAAAGATACTTTGGGCACTTTATTTCAATTTTTAGAAATAGCGTTATGCACTTATGAAAAGTTGACTATGCAGCAGAACGACTGGGACAAAGAAGAAGAGGAAGAAGAAGCCATCTTCGATGAACAATGGGTTTTTTCTGGGGAGGAGGACAAAGAGGATAAGAAAAAGGGGATTTTAAGTTTGAAAAAACAACCAAAAAAGAGAAAAATGAGATGAAAGGTGGATGCAAGGTTAGAAAGCAAAGGAAAGGGAGTAAGAAAAGGGAGGAGGAGAGACAAAGGGGTAAAAAGGGCAAGGAGAAGAATAAGCAAGAGAGAAAGGGGGGGGGGGGGGAGAAGCCTTAATGGTGGGAAGCAAGATTTAAAGAAAAAAAACCTTCTTTAGAGACAATGGGTGAATCTAATTGGAAAAAAAAAGGGATTCTGGAAGGTCCATAAGATTGGGTCTTTATATGTGTATTTAGAGTAAAATGCCTAAGATATAAATGAGTATTAATATATACGATTAGTTTTTTTTTTTAATGATATGGATAGTGCTTATATAGGATTTTATTTCGTTATTGCTGGGTTTTTACCTTCTTTATAAAATTTATTGTGTAATTTTAGAATGTACTAAACAGAATCCCAAGATAAATTAAGTTTTATATGAAGTATTTTTAAGTTAAGATTTAATGATTTAAAGGCGTCACTCCAATTAGCGTATAGGAGAAGTATATTAAAAAAAAATGAATGGATAATTGGAAATAGAACAGACAAAGAATGATATTGAAAATGATAATAAGATATGGAAAGATATATAAAGTGAATATGATGTTTGAATTTGTGTCTGTGTGAAGAGTTTCAAACCGGGATCAAGCAGCCTTTAGAAAAGATGTTTTAGGTTTTTTTTTCTATGTTCTGTGTTTTGTATGTTTATGAAAGGCAATAAAATTTTAATAAGCAAGAAATATAATTTGGATAACTGGAATGAAAAGGAGAAGTCTGGATAAGATATGAAGTTAAATAGATAATATAAATATTGATATTACAATTAGGAATCATTTTGTATGTTCTTTTGGCTCTCTTCTTTAATTATTATTATTATTTTTTTAGAAAAGATTTTTCAAGTTGTTATGCCTGGATTATTTGTTTATTGTTTTTGCAAAATTAATAAAATTTGTTATAAAAAAAAAAAAGATTCTTCTTCCATATCCTGGATGGTTGCTGTTTTGGCCAATATTAAACGAGACAAACTAAAGATCCGACTCAATTGAGATGGTTTCCTATTTTTCAACAAAATTTAAGCAGCCTAATTAGGTGCTATAACCTCATGAATACATTTTATACTGGTCTTGTACATTCTTTAAACACAAAACTGTTCTCTGCCCCAAAGAGTATTCAATCTAATGCAAGCTGAAACTTCCATGGTGAAGCTGGGAAAAAATCTCCAAGGCAACAGAAATCCTCAGCTTAAAGTATATATTGAGTGAGTGCTGCTGGAATCTATTTATAGAGATGTGTAGGAAAAACAATTAAGGAGACAGGCAGATTAATGGGAAACAGCTTAGTTGTGCAATTTCTGAAATTCAGCTGTAAAGAAAATTAAATTATGAAAAGGGGAGGCATAAGTACTGAGCATCTACTCTATAACGTAATCAATTTATATTTTATTTCTTATCAACCTATATTTTTCTGTCTAATTTTGAAATTATTGTTTAAATTGCTGTTGATTTTAGATACACATAGATGTAAAATTTAATATTAATTGAATTAAATATTAAAATATTTTTAAATATTTAAAATTACTCCCATTTTTTATGATGCTCTTTAATTTTCATTATAAGAGCTTCCAGGTCATTTCTATTTTCAGTATCACAATAGTGTCTTCAGCATGGGGAAGATTACTGGTGTATCTTTCTTCAATTTAAAAATCACACTTATCTTCTTCCAATCTAGCTTCCCTTAATATCATTTAGCAATAGATGTACATAAATAAGAATATAGCATACAGCACTGTGCCACACATTTCATGACTTAGAGTCACCCTGCTCCATCTAGCCTTTGGTTTCCTGACTTATGTATGGCTTTCTTATGAGAACAATGAGATGTTTCAGGATTACATTTTTCTGAGCACATTCTCAACATGATTAAGACAATCAAAGACCTTTCTGTAATCAATGAAGCATATATTACCTTTGTTTTAGTATTTTTTTTTGGCTTTTTTTCAATTATCCAGCATGCTCCAGCAATGATGTATCATATTCCTCATCTTTCTTTAAGTGAGCTTAAATTTATTGCATCTCTTTTTCCATGCAGCCTACCATTTGGTTGGGATGATCCTAAGTATTATTTTGCTGGTATGTAAAATTACGGATCTTGTATGTAGTTTGCACATTGTTTTAAGTCTCCCATTTTTTATATTAGAACATAGACTGACCTCTTCCAAACTGTGGACTACTTTCTTATTCTACAGATTTGTAAAACCTTTGTTGTTGGAATCAACTATCCAGTCTTCAGCTCTTATGTAACTGTGTGAATTTTGCTCATGTAATTCTGACCTATCGACTAGTAACAGCCCTGACTTGGATCTAGGAACTCTGAACTGGATTTTGACTATTCTTCTGACTATTCTTTTTGTTGAAACAAAACCACTTGGGGCATTTTGTTTCAGAGATTTTGTTTTGATTTTGTTTTTCCATTTCTTGTCTGCTGTTTTCTTCTCAATCCTCTGTAAACTGCTAATTTCCATAGCAACTGTGTGAGTGTATAATTGAAACCAGAAGCAGGACAGTAGCAATGATATAGTCAATTTGATTTATGTATAGTCTACCTGGTAGTGTCCAGGTGTTCTTTAGGCTGTGAAAGACTGTTAGCAATGAAGAAATCATTAGACTGTATCAAATTAATAAGTCATTTTTCTGCTTAATTTTTATCATTTAAACCATATGCTACAACTTCATTTTTTCCTCAATATTTCCACTTTAGCCTTCAAAACCCCAACCACAAGCAACCCAACTTTCTTCCATGTTCTGTGGATTTCAGAGTGAACTTTTCTATAAAACTCATTAATTTCCATTTTTTTTCCTGCATCTATAATTGGAGCACAGACTTGACTAATCATCATATTAAAAGTTGGTTCACTAAGTCCAATTATTTTTATTTACTGTCTGCATTATAACCAAGTACTATGTTTACCATAGCCTTCCTGACAAGGAAAGCAGCAGCATTCCTACTTTATTTTTCATGTCCTGTATAATAAACAATATGATCATCTAAATGAAAGTGTCCCAGTCCAATCCATTTCAGTTCACCAAGGAATAAGGATTTGTTTCATCTTTCACTGTGTTGAGCTTTCTCAATATTAATATTTCTCACTGTCCTTGTTCCCACAATAAAAATACCTTTTCAACTTGGATTGTTTCTCCTTTCATGGCAATACCAGCAACTAGACTTTTCAAAAGCTTTAATCTAGCCATATTATAAACCCAGTAAGTGCAGTATGTTGATGATTCTTGAAAGATTTCAGTTCTTCCTCAATAGCATGTTGAGTGCCATCAGATCTGAGGGGAACCATCATCCAACACTACATCAATTTATATTTTCTATCCTTGTACATTCCCTACCCCCAAAAAATACAGGAGTGGTTCACCACTGTTTTCTCCTGAACTGAATAAAATCATGTCTTTTCTGCTGTCACTAAAGTGACCATCTGACTCTAGCATCTTATATTGCTGCTCTCCGATACAGCTGCCTGACATGATTTAACCGGGCAGCTGTGATAACCTTTATGTGATAGGTGATTCTACTGGGATTGCATTATATGCCATAATGAGGTAACACAGTAGGACTTGAGCGGAGACTTATAAGCTGGAAACCATACATAAAATCCAGCAGGAACTACTCTGTTATATTAAAATCACTGTATTCCAATATTGACTAAAACTAGTCATAGGATAAGCCAGAACATCTGTGCAATTTTAAAAAATGATGGCTATTAGACCCAAGCCCAGAGATGAGACTCTAAGGTCCAACTGAATTCAATCTTTCATTTGCTTACACCTAAGAGACAGAATCTTACCAAACTAAAGCTATCACCTTTTGTGCTAATATATATCCTGAGAGTTTCTAGAATGTGGCTGAAAAGACTTTGCAGTCTTTTTGTTTAGGTCTGAGTTGGCAAAAATTCCCTTTCCCTCCTGCTGCAGGTGCACTATTCCATCACAATAGCTGTCACCAAATGGATGACATCCAAAATGGATACTAGACAAACCTCTTATTTAAATACCTTATTGAATGTATTATTCCACATTTCAGGTAACAAACAGTCCCAGAATTCTGGATAAAAAAGCACAACCAGACAAGTGCATGTATTTCTTTTGCTCCACATTCTATGAAAACTCTAGATATGAAAGTGTAAAGGTAAGGAACCAGGATGAAACAGGTAGCTGAACAAACTGGTATATGTACTGCTACTTGCTTATTGACAGGAATCTTGCCAGACTAATGCACTCATTACAGAATCTATTAGATAAGCACCACAAGTGTCTGTTTTCTGTTGCTTCCTCCTTCTCAGAGATTCCAGGCTAGCCAGTCTCTCAATTCCTCCCCTCCCTTCAGCTCCACATTCTTCCAAAGAAAGGATCTGGAGGGTTGAACAAATAGTTGAACAAGCATCATTTGTCACCTTGTATAGGTTCATCTGGTTGATCTGTTCTCTTGACCTCTGAAAGATCTTTATTAAGACCAGTCACCTTCACAGAACTGTCACATTTGTAATTAAAGATAAGACATTCTAGGCCAGTTGTTAATCTCCAGGGACAAACCTGCATTCAATCTCTTTATTTAAACATTAATAAACATTAATAATATATATGTTTTAAGACAGGTTGTGCAAGCTTTTCTCCCAAGATAGAGATCTGCAGTTTTCAGTGGAATTACTGGGGGCTCTCCAACCATAACCAAAGTTCAATTTCAATTAGTTTAACTTAACATAATGTACATAAAAAAATATAGATGATTGATCCTTGCCACAATTGAGTGGTATTTTTGTGAGGAATATGGGGTTCTGCATGGAGTCTCAGGTTATGTACCCCATTCTTTTTTTAAAAAAGTTTGTATGTGCCAATCCCATTATCCTTGTCTGGAATTCTTCCTGGGACTTAGCAATCTTGCCTTTGATACATGCCTAATGCTGCATGAAGAGAGATGCTTTAAAGTGTTGAGAAGGCAGACTATTGCCTCATTATTTTGTTTGTTCTAGGAAGAAGTTTTGTTCTAGAAAGTAATAATATGCTTAGCTGTTTGGAAAAATAAATCAACAGGAGATGTTATTTACTGTATGCCATGGTTATGGCCTCTGCATAAATGTCAAGGGCAGAATTTTAAATGTGTCACTCCCCACCCGCTAAACCCTCTGTTCCTAGATTCTTAATTTATAACCCATTTTCATTTTGGTGCTATCTGAAGAGGTGCTGGCACTCATCTTCCTAAGATTTCCCTCTAAACTATCCAGTCTGACAGCATAATTTACTGTACTTGCCTCACAAATGTCTCCAGAGCCTGAGAAAACACAGATAACCAAGCCTGAAAGGATACAAAACAACCAAAGTGATGTGGCAATGCTGCAGGCAATAGTTTTGTCCCCCCACCCCCGTTTTCATCTTCTGGAGTTAAACGCTAATTGACTTGCCTCAAATTGATCACCTCCTTTGTAATTGGGGTTAGAAGTGATGCCCTCATTAATGGTCAGGGAATTTAAAAACAAACCAAATGGGGTTCAGACAGTCTGTATAAGAAGTAACTTGTCTGCTCAAACAACCAATTCTGGTTTCCAGCAGGAGACTATGGAGGGAGGAAATAAAGATGGTGGTTATGATTTTACAATTGAAGCTTTTTGTTGTGGCTCTCATCTGGACTTCTCTTTATCATGAGCCGTGGTGGTGCAGTGGTTAGAGTGCAGTACTGCAGGAGGCTACCTCTGCTGTCTGCCGGCTGCCTGCAATTTGGCAGTTTGAATCTCACCAGGATCAAGGTTGACTCAGACTTCCATCTTTTCAAGGTGGGTAAAATTGCCCAGATTGTTGTGGGAAATATGCTGACTCTGTAAACCGCTTAGAGAGAGACCTGTAAAGCACTGTAAAGCGGTATTTAAGTCTAAGTGCTATTGCTATTGCTATCATTCCCATACCATAATCTCCCATCATCTTAAGTATGAGCTAGCAGGTAAGCTAAAATATGAAAATCTACACTAGTGAGACCACAGTTGGAATGCTGTATCCAGTTCTGGCCACTGATATAAAAAAGACACCCAAGTAAGAGTACAGAGAAGAGTAAAAAAAGTGATATGGGGTCTGGAGGCTAAACATATGATAAACAGTTAAAGGAACTAGGTATGTCTAAAAAAGAGAAGGGCATGATACAAGTCTTTTAGTACTTGAGGGGCCATCACAGACAAGAGGGGGAGTCGATCCATTCTCCAAAGCACCTGAGGTTAGGACAAGAAGTAAAAGAAAGAGACATTTCCTGATAGTGAGAACAATTAAATGGTGGAATAGCTTGAATTCAGAAATTGTGGGTGCTTCCTTAAGTTTGATAAATGTTATAAAGATTACCAATATTGTCATTTGAATTTGAATTAATATGAATGATACTCGGAATCAACATTGTCCACACACAATATGGGTGTATATTTAAAAATAAATATATTATAATAATAATATTATTATTATTATTATTATTATTATTATTATTATTATTATTATTATTATTATTATTATTATTATTGTGGGTGCTCCATCACTGAGGTTTTCAAGGAAAGATTGGACAACCAATGCTTGATATGGTATAAGGTTCTCCTGTTCAAGCAGGGAGTTGGAAGACCTCTAAAGTACAAACCAGCTATTCCATGTTCTAAATTCCTCTTAGTGCCTGTCCCAGCCTGTCTGCTCATAACCTTCATTCCCAGAGGTGGTATTCAGCAGGTTCTTACCAGTTCTGGAGAACCGGTAGCAGAAATTTTGAGTAGTTCGGAGACCTGGCAAATACTACCTCTGACTGGAGATTTTACAGTATCCTTACCCTGCCACGCCCACCAAATCATACCCACAGAACCAGTAGTAAAAAATTTTTGAATCCCTCCACTGTTCATCGCCAATGTGGCAAATAGTTCCTGATGGATTAAGCCATTAAAGGCCATACTAAGCCTTAAAAAGGTAACCAGGGTTAGGGTTACATTTCAATTTAAATATAGGTTACATTTTATTTACATAATTATCTTGTTTGTTTTAATTTAGCAATACATTGATCTTGCCCAAAATCAAAATTCTCTTGACAATAAAATAATTTTGGCCAGGTTGCAATCTGATAAAATATTTGTCAGCTTACATATTTGTCGGTTTACAAGGCAGTCCAGATCAAAGATAAGATTGCTATAAGGAGTATTGGAACTCTATTGTTGCAGGGCATAATAACAGAATCTTGAACGCCTGCCAGAGATTCTGACTCTCCAACCTCTTAAAGAGAATAGAGGAAGGACAATTTTCAGTTTCTACCTCACAATCTCCTCCATTTCAGAGCTGATCTGGTATTTACCTAATGACCATGACCTTCTTCAAGGCCAAGTTGTCCAACCTTTATATCTCTACTGTATTGGTTTAAAGTAAGAAGTAAAATGACCTCTTTACTGTATGGAAATAAAGGAGCTGATTATTTCATTTTCTTGTCATAATAAGAATGACACATTCATAGCTCATTTTTAAGGGCTCTTTGTATGCCACATAACTCAGGTGCTGCCACATGCTCTCCTCCTCTCTTGGATGGAAACCAATTATAGGCAGTCCTCAACCTACAGCAGTTCATTTAGTGACCTTTCTAAGTTACAATGACACTGAAAAAAGTGTCTTATGGTCACCTTTTGTGACTTTCTGACCAGGAAAGTTAGTAGGGAAGCCAGATTTACTTAACAATAGGGGTGGGATTCTACCAGTTCTGTCCATCTCTGTAGAACCAGTAGCTCTGAAGAACAGCAGACAGAGATCATACATAGAACCAGTTCTATGTCTGCTGCTGTTTTGGCCCACCTGCCTGTGCAGGCTCTTACCTGACCTTATGCAAAACGTAAAATCACCGAACCAGTAGTTACATCAGTCAGATCCCACCCCTGTTACTAACTTAACAACTGCAATGATTCACTTAACAATGATGGCAAGAAAGATCATAAAATGGGGCAAAGCTCACTTAATATCTGTCTTGTTTAGCAACAGAAATTACCAGTATTCATTCTTACCTCCAGTAAAGTAGGCAGAAAACTAGAAAAACTTATAGGACCCAAATTTGTTTCCTATTAGAAATATTTTGACCCCACATCTAGCCTACTTACTGAAGGAACCATTCTTACAATATAATGAACCATAAACTAATCAAACAGACTCAATTTACATAGCACTCAGAGCCATTAAAACCTGACTAATGTTAAAAATAACTAAGCTTAGCGTAAGTGAAAATACGTAATTAAGTGATCTAAGGTTGTAACCATAGACCTCAAGGAAGTTTAACTTGATCCTAATTTTACCATAAACAGTGTGATTTTTTTGGGGGGGAAGGGAAATCCCAATGTTTTTCACTCTCTAAAGATGCATTGCAGTACAACTCATGTCGTACTTATTCAATAGTCATGTTGATGAAGGATTATGATTGAAGACATTTAGAAAGATGTCTGATATGAACACATTCACTGGGAATGGGAAGCATAGTAGAGAGCTGCTGAAAGATCACAGAGGATTACAATGATTGCATCATCTCCATCCTGAACCTTTTAAAGGTCATCGGCAGGAGCAATTGATGCTGCCTCAGCACTATACCTAGGACTGAACAAAATCCTAGGCCAATATATTTTGTGAATCTGTAAATGGACATTTCTCATTTGTTACAGACATATGGACTGGACTATTACCTGATTATCTACACTCTTTCAGTTGAAAGTAATTCTACCAAAGAACCACTTTCCCAAAGATGTTTTAGTTAATTCAAAATCATCAGTGCATGCAATGAATTTGATGGCTTCATCCAAGATGTACCACTTTCCATTGTCTACCACAAAATTTAATTTGCTATTACATTGCCTAATTATACCACTTTCTTGGATATTCTAGAAATGATTGCAAGCCTCATATCTGCCTTCATAGAATAATAGTTTCACCGTTTGTAATATTAAGTCTGAAATATTTTTTTAAAAAGTTTGATCTCTTAAAAGAGATCTAATTTAAAAGATTGATACAACACTTATATTGGACTAAACCCAGCTACAGAAGTTTTATCTGAAAAGTGACTTAAACTGTCTTAAAACCCAAGGTTCGGGGCAAGCTGGTATATAATCAGTTAAAATGCTTATATAATTTTAGTGGAGTTTTTTAAAAAGGTTTTATTGTAACATTCATTAAATTTTTAAAATTCCTATTTTGAAAGCAATACTCTAACATTTTATGTCTTTTATAATTATATATCTGCACTAGGATCACCTGTGCTTTGAAACAGGACAGGAAGAGTATTTATACTTTTGAACTTTGGTATGGGAATAGAATATTCCTGAGAATAACTGTGAACAGCCAAGAAAACAAACCAATGGATCATCAAAAAAATCAACCCAGAGCTCTCATGCAAGTCCCAAGTGACCAGACTCAAATTATACTTATTAGGACCCATTATGCAAAGATCTAATTTTCTCTGCAGAAGGCTCTAATGCTGGGAAAGGTGGAAGGAAACAGAAGAGGATGACCAACACCAAGATGGTTGGATTCAGTTATGGTGGTGAGGGATGCACTGTTGGAAGATTGGAAAGAGCAGCCTAGGAAAAGATTGTCTTGTAGAAATATCTATGTGATTGCTAAGACTCAACAAAGACTCAATCGAACAATCAAATAATCAATCAATTTGATTCCCTATGAAAAGTGATTTTTTTCAGGATGGACTTCATCAAAGAATCTTATATTTACATATGTATGTATGTATATTTTTAAGATTCCCTGATGACGTCCATCCGGACAAAATATATATATTATTTTCTTCAGGGTAAAAAAGTTAGGCGGTACACAGATATGTAGCAAAAAAGAGTAAGCTAAAGAAACTAAAGGCATGAGATAAACAAGAAAAACAAATCTAATTATAGTTTGTACCAATACTATTCACTATGCTTATTTGTCCCTACAATTTGCACACTATTTGTCTTCCTTTTAATATTTTTTCTTAGAACATTACATTGATATTGTTTTATTTCATTGTTTGATAGATTAGTAGCATTTCCATACAGATCTCTAAGGGATTCTTTCCTCATTTCTTCTCAAATAATTTTATTACTTTTATTTTGAATTCTATTTGCTCTACTGGAAACTCCTGTTTAGCCCTCTTCAACCTCTTACAAAACATTTACAAACATTTACATCAAAACCTTTTGCATTTTGTTCTGTCTCTTAGTCTTAACTGCTTATTCTTTTTTTTTTAAAAGAATTTTATTAATTTTCTACAAACAAACAAGACAAACAAAACATTAAAATGTCAACTCTCATATGTACATCCAGTGTGTCGGTTGGTTCATCAGTTTTGTGCATTCATTTTGTAGTCTCAATTACAATTATGTTACATAACAACTCATATTGTCAATCCAAACTTGTATATCCTAATATCACTCAAAAAAAAAAAAAGAAATTTTTGACTATACTTTTAATCATTCATGCTTTATGAGATAACAATACTTTAAACAGTTTATTCTGTAACAAATCATATAATCATACCAAATCAATCCTAAAAACCCTTTATAAATATAGTGTCAATATTCTATTATCGTATTTTATCATCTAGCCATTGATAAAAAAGATCCCAAATTTCATAAAATTGTTTATCCTCTTGCTCTCTAATTTCAAATGTCAATCTACTCATCTCAGCACATTCCAATATTTTCTGAATAATTTCTTCCTGTAATGGTATTTTCTCATTCTTCCAATTTTTAGCAAATACAATCCTAGCCACTGTTAATACATTTATAATCAGGTATTTCAAATCTTTACTATATGTATCAGGTAAAATTCCCAATAAGAAGATCTCTGGTTTCAAGTCTATGTGTTTCTTTGTCATTTTTTCCAACCACATGCGAATTTTAGTCCAATATTTTCTGGCATCCTCACAAGTCCACCACATATGGGAATATGAGCCAGGTATCTGATGACATTTCCAGCATTTTTCAGATTTGTTCTTAAACATTCTTGCTATTCTTGTCGGGGGAAAGTGCCACCTGTAAAACATCTTATACAAGTTTTCTTTATATGCTGTTGACATTGTCATTTTATAATTTTGAGACCACAATTTTTGTCATTTCTCTAAATCAATCCCATATCCAAAATTCTTCCCCCAAACAATCATAGTTTCTTTAACTTGTTCTTCCTCTAATTTAATTCCCAGTAAATAACTATATAATTTTTTAATCATCTTCTCATCAGTACCCATCAAGATCTTATCTAAATCAGTCTGTTTATCATAGAATCCCTCCGTTTTAAAATCTTCATCATACCTTGAATGTATTTGTGTATATGAAAACCAATTCATCCTTATACCTTGTTCCTCTAAGTTTTGGATCAATTTAAGTCCACCCTTTTTATCCAACAGTTCCCCATAGCTAACCGTTTGTTCCTTCTTATAGATTATAGGATAGGAAAATGCTTCAATAGTCGATAACCAAACTGGAATTTTCAAATAACATTGTTTTTTTATCTTCTCCCAATTTAACCACAAAGACTCCCGTATATAATGTCTTCTAAAATAACCCTGTGTTTTGGTTCCCTTATACCATAAAAAAGCATGCCAGCCCAACAGCAAATCATGCCCTTCTAATGTCAACAATCTGTGCTTTTTTAATGTTATCCATTCTTTGACCCACATCAAACTTGCAGCTTGATAATACAATTCCCAATTAGGCAGGCCAAAACCTCACTGCTTATTCTTATATTACATTCTTCACAACTATGTTCTTCTCATTATATAATATCCTTTTCCCCCAGCAATCATTCTTTTATACGCATTTCCCCATCATTTAGAACCTTTTTATTAGTCTACCAAGCATCTCCTTTCTTACTTCCCAATAGTCTAATACTTCTATGATGTTCTGTAATATAATTAACATTCTTGGAACATTCTCTATTCCAAGCAGCTTACACATTTTATTATGTTGCATATATTTTCCAATAATTCTGCTGGAAAATTAGTCTTTCTAATAATTCTTTATTTAGAACTCATGTTTTCTATTCCTGTAGTCATTTTCATTCAATTCTCTCCTTTTCTAGCATATTTATTTTCCTACAATATCTACTTTTGACACAATCAAAGATAATCTGTTCGTTCTTAGAACCTCTTATCATAAAGAACCGTTCTTTATGAAGAAGAAATTCATGAATTGTCTCTCATTTTAATTATTTATTTTACATGTGAAGACAGAAATGGATATATAGAATAGAGTAAAATAGAATAGAATAGAATAACAGAGTTGGAAGGGACCTTGGAGGTCTTCTAGTCCAACCCCCTACTTAAGCAGGAAACCCTGTATCATTTCAGACAAATAGTTAGCCAATTTCTTCTTTAAAAGTTCCATTGTTGGAGTATTTACAACTTCTGGAGGCAAGTTGTTGCACCAATTAGATATTCTGTCAGGAAATTTCTCCTCAGTTCTCGGTTGCTTCTTTCCTTGATTAGTTTCCACCTGTTGCTTTTTGTCCTACCCTCAGGTGCTTTGGAGAATAGCTAGACTCCCTCTTCTTTATGGCAGCCCCTGAGATATTGGAACACTGCTATCATGTCACCCCTAGTCCTTCTTTTCATCAAACTAGACATACCCAGTTCCAGCAACTGTTCTTTATATGTTTTAGCCTCCAGTCCCTAAATCATCTTTGTTGCTCTTTTCTGCATTCTTTCTGGAGTCTCAACATCTTTTTTACATGTTTAAGCCATATATTTCTAAGAAACGTTTTTCAAAGTGTTTTTCTTAATTTTTAGTCTTTGTGTAGTCTGGTCACTTTTCTGTATTCTCTGATGTATTGTCCTTTTCAATCCATTCATGTCACTTAATACATTTTCCTTGAATCTCATTAGGGCAGAATCTTGCTCAATTTTTGTTGTACTAAAGAAACCAAAATACAAAAACAAATTATTTTTTCACCTAACTGCTTATTGTCACTATGTTTTTCTTAACATTCAGTTGAAACCTCCCTCTTGTATAACTTGGGTCAATTCCATCTTTTCACTCTATTTCCCCAAGAACAATTTTTACTTTTTTCTGCATGTCAGCCTTTTAGGCATTTGATAGTTGCTGTTATGTTACCCTTCAGTCTTTTTAGTCCTATAACTAAGCATGCTGAGTTCCCTTAATCTTTCAGACTCACATTCCATACCTGCAATTTAGCTACATCAGTTAGAATATCAAACACTCAGAAGCAAAACACAAAATTATCTATGAGTATTGAAGAACTTCAACAAACAATTTATTTGTCTAAATCCTAGGTATTAATATCTCTCTCCATTTCA
Source organism: Hydrophis major (assembly GCA_033807585.1). Taxonomy (NCBI): domain Eukaryota; kingdom Metazoa; phylum Chordata; class Lepidosauria; order Squamata; family Elapidae; genus Hydrophis; species Hydrophis major. The sequence goes on along the minus strand of CM066331.1, from coordinate 185,570,846 downwards.
GACCAGTTTATTGTGCTAAACTTGACTCAAGGCCTATTGAAAACTTTTCTGTTCCAGGTTGTGATGAATGTTAAATGCCACGTAATTAAATAGAATTAAACAACTACCTCAAGTCGTGGGAAAATTGGCTTGGGGTTTTTATTTTATTAATATTCTGAGACAAAGTGAAAAATGTTGTCCTCATCTATTCCACAAATAGATACCAACTGTTCTGACCCAAGTCTTGTTCAAAGCAAATAAACACCAAACAAAGATAAAAGCAAAACCTTTTTAATACTTCTCTGTGAATTCTGCTCATTCACAGTAAAATGCTATTAAAAACGAATTGTCCCAAATAAGAACAAGCCTTGCCAAGGTTGTGCAAGGCTGTCAAGAACACTAGATTAAATTGCAAGGAAATAATCAAAACCAAAAGTCTCCAAACACAAACCAGGATAGTCCAAACATCCACAGCACTTGAAGTGCAAGAACTTCTTTGCTTCCTGCAAAGAATCCCACCTCTAAGGGCTGGCTTTTATCCCTTAAGCAGGGGGCATCATCTTGCAGCCTTAGTCCCGAATTGCCCGTGGTGCTACAGCTGCTCTTTCCTTTGAGCAGCCCTGTGCGCACGTGCACTGGCCTCAGGCTCCTTGGGGTCCTCTGCATCACTGCTGCCAGCCTCCACAAGCTCCAAAGGCAGCACTCCACTCTTTGATAGTCCTGGCCCCATCCCTGCCTCACACACAGGCCCTTCACTTGAGTCCTCGCTCTCTGAGACCTCAGCCATCTGCATCTGCTGCCGGTGAACCACAACACCAACAGAACTATTGTATCTTAATACTGAACAGAGGGTGCCATATTTGCTTCAGAAACTTTGGGTATACTGATTGCATGTACCCTAATTCTCTGCTGCCCCTGAAGCATTGTCCTTATCCTTTCTAATTATAAGCATCTCATTCTGTATGACGGTTATTGAGAAGACAGCACCAGTTCATCTCTAGATGAGCTGACTATATTGGGATGTCTTACAAAACCTCATCCCATTATTTCTATTGTGGTAAGATTCAACTGCCAGTCCTCCTATCTTTCTATTTTATTTTTATTTTTATTTTTATTTTATTTTATTTTATTTTATTTTATTTTATTTTATTTTATTTTATTTTATTTTATTTTATTTTATTTTATTTTATTTTATTTTATTTTATTTTATTTTATTTTATTTTATTTTATTTTATTTTATTTTATTTTATTATTTTATTTTATTTATTTTATTTTATTTATTAGCTGTCCATCTTTCAGCCAATCTACATAACTCCTAATCAAGAACTAAAGACATATAAAATTATATTAAAACCGTAAAACTCATCTGATTAAAACATTAACAAAACTACAAAAACCTGGCACCAAAGAAGTTCTAATGTCTGATTATTTATTTTTACTGATTGATTGATCAAATTTGTTTTCCACCCATCTTGTGGTTCAGGCAATCCTGAGCTACTGAGAAGATTATCTAGTCTTGTATAAATGCTAGGGGGAAAAGTCAGTTCTTTAGAGCCTTATTGAAAGCTGAAAGGATGGTGGCCTGTCAAACGTTAGAGGGAAGAGTTTTCCACAGGACAGGGGTTGCCATGAAAAAGACATGCTTCCTAACTCTCATCAGATGACAATATTTAGGGATAGGGACTAGAAGTTTACCCACTCTATTTGACTTGATAGGACAGGTAAATGTTCTCAGAGAGGACATGTTATGTAGAATTGAAAGGGACACCATCTTGTTTTTGCCTCAGGCAGGAAAACATCTTGAATGGACTTGGCGTGCCAGTGATTCTCAGTAGCACATTTATTGCTTTTGAAGTATTTGGAATAGTTGGATCCTATAATATGACAACAGCACTTTCTTGAAATACATGTATATATTACATTTCCTCCTTTATCTCTGGGGGAGAGTTTAGAGCTCAGATAGATTATATTAATCAGCTGCTAGAGTCTTTTAAAGCTTATTTTCCTTTTCCAGTGAGAAGTATCTCACTGTGCATAATATAACATGCTGTTACATTTGAAATATTTGAATAGACTTTGCAGGAGAAAAAAGCCTTAAAAATAGTTTCTAATTACTTGTTCTTAGGAAAATCACATCTAAATTATGAGCAATTTTTTTTTTAAAAAAGTGCATTTATAATAGTCAAATCAAATGAGATCAAATGTTTAAGAACAAAAGGGTTAGGTCATAATTACAAGGCAGGAGAAGGTAGCTTGCATAGCAGCAAAGCAAGAAAAGATTTTAGGATCATGATCTGTTCTGAATTGCCAAGGCTGGGCAAGTACTTTTGAACAATTGCAGGAAATTGTTTCTTTAAAAGGTATCCATGACCTACCATTTGCAATTCTTACACTGCAGTGCCTTCATTGTCAGAATGATGCTGAGAAATTTACAAGATTACAGCCATGGATAAGATAGCATAGCCAAGACTGTACAAGGCATTGTATTCTGGTTCTGTAAGTGGCAAGCAAATTACTTGTAGTATTAATACTTGTAGTATTTAAAGAAAAAAGTGGAAGATCAGACCTGCTAATAATTCTTAAAAATTGAAATTGGCAATGGACTGTTGCAAATGACATGCTACTACTCAGATGCCATCCAGCTAGGCCACCATGCCCTCTCCCATGAAACTCCATTCTAGGGTTTAAATTTTCCTTTTTCTCTTTTTAAAGGTCAATTTGCATGCTAAGCATGCAAAAAAATCATTAGACTGCATTCAGGCAATGGATATGTGAGCTTCTTTTGTTGTCTGGGATGAGTTCAAACCTTTGACTCCTGAGAATGTGGACAAGGTCCTTGATCTGATGAGCTTATATTTTATTCTATGTTCCTGTTGGCTGGTTAGGGATAACATTTAGATCAACATGATAATTCTTTGAAGGAGCAGTATGTGCCCCAGTCTGAAGAAGGTAATGGTATATCTCCTTCTCATAAAATTTTGGATGGATAGTTTGGACAAGTTTTATTTGTTTTATTTCTGGGAAATGTTATTGAGAATGTGGGGAGGTTCCAGCTTCAGAGTCTCTGGAAAAATGTGGATTATACAAACCCTTTCTAATCCAGTTCTGTAATGTATAGCCTTGAGGATGAACTGACAAACTCAGACCAGGGCAATACTGAAAATGCATTGGGTGTACTTGCTGATAACCTCTGTTTGGAACCAGGATTGTGGTAATACCACCACCCCTGTTCTTTGACATCACTGATGTCCAAATTATCTGAGTGAATTAGGAACAGAAGCATGGTATCCTTCTGTTTCTATGATTGGAACTACCTGATTGTTTAGGGAGAAACATAATTTATGTGGGATGCATCAAGCCTTGAGGGTCTCCCTCTTCTTGGTTAATAGTCAGCCTTTCAAGGGAGACCAAAGTATGAAACCAACTTATGAATGCTGATACATGATTTTGCTATGAGGTTACTGTTAGGGATAACATTGTTTACCCTAACTGGTTTAGGTAAAATAATAAATATGTAATCATAGTTTATAAGTTAAAGTGTCTGCAACTTTAAATATAGGGAATGTAATTAGGAGAGTGGTTGTGAAAGCACTTTAAAAGAAGCAAGACGACAGCTTGCTCTCTCTCTGGCTTTGATGATCCCTAATTACTGCATGGACTCAAGACTGCGTTACTCGAACGGGAGAGAGATAAAGGACTGATTGATTTGTAAGTGAACTGACAAAGGATATTCCACACGGACTTTGCTAACTGAATATCCTTGAATGGATTGACTGATATGATACATGACTAATGGGCTGTTATTTTGACTATGCTATAAATGGAATAAACTATATTTTTGATAGCACAAGCGTATCTGTTATTTTTACTGTATGTTAACAAACATACAAACTTATCTCACTCATTTATCTGTGTGCCTATCTGACTAACGCTGCACATTCTGTTTAGCTTGTCTCCTTAACCCTGGTTGGGGAACCCAGGCTTAACACTTACAATAACAGAATCTTACAAGTTTGACTTCTGCCTGAGCCTCAAATTTATTTTATCTGACCAGCTGCAGTTTTTCCTCCTGATCCTCTAGTTTATTCTTATAACCCATTACAAACACCTACATGAGGTAACTGAGTACAATCATCAATTGATTCAGTATCTGGTACCATCTATACCAGGGGTGTCAAACTGGTGGCCTGCAGGCCGGATGAGTCACACATAGGCCACACCCACCCAACTCCATAAAGGGGAAAAACATCACAATACATCACGTGAAGGCAATGTGATCCAGTGAATTTGACACCTGTGATCTATACTAATGATATTCAATTATGTACCCAGCTTTAGCCAGCCATATGATGTTGTCAAGATCCGATCCCAGTGCCTGGAGGCTATGTGAATCTGGATGGGGGAAAACAGGCTTAGGCTTAACCCTGTCAAGTGTGAATAACTGTAGAAGTTTGGACCTCTCAAACCTGAAATGGTTCAAATTTTGGTTCTGTTTGGGATTGCATTCTCCTCTTCAGCGCTAGCATGCAGTTTGAGGAGAGAGGTCTTCTCAGACTAATAGGTCCTTCTCAAACAGCAGATAGCACCTGGGACCAGACATATCTTTATAACAGTACACACTAGTTGATACCAGTTGTGCCCATACCTAGATAGGCATGACTTTACAACAGTCACTCATGTCTTGGTCACCTTTTGATTGGACTATTGCAATGAATTTTATATGGGTCTGCCCTGAAGACTACTTAGAAACTGCAGCTGGTCCAGTTATGAGCTGCTCTAGTTGCCAGTAGCTACTCAGGGCAATTCAGTGTGCTGATTATCACATGTAGCAATAGTAATATCACTTAGACTTATATACCACCTTACAGTGCTTTATAGCCCTCTCTAAGCAGTTTACAGAGTCAGCATATTGCCCCAAACATCTGGCTCCTCATTTTACCAATCTTTACAGTGGATCTCATTGATTAAACATTATCATTCATGGAACCAGGTTGGTGGATTTCTCTGTCATTGGGCCAGCCTTCTGTAGTGCCATTTCACATGAGATCTTATAGCTGCTACCTTAGCCTTAGTTAAATGAGACTTAAAAACCTGACTCTACATCCAGGACTACACCAGAATGAGTGATAGATCCTTAGCATGACATTTGGGACTTTTGAATAACTGTTGAATAACATTTTTTTGAATATGTTATTTTTTATTTTAACCTTTACCTTTTTGCTTTTTATGGGTGTATTTTGTGAGCCACATAGAACTGTAACAGATTAGGGTAGTCTACAAATCTTATAAATAAATAATGTATTATGTATTTAAAGTATGTGTTTGTGTGTGTGTGTGTGTGTGTGTGTGTGTATTACACGCACAAAGTTTAACTGTATATAGCAAATTAAAGTATAAAATATACATATACCTAGGTATAACAATCACCTTTAAAATAAATATTGCTGCCTTTCCACTCTTTTTTTCTGGAAAATCAGTAAAAAAGAATGGTAGAAACCCTGCAGGATTTAGAACTATTTCAGCAGTATTAGTAAAAGAAGGCGTAGAACCCATTACAGTGCATAGTAATCATTGATTCAGTTGAATGGGCATTTCTTCCTTTGTAAAATAGTCAATGAACTGGTGGTATTAGCCTGTAAGAAAGTAAATGACAGCAGAAATAACAAAAGCACTCAAGGTGACAACACGAAAAGGCTACTTTCAAATCACAGCAGGAAATTGCACAGGAGCTAAGTAAAGGCAGATTTTGTTTCTTCCCTCAAAAAATAGTTGCTCTTCTGTTCTGGTGTTGGGGTAACTGGGTCAACGTGAATAAGCTGTAGGACTACTAAAGTCAGTATTTGCTTTTGCTTCTCTCAATATGAGAAATGCCAGAGAAGGGAAAGAAATTATACTACATCTGCTGGTTTTATCCCATAAAATTTCAGCTACAACAGTTTGACCAGGAAACTTACAGATAGTTCCAGTAAACTCCATACAAATGCATCTGTGGAAAAAAAAAACTTTTCTATTAATTGATAGAACAGATCTATTATCCAGAGTACCAGTAAAATGATAGCTAAAGAACTGGAAGATTTCTGAGAAGTCAATCACAATGAATTCATTTGGAAGATCTAAACTCCTCCTGGGTTCTAAAACAGCAAGTTCAATTTAATTTAGTTTATTACAGTCATAGACCAGACACCAGAACAAATAAAAATGCTCAGTAAATATACAAATAAACATTCCAGAATGAAATAATAAATAACAGATAAAATCTATGATAAAATCAAGTCTGTCAATTACACATGATCTACTATACTAAAACTCTGAACTGTATGGCCCATTGTCAGTTTAATACTGAAAGGGAAAGGAATAAACAGTGCAACAGGTTTGCCACATTTGTTGTATAAAATAGCTATGGTGGATTAGACCCATGTTCCTGATGAATCCCCAGGGCTGCTGCACAGAATCTAGTCACCTGCACTCTAGTTATGGGCTCTTCATCTCTTTTTTTAAAAAATAATTTCTTTGCCCAAAATTTCAAAAATTTAAAAAGGAGAAACAAGTTCTCACATTTTACAACGATGGGCTCTTCATCCTTAATGAGCAGTGTCAGAACAACCAGGATACCTAGCAATTATTGGAAGGATATTTTTTCCACACATCTCTATGTAAAAGAAACTTATGTGACCAACAGTCTCCTGAGTCACAAGAACATCAAATTGGTGGACTAGAAATTGCAACACTTATGAGGTTGCCAAGGGCATTTTAAATGCAGCAGATGAAAACAGTATGAGTAGAATCCAAACTTGATTGCAGAAAATATGACTTCAGCAACAGAGTGGTCAACGCCTGAAATGCCCTAACCAACTCTGTTGTTTCAGCCTCAACCCCTCACAGCTTCAACCTCAAACTGTCTACCATAAATCTCATCCCATTCCTAAGGGGTCCTTAAAGGGAGTGTGCAGTATGCCTACCATCCCTGTCTTACTGTCCCCATTTATCTTACTGTCCCCTTATTTATCCCCATTTATACTTGTTATCATGTATGTTTGACAAACAAACAAATAAATAAAGTAGTGGTAAGATTTTGCCACCAACTCCATCTCTTTGTTACTGAAAGAGTTTAAGAGGTCCTTTTTTGAAAAAGCACAACCTCAATGAAATAAGCTGTACATACTACACTGTTTGTTTGTTTTTTGGCATGTTTCCTGGTTCAACATAGGAGAGGTGAAATCATGGTGCCAATTTCTATGTTAGTGGTCAGTGAGACTTCATAATAAAAGTAGTCTTCAACTTTTAACCACAAATGGAATTAGAATTTCCAATCGTTAAGCAAGGTTAAGTGAATCCTGCCCGATTTTACAACCATTTTTGCCACGGTCGTTAAGTGAATCACTGCATTTAAGTGTATTATGTGGACATTAAGCGAATCCAGCTTCATCCATTGACACTGTCAGAAGCTAGCTAATAAAGTTGCATGTGAGGGTCACATGACACATGACAGGGAACTGCCACCAGTGTAAATTCCAGAGGTGGTATTCAGCAAGTTCTGACCAGTTCTAGAGAACCGGTAGCGGAATTTTTGAGTAGTTTGGAGAACAGGCAAATGCCACCTCTGACTGGCCCCACCCCCATCTATTCTCTGCCTCCTGAGTCCCAGCTGATTGTCTGGGTCTTCTTTGGTTGCCCTGCACAGGAGAACGGAGCTGGAAAGCAGGTGAGTGGTATGGGGAGGGAATGGGATTTTGCAGTAACCTTCCCCCAGGAGTGGTGGGGGGAATGCACATTTTACAGTATCCTTCCCCTGCCACACCCACCAAGCCACACCCACCATGCTACACCACGCCCACCAAGCCACGCCCACCATGCTACACCACGCCCACCAAGCCATGCCCACAGAACTGGTAGTAAAATATTTTTGAATCCCACCACTGGTAAATACATACCAATTGCCAAGTGCCTGAATTTTGATCATGTGATCATGGAGACACTGTGACAGTCATAAGCATGAGGATAGATTGTAACTCATTTTTTTCAGAACCACTGGAGCTTTGAATGTTCACTAAATGAATGGGTTAAATTATGGACTTCCTGCAATGGGACTTACAAGCCATATGACATTCTGAAATTGCAAGTACAATAGTGAACTTTTGGGGTAGTTTAGAAGCCCAATGGTTTTGCCAATACAACTTTGCAGCTGTCAGAAGTTTGAAGTGCAAACAGAGTTTCTAAGTTTTTTGTTGGTTAAGATGCCCCCATGCTAACTCATTACCTTAGAGGCAACAAATATTGCATAGACATCAGTGCTGAAGTGGGTTCTGTTTGTGATGTGCTTGCCTTCAGCAATTGGAAAGGGGATAATGTCACTTTGACTTTTTCATTAGACAAACATCTGTTTGGGGACATCTGTTTTATTATTGGTTTACTTATTTGTTAGTGTAAGACTTTCAATCTGAAGCATGCACTACAGGTAATTCTCAATTAAGAATAATAATTGGGATTTCAATTTCTGTCACTAAGCAATGCGGTCATAAAACATGACATCAAGCCGAGCATCCTCAGTTGTCATTATTAAACAAGAATTGTGGCTGTTTAAGTGACTCCCAGGTGGCTTGCATGCAGGCTAGCAGGCAGTAAGGGTGTGTGAAGCATAACACGAGTGTAGCAGGGCTGAAGGTGACTGCTGTCAGGCAAGGAGGATATAGGAATGGCCTGCAAGGCATAGAGTAAGTGCTGGAAGAAATTGCTAGAAGGCAGAGGAGAGTGCAGGTGAATTACTGGAACAATTTCTAACTTTCCCTACCAACTTCTCCATTGACTTTCCTTGCAGGAAAAGTTGCAAATGGTGATCACATGACCGCAAGATAGTGTAATTGCCATAAATGTGAGCTGGTTGCCAAATCATGATCATGTAACTGCAAGGCTGTTGGGATGGAGAGAACTTCAAGGACCAGTTGAACTGTCACTGGACAAATGGCCATTAAACAAGGAATGCTACATGTAGGTTTTAACTAAACAAGTATGTGAATAAAAGTCTGTAGAGATTCTCAGTCAGGTTGTCCCAAAGGTTCTTTTTTCAGGAGGCAAAAGGACTTTCTTGTTTTCTTTCTTTTGAAGATGTTTCGCTTCTCATCCAAGAAACTTCTTCAGCTCTGACAGGATAGTGGGGAATGGAAGGATTTATATTCCTTGCAGATAACTGGACCATTCTCCATTATCTTGTCAGAGCTGAAGAAGCTTCTTGGATAAGAAACAAAACACCGTCAAAAGAAAAAACAAGAAGTCCAGTTTCCTCTTGAAAAAAGCACCTTTGGGACAAGTATGTGAATATTTCTGCTGTGATGATGATCCTTTATCATGTTTTCCACTTCCTCTTGGATCAGTTATAATTTCCATATATTTTCCCAAGGAGTCTTGTGGAATACATATATTTGGAACCTTGTCTGGAGGTTAATTAAAGCATGGGTAGCTGGCAAAGGTGATTGGACAGTTGTTTGTTTGGAAAGACTAAAATCTTAACCTTAGGTGCCAATAGGTCATCCAGGCTGTGGAGAACCTCTGAGATTCTAAGCTTATTTGGCTATTGTCAGGACTACTGTAGTAATGTGTGGGAAGTACACCAAACCCTTGAAATATGTTATATAAATGTTAAGTACTATTATCCCCCAGGGATATACTAGCACAGCTAAAAGCAACAACAGAAAGACATGGAAAAATGTGTAGTATTTATCAGAGCATTTCTACAAAGGCCACCTGCTATTCTCTGTGTTTCTGATTTGAATTTTTTGTGTCTTTTGTTGCTTGTCTTGCTTCTTGTTCAAAGGATTAATTGCCTCTTCGAATTTTCATTCCAATGCCAAATTCAGTACATTAACCAGCCAACTCTGCCCTGTAATATTTTAGTGATTTAAAGTATATTACCCTTATGCATTTTCAAAAAATAATCTTGCATTACATATAGTTGTGAACAAAAATGTTTAACAATCACTTTCTGACCCCAACATTTGATGTCCTTTTACTCCTGAAGAAGTTCAACCTTTATTTCTATTTTATTTAATTTAGGTGCTTTATCCTATATATGTTGTATACAGGACATAATATCACAATAGGAACAAACAAATCTAGGTCAGCAAAGAACAATTTACCAAGGCTAGACTTGTAAAAAATATGCTTAGTGTAAGTTGCTCAGAGTTTCTTCAAACTGCAAGATGGACCTGGAAATAGAAATAGATCAACTGTGGCAAAAGAAAGCAAAGTGGGTACTAATTGTAATAGGCACCCTGAGTGCAACCCCAAAACAAACTGGAGCATCACTTGAACAGCATCAGCATCAGGGGTGGGATTCTACTGGTTCAGACCGGTTCTATAGAACTGGTTGTTATGATTGTGCACAGTTTGGAGAACCAGCAAATCATGCCCCTGGCTGGCCCCTCCCCTCTCTGCCTGTCCTGCCCTTCCCTGCCTGGTCAATCCTTATTGTGCATGCGCAACATCGCGTATATGCCTGACATCACTGACTGCATTCTCTCCTGCCTAGTCACTTCTTAAGGTACTTCCCCCCCTCCCAAAGGTCAGCTGTTCCGATAACCAGCTGTGCTGGGATCCCCCTCGCTGTCTTACTGCTTCACCCAGGAGGCCCAGGAGGCAACAATGTGTATGCGGGGTGTGTGTGTGCTGCACCCCCCCACTCCATTTTTTGCCTTCCTGGGCCTCAGGGAAGCCTTCTGGGAGCAAAACGCCCCTCTAGTAGGCTTCCCTGAGGCCCAGGAGGACCCCCAAAAGGGGGGGCTGCAAAAAAAGAAAAAAGAAGCCATGCCCATCCAGTCACATGGCCACACCCACCTAGCCACACCCACAGAACCAGTTGTTAAAAAATTTGAATCACTTCCCTGATCAGCATTGACAAATTCACTACCAGTCAATTCCAAAGGCAGCTTTAATTAGAACATCTTACACCCCAGGCAGTCAAAAACACCAAATCCAGTCTGAATATCTGCTGTGTGAAGAACCATGAATTTTGTTAAGTTTGAGCATGGGCGAGAAAGAATGGAGACAAGTCTCTGAACGGTGAACTCTTTATTTACATTGTGACTTGCTTAATTTAAAGCAGTAAAACCTGCCTTATATAGGCAAACCTTGTAACGTTTAACCAATAACAAGCTAGGAACGCTAGCTTTAAAACCAATAAGAACTCTCTGTTAAGGGCCAATCAGATTCCCTGGAATGGGCCAATCCGGTCCGGCCACTTAACAGCCAATCAGAAGTGCAGGGCCAGAACCCTGCACTTCCTTCAAGCTCACACTTTATTAATCATATTGCATACACAACATCCCTTCCCCCTGACTTCTAAGTTCAGGGCGCAGTTACATAGTCCCTTAAATAGGACGGTTGTCTCTTTAGTCTCTTTGATTTTCATTGTATCGGCTGGTTGCAATCATGCTGAGGTAGATCGTTGTCTGGCAGTGGGGCTGCCTCTGGTTCAGAGTTCACTTCTACGTCGTTGCCCACATTTTCCGCAATTCCCTGAGGTGCAAACGTTTCTCCCTCCGGCTCCGCTTCCTGAGTTTCTATTAAATCGTCGTTTCCTTTGAACGGGTTTCCTAGGGCTTCATCTTCTTCCGTACCTCCCCCCCCTCAGTTTGGTCATAGGGGAGTTGCGGACTGGCCGCTGCAAGCCGCGACCGTAATTGGTCGATATGCCGTTTCCAAAGTTTATCGTCAAGGCATTGCACAAGGTCGGATCTGGGGTCGATTACATGTACAACTGTCGCTTCCACCCACAACGGGTCGTCCGATAGGTTTTTTGCATAAACCAGGTCTCCTACCTGGAAGGTGCGACAGCGGCTGCTGGATCCTAGTGGTTTCTCCGGTTCATAAGCAGGGTGCAACCGGTCAAGGTGGGAGCGGAGCTTTCGTCCCATTAGCAGTTTAGCGGGAGTTTTGTTGGTGACGCTATGTGAGGTGATGTGTTGCAAGAAGAGGATTTGATTGACCTTGTCATCAATGTTGTCGTAGTCTACCTTTTGCAAGGTTTTCTTCACAAATTGGACCATGCGTTCTGCTCGGCCATTGGTCACAGGGTGCACAGGCGAGGTGAGCGCATGGCGGATGCCGCGGTCAGTTAGGTACTGCTCGAACGCTAGTGCAGTAAATTGTGGGCCGTTATCGGATACCAGGACATCTGGTAATCCGTGGGTTGCAAAGAGTCTGTTTAAAATCTTGATGACCGCCTCAGAGGTCGTAGTCATCATGCGATGAATTTCGAGCCAGTTGGAGTAGGCATCGACGATAAGCAGGAAGGTGTGGCCCTTGGTTGGCCCCGCGAAGTCCAGGTGAATTCGGGACCAGGGTCCACGTGGTGTCTCCCATTCAGTAGGCATGGCTTTTGGTGGGGCGTTGCTGACTTCTTGGCATTTGGGACAAGCTTTAACCCACTGTTCGATTTGCTTGTCAATGCCTGGCCACCATGCGTAGCTTCGTGCAAGGGCTTTCATTCGCACGATGTCGGGGTGGCCATCGTGCAAAGTTCCCAGCAGCGCTTTTCGGAGCCGTTCTGGAATAACGACTCTATCGCCCCAGATGACACAGCCTTTCTGGGAGAAGAGTTCAGTCTGTCGAGACTTGAATGATGTGAAGTCATCTGATAACTGGTCCAATGGCCATCCACATTCTACCCAGTCTAGGACTCGTGCTAGGGTGTGGTCGCGTTTGGTTTCTCTTGCGATATCTCGGGCGGTCAGTGGTGGTGAGTTGAGTGCCTCAATTTGCAACGTGGTTACCTTTGGTGCCAGATCATCGAGAGTCTCTGGAAGCGGTGCTCGGCTCAATGCGTCAGCGTGGGGAATGGCTTTCCCCGGGCGGTATTGCAGCCGATAGTTATAAGCAGCTAAGAATTCTGACCATCGGGTCATCCTAGGAGATAATATGTAGGGAGTCGGCTTATCTCCGGCTATTATCCCCAACAAAGGCTTGTGGTCAGTCACAATAGTAAAAACCCTACCATACACGTATTCGTGAAATCTTTTCACAGCTGAGACAATTGCGAGGGCTTCTTTATCAACTTGTCTATAGTTCCGCTCCGTTTTTGAAAGAGTCTTTGAAAAATATGCAACAGGGGCTTCGTTCCCATTAGGCAGTACGTGGCTCAAAATGGCGCCCACCCCGAAAGGCGATGCATCACAGGTTATAACTAATGGCAAAGTCTCATTATACTGCATGAGTACAGAGTCAGAAGTGAGCAGTTTTTTAACATTTCGGAACGCCCGTTTTTCACGGTAACCCCATAACCAATTTGCTCTTTTATCTAACAATCGGTGTAACGGTTCAGCGACAGTTGCTTTGTGCGGTAAAAATACATTATAAAAATTGATGAGGCCTAGGAACGCCTGGAGATCGGCCTTGTTTTGTGGTCTGGGAGCATTTTTGATCACTTTTAATTTACTTTCGGTAGGGTGAATGCCCTGGCTATCAATCAGGTACCCTAAAAACTCAACACTGTCAGTACACAATTTACATTTGTTTTTTTTTAACCTTAAGACTGGCCTCTTGGAATTTTTTTAGGACTAATTTTAACTGGTCCTGTAAGATTTTTTTTGTAGGGCTGCAATTAATACATCGTCAAAATAGGGGACCACGCCCTTAATCCCTTGCAATAACCTTTCCATAAGGCTCTGAAAAATCCCCGGGGCTACACTTACTCTGAATTGCAGCTGGGTACATTTAAAGGCACCTTGGTGCATCACAATAGTTTGGGCCTGTGCCGTTTTTTCATCTACTGGTAATTGCTGATATGCCTGAGCTAAATCCAATTTAGCGAAAACTTTCCTGCCCCCCAGGGAATGGACGAGGTGCTGCACCACCGGAACTGGATACGCGTTCTGCTGCAGGGCATGGTTCAAAGTGGCCCGGTAGTCCCCACAAATTTGGATTGACCCATCTGGCTTAATGGGTGTTACAATAGGGGTTTCCCACGGGGAGCGATCGATGGGCTCGAACACCCCCTGAGCTATCAGTTTGTCGCGTTGTTCGTCGATTTTAGATTTTAAGGCAAACGGAACTCAACAGGGCTTCAGGCGAATGGGAGCTATTTTTGGATCTAAGCTGAATGAGATCGGGGTCCCCTTGTACTCGCCTAAGCTGTCCACGAAGACGTCCCTGAACTAATAGATAAGGTCTTCCTCCCAGTCACAGCCACCGACTCGGTTTACACCGGCCACTTCAATGCCGAGTGACACGAACCATTGGAGGCCCAGTAGGCTAAGCCTATCTCTATCGATGACCGTTAAAGGTAAGTACGCTGTGTGCTTCTTGAAGGAGACTCGGACTCTACAGGACCTGATGACAGGAATTCGATTCCCCTGGTAGTCCTTGAGGATGAGCCATTGGAAACGGAGATCTTGGCGTTGAATTGTGGGGATGAGTTGCTTGAGTGTCTTCCAAGACACCATTGAGAGGGACGATCCCGAGTCGACCTCCATGTGGCAAGGCTGGTTCTCGATGGCTACAGTGACTTGGATTTTCTTAGTGTCCAAGGCTGAGGCGTGACCGATAGTGATAGTATGGTGAGCCTCTTCTCTCTGCAAAACTCGATTTTTGTAGGAGTGGTTTACTGGCTCTCACCTTACAGGACGGTTTCCTGTCGATTGGCGATAGTTAGCCCCTTTTGAGGCCTGGCTGGGTCCTGGCAAGCTGTGGCAGACCCGTCCGATGTGGCCTCATTTCCCGCACTCATGGCAGAATGCGTCGCAGAATCTGCATTCGGATCTGGCATGGTTGGCTCCACAGCCAGCGCAAGGGCGTACGGGCTTTGGGTAGTTGTTCCGGTCGGACCGCAGTCGATGGACCCCCTCTTCGTCGCTGTCTGATGATGAAGAGAGGTCTTCGTGGTGCGTTGTCGCAAGCTGTCCTTCTGACTTGGATAAAATGTCGCTTGTCAGTGGAGGTACCGGAACGCGGTTTTGGCGTAGTTGTGCAGCCGACTTCTTGGTTGCTTCCGCTGCGGTAGCATCGGCGATGGCATCGGCAAGGCTGATGTCGCCTTTCGCCATCAGCTTGCTTTGGACGCCGGGTGCATCCAGTCCCAGAACTATGCGATCTCTTAGTGCTTCTTCTAGATCAGTGAATCTACAGAGGCCTCCCAAATTTCGGAGGTCTGCTATGAAGTCGGCTACGCTTTCTCCCTTTCGCTGGCTTCTTTGATAAAACTCGTGGCATTTCACGAGCGTAGGCACGGTCGGGGCGTAGTGGTCTCACAGGATAGGTTCGAGGTCGTCCCAATCCATGGCCTTCACTTCTCGGAGTTTGGCTAGTGCTTTAGCCATCTTAAATACGGTTAGACTGCAATGCGTTAGGAACACCGCCCGTTTGTTCCCGGCTGTGGCGTCCTTTAAGTTATTCGTCTCTAGGAACATTTGGAAGCGGTCCATGTAGGACTCCCAGTCCTCTTGTGTTGGATCGAACGGAGCGGGTGGTACGATGCCGCCGGACATGGTTCCGTTGTTGGCATCGTCTGTCACGTGCTCAGTGTTCTTCGAAGTTTCGTTGGTTCAGATGTCTCCACATCCCATCCTCGTCGCCAGTGTTAAGTTTGAGCATGGGCGAGAAAGAATGGAGACAAGTCTCTGAACGGTGAACTTCAGCTCTTTATTTACATTGTGACTTGTTTAATTTAACAGCAATAAAACCCGCCTTATATAGGCAAACCTTGTAACGTTTAACCAATAACAAGCTAGGAAATCTAGCTTTTATAACCAATAAGAACTCTCTGTTAAGGGCCAATCGGATTCCCTGGAACGGGCCAATCCGGTCCGGCCACTTAACAGCCAATCAGAAGTGCAGGGCCAGAACCCTGCACTTACTCCAAACTCACACTTTATTCATCATATTGCATACACAACAAATTTGATAATAGCAGCCTTACTTAGAACAGCTTACATTCTGCGATGATCCCTTTAACACTCTCAAGCATCAACTTCTGCCTATTATAGGTTCTTGGGAAGGACTCAAAAGATGGATATAGAAATATCATATCTAGTCTGTGTGACAATCCATAGTAATAATATAGGTTTGTCATTTTTATTCATATTGTATTTATATCAGGTTAAGCTGAAGTGGGGAATAAAATGAACACATGGCTGCCAACTCTCACGCAATCAGCGTGAGACTCACGCAATTCAACCAATTTTGACTGTCTCACTCTGATAAACGAAATCTCACGCTAAACCCCCAAAATGGAATGTACAAAAATAAATATATCTCTACATTCTCTGATATTCTGAATATCGATATGCCCAAGCCCAAAGTTTCGAGAAGTGAAGCCTCCGATCCTGGGCGGCTTCAGAGGGCGAACAGAGCATGTGCGAGAGGACGTTGCCCGCATTGATTTCTGTACTGGGGTGAGGAGAGAATTCCACGCTGCAGGAAGCGGTTGCTCCTTTCCACTCTAGGATGTCACAACTCTCTGGGCTTAACCCTTGCGCTGCACTCTGCTCTGGCAGGCGGAGATGAGAGAGACGAACTCTCTATCCCCCATGAAGTACGACTACAGGGCATCCCTGGGCCTTTCTCGAGAGCTGAGCTCCCATCATCCCCTCCCCGCACCCGTCTGGTCTCAAGGCCGCTGGGATTGGGCGCAAAGGCGCGTCCCTCTCCAGCCTCCCTCTTGCAAGGGGAGCTGCCGTGGCTGGCCTCTTGCGCGCCTCGGCTTCTCTCGCTCCCCAGCCTGATGGGAAGTCCCTGGAGAGGGAGGGGGAAGAGGGGGGGAGGGCTTCTTCCCAGGTACATTGTGTCCCTCCCCCCACCCTTTGCACCTAGATATGCGCCCCCCCCAGCCTCCCCTGGGTCCAAGAGGCTGCAAGAGGGTCTGGCAGGGAGGAGCCTCTCCAGGAAGGGGGTCCCGCCAGAGGGCAGGCTGGAGCGGGGCGGGGGGGGCTCGCAAGGAGGGGGGGTTCCTGTCCCCTCCGAGCCCCAATCGCAGCCGGTGCAGGAGTTTCTCTCTTTTTAGGCTTCTTTCCCCACTTGATGCCAGGAACGTTTGGATGCTCTTTGGGAGCCCCTGGGAAGGAATCTCGCCTTGAGGGGTCTCCCCACAAATGCCAAGCAAAGGGGGGGGAGTGGCCACTGTCCTCTCCTCTCCTCCCCCAGACAATCCAGGACTTCCCTGCAGGGGAGCAGCTGATGGCAGCATTGCTGGGGGTCCCATGCACAGACTGGGAGGGGGGCGTTTGGGGTGAAGGACACCAGCCTCCCCCCCCATTCTCTCTCTCTCTGTGTGTGTGTGTCCATCTGCCTGCCTGGCCCTTTCCGACCCTTCAGCTGGACTGTGAGGCTGGTGGGTCCAAGACTCAGCCTGGATCCCCCTCCCCTCCGCAGGTGGGAGGCCCAGAGGGTGGGAGAGGGATGGGAAGGGCCGTTTCTGCCCAGCTCCAAGGCCGGGAACCCTGGCAAGGCCCCCTCCACCCCCGGGGCCATGTGAGGGAGGCTTCTGTGGCCCTGAAGAGGCAGCCTGGAGGGGCCGGATCCCAGGCACTTGGGACGCCCCTCTCAGCCAGGGACCCTGGAGGAGGAGGAGAGCCGGAGCAGCCCAAAGGGACGGAGCAGATGGGCAGAGGCCCAAGAATGTGGACCCTTTCCGGCCAAGATGGTCAGTGAACTGCATTATTAATATCTTACAAATCCGGTTCAAGTACATTGGTGCTGCTTGCATGTATGTATGTATGTATATGTCCAAATCATGACTAAAGTATGCATCAGATTGCACCATTTAAAATGTAAAATTGTCAAAGCTCCCTACCGTGGAAGGGGGGGCATCCCCCTTCCACACCATCCCCCCCTCGGTCGCTTCGCTCCCTCGCAGTGTCTCACTCCGAACTATCACTCAAGGTTGGCAGCCCTGTGAACAGCCTTGAAAAAGGCAAAAGTAAGCTAGTTTGGTCTAGTGGTTAACGCATCAACTAGAAACTGGGAGACCATGACTTGCCTTAGGTATAAAACCAGCTGGTTTACATTGGGGCAGTAGCTTTCTCTCCACCCTAAAACTCCTAAACGAAGGAAATTGCAAATAATTTCTGAAAACTTGCTCTCTCCCTCCCCCCCCCCCAAAAAAAAAAGTCCTGCAGGGACTAGGAATTATCCCTAACTCAACACACACACACACACACAGGAAAGCCATTTTACTTTTTGAAGTATTGTTTAGAAAGATTACTTTTTATGTATAAAATCATTTTAAATGTCTTTTTTAAAGTTGAACACATGCTGGCAGTTTTATTTAAACTTTATAAAATAAAGATTTAACTTAGGTAATGTAAGAATATTAAGGCCCTGTAAATATAAAAAAAGATTTTAGAAATAAAATATATGCCAACACAAGAGGTGTGAAACCATAGTTGGTTGGAAAAGATACAGCTATCTATATTGCACCACAAGAGTCTGAGGATTTACCTTCCTGAAAGCAAATAATAAGGGTTTAGTTTATGGAAGTTTTTATGTTTTATGGTATCTTAGAGATTAGTATGCTTATTATGGCATAAGAGAGCTTTAACAACCTCATAGCATGGAATGTGTGCAGACTTCATCTTTCAGAAATCTTGACTCTTTTGCTTTTACCCTTTTAAATATTTATTTTACTTTTTAGTCCTATGAATTCCAGGATTTCTTCATAATGCTTTGGTAATACCACAATTGGAATATTGCATTCAGTTTTGGTCACCACAATATAAAAAAGACATTGAGATTCCAGAAAGGGTGCAGAGAAGAGCAGCAACAAAGTTGATTAGGGGACTGGAGGCTAACATTTATTCAGAATGGTTGAAGAAATTGGGTATGTTTAGTTTAATGAAAAGAAGGACTAGCGGTGACATGATAGCAGTATTCTAATATTTGAGGGGGCTGCCACAAAGAGTTCAATCTGTTATGCAAAGCCTGAAGGCAGGACAAGAAGCAATAGATGGAAACTAATCAAGGAGAGAGGCAACCTAGAAATAAGAAGAAATTTCCTTGCAGAACACTTAAACAATGGAACGGCTTGCCTTCGGTAGTTTTGTGTGTTCCATCACTGGATGTTTTTAAGAAGTCATTGGATAACCTGAAATTGGATAGTCTGAAATTGTACAGGTTTCCTGCCTGAGCAGAGGACTGGACTAGAAAACCTCCAAGGTCCCTTCCGACTCTGTTATTCTGTTCTTCTAATTGGGGGTAGGGAATAGTAACACGTATCTGAATATAAAAGCATAAATTTGAATGTTATAGAGCAACATCTCCATGAAGTTAATGTGACTTGACTGAAAACCGATAATGTTGCATTGGACCATTAGAGATGGAAAACTTTGCACCACTGATGTTTTCTTTCCAAGTTCTTGTGTGATTTAGATTCTAATCAGATTGAAATTGGGGCTTTACAACCTTTTTCCTTTACTCAGAGCCTGCTATGCAAAGCAAGGTGCCATAATCACAAAGAAACTCACAAGCATAAATTTATTTCAGAAATATCCATTTAAAATGAGTGTTGAAATGGAAGTTCTCAAGGATACACAAGAGGTAGAATCTGTATGTGTGACTTTATCTTCTTCCCCATATATTAATATGACAGGAAGAATGAGTTTTGAGAAATACAAAGTAGATTGTGTTTGTATTAGGATAACAACGGTTGCCTGTATCTTTCATCTTTCATTGCTTTCACATTGCCTGCTTATGCTATCCATTGGTAAATAAGAACATTATCAAAGAGACCTTTATATCTTCACTCGCTAAGAACATGAGGAATGCAAAGCATACTGCACAAAGCATACCAGGCAGGAAATTATCTGTGGAAATCTCTTTAGTCTTGTCTGTACAAATACAAGAGAACTTTATTTTGGCCTTTTTAGTACCCAGTAATCCACCATCTTTTACTGGTTTCTTGGCCATTTTCCACTTAGGTATGAATAGTCACAGTGATATTTTTCCTGGTCATTCTAAACTCCTAATGTAGTCTGTGGCTCTCCCTTCCTCAAAAATGGAGGAAATGAAAGCAAAGCATTTCTATCTTCTGTATCTTTTATTGTGTCTTGGTTATATAATAAAAAGGGTGGCTTGTGTTGTTGATTGAAAGTATACATACACATTGTTCCAAAAGTGGAACTATAAAACACCTTTAATCCATTTGCACAACATAACATTATAGGCAGGGCATAAGGAGTTGACTTCTAACTGTGGAAATTCTAAACCCTTAACATCAAGGGTAATTTGGTGGTAGAAAAAAGCATAATTTATTTTATACCCTCCATTGAAAAGAGAAAAATTGCATTGCACAGCTGGCTGAACTGACAGAACTTAAGGCTGCCACACAGAATCTACACTATATTAGAATAAAAATGAAAATCCTCTTTTATTCCCCCCAGGTTAAGAGCGTATCTCAACAAAAAATGAGCAAAGAAATAACCCATATCAATAGTTATGAAAAATCATTGTGGCAACCTAAAAGAATAGCTTTTCTTTGATATGGAAAATGAAGGTTTTCCAAAGCTGACACTTCATCTATAGATCCTGGTGTATGGAGGTGTTATTGTTCAAGGTCAGACACACTGAAATTGCTATGGGCCTCCTCCAGATGTTGAATATCATTTCACTTTTAACCTCACTAGGTGGAACAATTTGGAGGGCCAGCAGAAACTGGAGGCCTACATAATTCGTAAACCTTCCCTCTAAGCATAGGTTGGTCCAAATTAATGGTGCAGGTTTTTGGATCACTGATTTTGACCAGATTCCAATTACAGGAAGGAAAAGAAATAATATATTGCTCCTGTTCTTGAGGGAATCACATTTAATGAACTTCCACTTTTCAATTTAGTCTTTCACAGAAATATGAAAAGTAGTCTATAAATATGTAAACTATGTGTATTTCTACAAAATATGCATATCTCTGTGCTGGAAAAATGTACATGGATCAGGCCAAATAATACATTTTATGTTGATATGAATTGAAAATATCTGTCTTGCATTTTCTGCTCAGTGCTAATTGTTAACGAATCATATTCAGTGAGCCCAGTTTGGAGTTAGATAATATGTTCAAGTCAGGCTCCATCTGACTTGAGTCACTTTAGCATGTATTTGTTCCCAAGTTCACTGTCCTGCTTCTTTATCATTATACAAGAAATTCAGATTTAAATATATATCTAAATAGTCATATTTCCTCCTCTTGATTTTCTTTCAAAAGATCAAAATATTGATTTTCAGCAAAAGGCAGTGGCAAATCACTTGATGCCAAGAAAATTACATGATAGCATCCAAATACTGTATGCCTTTCAGTTCAACTCAGTCCAGATACTGGCTAACCCAAAAGGTATAATGAGTCCTTAAAACTGCAGCTTATGAGGTCGCTTTCCTTAATGGAAGCAACAAAGGCAGAAGGAATAAAAATTAGTCATGCAGATTAAGTCAACACTATACAGACTGTTATGTAGAAACAGGGTGAGTGACAGCTCAGAGATAACAACTACGCATGACATCACCAGGGAATACATCAAAGGACTGTCAATTATGGAACTACAAGCTGTCATTTATTTAAGGGATGTGCAAAATTTCTATGAAAAATTCATTTTTTTTCATAGTGAATCTCTTTTTAATATGTCTCCTGTTTCCTTCAATCATTGTTTACTAAAAAATTAGTGCCAATTTAAAGATTTGAGACACTCATACTTGCTGATTTTATTGCCATTTCTGAGCTGACTGTTCTCTGTTCGATATTTTTCAATTATTTAATCTAACATCATAAATTTATATTATCCTTTGGATATTTTTTTTCAGGAAAACAACATTAAGAAAAAACACTGCATATAAATTAAAAATTTAAAAATAATTTAACAGTATAAAGAACAAATATTTCTCTTTTCAAAATTAAATTATTAACCTTTGGATGCCCAACATGGTAGCTAAGAATAACAACTGGAAGAAAAGGAGTTTACCCATCTTAAATATAAAAAGATTAAAAACAAAGGAAAAATGTTTTGTTATTACAAATTGCAAAAACAGTCAATAACAAAGACAAAAAAAATTGGATAGTGGACATTGTGATCTTGGAGACAGCAGAAGAGGAGAAAGAACTGGAGAAAACAACAAAATACAAACCCTTGTGAACAGAAGTAGAATGACTATAGCACAAGAAAGCAAAGATAATACCAATAGTAATAGGTACCTTGGGTCTATAGTGGTCTGTAGTGTACACCTATGGCAAGGTCATTCCTTTTTGCTTGTATATTAATCAAAATGCATTTGAGAAGGTTTTCACATTTTTTTTAAATTTCCATATAGATGTAGCTATTTCAAATCAAATCAAATTTTCCTCAAGTGCTGACCAGGGTGTGAGTTGTCCCTGAGCATTTTCCTCACTCTTCTAAGGCAGCGAGCCCTAGCAATGTCATCTAGTGGTATCAGGAGATGTTTTGTGCTGTGCTCACCACCCTCTGTATATATAGTGCAACTCCACTCTCTCTTTTATTAAATCTATTTCTTTTGAGCAACTTAAATCCCTCTAGTGTTCCAGTCATGGATTTCACCCCACCAAGTTTTGATAATGGCAAAAATGATTAACCTGCTCTCATGTACTATGATTTCAAACTCACTCTGTTTGTTTCACATATTTTGAGCATTGGTGTATAGGTATCTTAGTCCTTTTTGACTGACCTTGGATTTTCTTCCTACATCTCCAGCAGTGGGATTCTACAGGTTCGCACCTATTCGCTAGAACTGATTGTTAACATTCTAAGCAGTTTGGAGAACCAGTTGTTAGAAGAAATTACTGGCCTAATCCTGTAAGGAAGGCAGGAAGGAAACATTCTGGTGCTGCTTACAGAAACTGCCTCTCCATTTACCCTTTTTACATTCTTGGCAGGACTAGACTTCCTGTCTTTGGAACTTCTCTGGAGTTTTTTTCCCCTCCTTTGTTGGTACTTTGCTTGTGACCATTCAAAGTTACAATGGCACTGAAAAAAGTGACTTATGACCATTTTTCACACTTGCAATTATTGCAGCATCCCCATAGTCACGAGAGGCCAGGCAAGTAGATGCGTGCCTCGATGTGAGTGATGTTGAGTTGGCCACGCCCAGCCAGTCACATTACCACCAAGCCATACCCACCAACTAAGCCATGCCTACAGAATCGGTTGTTAAAAAAATTGAATCCCACCCCTGTACATCTCCTAGTTTGTATCTAAGATTCTCTGATTTCTTATCATTTGATTGATTGCCCTGAGATTTGTGCTTCAAATTAGCTTCAAAGAGTTTGTATCCTCTCTCCTCCAGTTTTAGTTTAAAGCCCTTTGGGTAAGGCAAACCATTCGGTTTTCAAAAATGTTCTTCCGGGTTCTTGTGAGATGTAACCAATCCCCTACAAGAAGCCTCCAAAACAGAGATTGTAGACTGTTGTCTAAGAATCCAAAGAATCCAATTCTCTTGATGGCTCCAACTCTTAAGCCAGTGGTTTACTTCAAAAGTTCTGTGTTCCCTCATTGGATGCCTATCTTTTGTTGTGACTACAGCAGAAAACATCTATGCTCCATCTCTATCGTTTTCCTACTTCGCTGCTCACAGCCTCTTTAAATCATTTTCTGGCTCTTTGTCATATGCTTCATCCCCACATAAAAGAGGAGAATGAGATAATAATCTGTGTACTTATTTTAATAAGCCTCATCAGTCACATTTTTTTATTTTCATTCCTGCAAATCAGGAAACTTCCCTAGTTAGATTGTCCATTCTACAAATGGAAGTTTCTATTAGCTCAGATAATTCAGCATGGTCTTCTATAGTCTTTGTCTTAACAATCTGGTAGAATTTATTACTATATATTTTCCTTTATTTAAGGATAATAAGTTTCTTATGAATTCCATTGTGTACATTGAATTCTATATTGTTTTTCTAACTCCTGACCTCAAAAAGCAGGAGCAAGATTGTTTCAGAGTCACATGCTGCCTGAGTTATTTGCAAAGGAAGCTTCTGTTAACAAAAGCTAGTATCTGAAGTTTACTTTGCCTACAAACATCCAGAAATAGCTGCAACCTATTAGTTGTGTCTAATTCTCTATGGCCAAAGCTCCAATGTTGACTTTATAAATTATATTCTCATTTTAAAGTACTGTTAATGTCGTATGATCCATTGTGGTATATCTTTTAGATTGGAAAAAAGTGTTGCTGTCACAGTAGATGGACTTAGAAATATTCGCTAATGTAATAGAGATTTGACTTTTTGCATTTTAAGGGATTTCAATCTAGTTTATCAGCATTCTGTCAGTGAATATTAAAACCTTTCATTAAAAAGGTTTAATAAAAAATAACATATCTAAAATTGTTTGTTTCAGCCTAGAAGTAAATCAGGTTTAGGCAACTGGTCTTTTCAGTTCACTTAAATTTATCTAAAAATATACAATTTAAAAAATTGTGCACAGCAAATAACATAACTAAATGAGTATGTACCTATAAATGTGCAACCCATTCACATAAATATTTAGTTAAGATTTCACATATTCCTTATTAACTGCATTCTAAGCTTGGTTGTATCAAGAAAATATTTGGCTTTTTTCTTTAGAGAAAATAAAAAAGAGGACACTTCAACGCAAAATGTGTGGGACACTATGAAGGCATATGCTAGAGGTTTGATAATAGATTATACAAGAAAAAAGAATATTAGGAAAAGGCAAGCTTCTAAGGCCTTGGAAAATGAGTATAAAACTCTTGAAAAAGAATTACAGAAAATGCCACAGAAAAAGGATATTAAATTGAAGCTGGATGTAATTAAACATAAAATGGATTTAATGGAGAAAGAAGAATTGGCACAGAAAATTAGAAACTCTAAACAGAATTATTTTGAAGATGCAAATAAACCAGGTAGATGGCTAGCATATAAATTGAGAAAAGAGAAGGAATCAAGAAAAATATTGAAGTTAATAGATGAACAAGGCCAAGTTTGTTATGGGAATAAGGAGAAAAAAGAAATTATCCGAGATTTTTATGGGCAATTATATAAACAAGAGAATATTGATGAAGGAAAAGTCAAACAGTATTTACAGGAAGCTAATCTACCAAAGATACCTAAAGAGACTGAAGAAATGCTAGAAAGCAATATAACAGTGATGGAACTAAATGAAGCATTTAAGAGACAAAATAATGGGAAAGCTCCGGGCCCAGATGGGCTTCCAGTAGAATTTTATAAAACATTTCAAGAATTATTGAGCATCCCATTGTTAGAAGTTATGAATGAAGTTATGTTAAAAAAGATGATACCTAAAACATGGTCAGAGGCTTATATTACACTTATACCAAAGGAAGAGACTGACCCATTGCAAATTAAGAATTATAGACCTATTTCTTTATTGAATGCAGACTATAAAATCTTTGCTTCAATCTTAGCAGAAAGACTTAAAAAATATTTAAATAATTTTATTCACTCAGATCAAAATGGATTTCTGCCAAAGAGACAAATTAGAGACAATATGAGAGTAATCTTGGACACTTTGGAATATTATGAGGCTCATCCTGAAAAGCAAATGGCTTTGATATTCCTAGATGCTCAAAAAGCATTTGACAACGTGAACTGGAGATTTATGTTATTATTATTGGAGCAGATGGGTTTTGCTAAAAAATTTATTCAAGCAATAGAAGCTATATACAATAAACAGACAGCAAGGGTAATGATGGAGGGGGAACTTACAGATTTTATTAATATAAGAAAAGGCACAAGACAAGGATGCCCCCTATCTCCTTTGTTATTTGTGTTGACCTTGGAAGTCTTGAATAGAAATATTAGGGATGATAAAAGCATAAAAGGAATGAAAATTAAGAAGGAAGAATTTAAGCTACAAGCTTTTGCTGATGATTTAGCTTTTATTTTGGAAGATCCGATTGAAACAGCTCCAAAGTTACTGGAAAGGATAGAGTCATATGGAGAGGTGGCTGGTTTGAAAATAAACAAAGATAAAACAAAGATTTTGACAAAGAATATGTTATTGAGACAGAGAGAAGAATTGGCAGATCTTTTGAAAATTCAAGTTACAAATAAGGTTAAGTATTTGGGGATATATTTGACAACAAGATGTAGCACATTAAAGGAGAATAATCATATTAAACTTAAACAACAGATAACTACAGATTTGAAGAAATGGGAAAACTTGCAATTGTCATTAATAGGGAGAATTTCAACAATTAAGATGAATATCTTACCTAGAATTTTATTTTTGTTTCAAACAATACCAATAAGGCTTGGAAAAGACTATTTTGAAGATTTAAATAAAATTATGTTGAAGTTTATATGGCAAGGTAAAAAAGCGAGAATAAAGCTAAAGCTTTTGCAAGATGCTAGAATTAGAGGAGGTTTTGGTCTGCCTAATTGGGAATTGTATTATCAAGCTGCAAGTTTGATGTGGGTCAAAGAATGGATAACATTAAGGAAACATAGGTTGTTGACATTAGAAGGGCATGATTTGCTGTTGGGTTGGCATGCTTTTTTATGGTATAAGGGAACTAAAACACAGGGTTATTTTAGAAGACATTATGTACGGGAGTCTTTGTGGTTAAATTGGGAGAAGATAAAAAGACAATGTTATTTGAAAATTCCAGTTTGGTTATCGACCATTGAAGCATTTTCCTATCCTATAATTTACAAGAAGGAACAAACAGTTAGATATGGGGAACTTTTGGATGAAAAGGGTGAACTTAAATCGATCCAAAACTTAGAAGAACAAGGTATAAGGATGAATTGGTTTTCATATGCACAAATACACTCAAGGTATGATGAAGATTCTAAAACGGAGGGATTTTATGATAAACAGACTGATTTAGATAAGATCTTGATGGGTACTGATGAGAAAGTGATTAAAAAATTATATGGTTATTTACTGGGAATGAAATTAGAGGAAGAACAAGTCAAAGAAACTATGATTGTTTGGGGGAAGAATTTTGGATATGGGATTGATTTGGAGAAATGGCAGAAATTGTGGTCTCAAAATTATAAAATGACAATGTCAACAGCATATAAAGAAAACTTGTATAAGATGTTTTACAGGTGGCACTTTCCCCCGACAAGAATAGCAAGAATGTTTAAGAACAAATCTGAAAAATGCTGGAAATGTCATCAGATACCCGGCTCGTATTACCATATGTGGTGGACTTGTGAGGATGCTAGAAAATATTGGACTATAATTCGCATGTGGTTGGAAAAAATGACAAAGAAACATATAGATTTGAAACCAGAGATCTTCTTATTGGGAATTTTACCTGATATATATAGTAAATATTTGAAATACCTGATTGTAAATGTATTAACAGCGGCCAGGATTGTATTTGCTAAAAATTGGAAGAATGAGAAAATACCATTACAGGAAGAAATTATTAAGAAAATATTGGAATGTGCTGAGATGAGCAGATTGACATTTGAAATTAGAGAGCAAGAGGATAAACAATTTTATGAAATTTGGGATCTTTTTTATAAATGGCTAGATGATAAAATACGATAATAGAATATTTAGAATGCTAGATAGTAAGGAATATCTTTATTTTGTCATTATTTTGTTATTTGATATTATATTTATAAAGGATTTTTTAGGATTGATTTGATATGACTAGATGATTTGTTATAGAGTAAACTGGTTTAAAGTATTGTTAGCTCATTAAGCATAAATGATTAAAAATATAGTCAAAAATTTCTTTTTTTTTAGTGATATTAGGATATATAAGTTTGGATTGACAATATGAGTTGTTATGTAACATAATTGTAATTGAGACTATAGAATGAATGCACAAAAATGATGAACCAACTGACACACTGGATGTATATATAAGATTTGATGTTTTTATGTTTTGTTTGTCTTGTTTGTTTGTAGAAAATTAATAAAAACTTTTTATAAAAAAAAAAAAAAAAAAAGAAAATATTTTGGTAATCAAATAACTGGGATTATTACCTCAATCCAGCTTGAAAAGGGCCATATTATATAATACCTCTGGGGTGCTGTTGAGTTTTTGATCTGTCACCGTTGTCTCAAATCTTTTTCCCTGAAGGTAAGATTGAAGACCAGTTTATCCAAGGATAATTTGGGTAGTTTCTTTAGCAAGGGATGCATTATATCCTCTTTCAGGGCTAATGGAAATAACTCCTCATATAAGGAGGCAATAACACCTGAAAGATCCACAGATAATAGCCAGGATGGACAAAAGATCTGCTTCCAGATCGACTGAAGATCTACTTCAGTTTCTTGGAGCTATAGGCAATAAGATTCCTATATAAAATTAAACTAGATATAAGAAAATAAATTAACAGATCAAAGCTCTGTGAAAGAGGGAATTTTTTTGGCCATTTTCCTAAAAACTGGGAGTTTAGGAAACAAGCCCTTCTCTCAGGAACAGCATTGCATAGCCTGGAAACTACCCACCAGAAAGCTTTCTCTTCTATCTATCCATGACACTCATTTTTTGTTCAGATATATATGGAACTATGATCGTTACAAAGGTACCAACTTCTCTTTCTTCTACTTGATACATGGACAGTTCATTTTATGGAGAAAGAAAAGATCAGAAAATATGTTCTGATGTTACTGGAATCTGACAGAGACAATGTAAGTGTTTGGTTCGACTGTAGACAGACAGATCAGCTACAAGGGAAATATACTCTGCCATGAATCAGTTTAGACTTGAAATATGAAGCTGACATTTTGACATGTTTGAAGTCAGGAAAGATAACCTAGAGATCATTGATTTGTGGGTAGGAGGGCAGGTTGCTACTACATGTATTACGTATTTTATAACTGATACATACCCATCTTATTATCAATTTCAGACAGGAGTATTGCAGGAGAAACCTTAGCATGATCTGTGGCTAGAACCTGTGAAGGAGAGGATGACAAGCCTCCATCTTACTGTGATTTATAGAAGCACTTGGAATGTTTCCTCATTTGAAAAGTGACATCATTGTCATTGTAAAGCTGTTTTTGACCAATCTAACATGCAGAGTTGTTAAGGAGCCTTCTCAGGCCTGACAAGCTGCCTCACAAAAGCTGTCATATCATAATTCACATGGATATTTTCTCCAGTATGGATCTGAAGCTGAAAGCTTGGTTTTTCCAACATTAAAAAATCAAACCCAGTGTTTCTTTTCCTTGTCTTAGATGTCTAGCAGCGCACATAATGCCTTTGTGTTACTTTCTGCTTTCCCTTTAAATGTCCTTTCCCTTTGCCTTCTAAACCTATACTGTCCTCCAGATGACTCCTTCAACATTATGGATACCCTCTTCAATCTCAAAGTCAAACCATAATGAATTGTTCCTCTTGTCAATGCATGCAGGGCCTGTTCTACAAAGCCTCCAGTGATTCTGTTAGTGCTAATGAGATTTTTCTGGAGGGCTGCAAAAGATCATTAAAGAGCAGCCCTTGCAAACATAACATTAGCTTTTCTATAGTTAACTGAAAAACAACCTTTGTTGCTGCCATTAAACAAAGATGGAATGATAAGTTGTTATAAAATACCACAGAAATTCCCAGCAATTCTTTCATGAAAGATAGATTTTATCATATCCCCTTGAAAAGATAACCCCACTGGCATTATTGTGAAGGCATAAATGACCATGATGATGATATTTTGCTAAAGAGAAATACCACAACAAATAAAGCAATCTATTACAATTCTACAGTTGGGAGGCCATATATCTAGCAAACTCAAGAATGAGTTTTTCACTATCCCTTTCATTTCTTTGCTTAATTTGCCTTTAAACCTGATGAATAGGCAATTTGAAATTTGCACATACTTAAATGGGCTGCTATACACAATGGCAAGATAGCAGCTTCAGATTTCATTAAAAGGCAATTTTATATGATTGTAGATATGCATATAATGAAATTATTTTATGTATGCAAATGAGCAATCCTTTTTCCTCAGTGTAGTGTCAATGTTAGGTTAACGATTATAGAAAGTAGCAGAACTTCAAATTAATCATCATGTTCATTAGAAGTCTCATTGAGTTCAATGAGACAGTTTCTTAATTGGAATGTCAATGAAGACTCTAGGTCATCCATTTCTTAGTTAGTATAGAACTTAATCTTACATTTTAATGTATAGCTATTCACACAACACAGCCACATGAAAAAGCCAGCCAACAATGACTCCTGATAGATATAATCAGTTATATGGATGCACTACTTTTACCAAACATAGCTTTTGTAAGATTGCTATGTGTTGTGATCCGCCCGCAGCCTGTGGAAATGGCAGCAGAATCAGACAGTGGGAAAGATTATGGGCAAGTCCGGGAGTCTGGGGAGGACTTGGATGTTGGTCCTGCGCCTGATACAGAGATGGGTCCAGAGCCATCTGGGAGTTATGTGCTGATTCTGGAGCCTCCAGAATCTGACAGCAGCGAGGCAGAGGAACAAGGAGTGTGTGGGTGCACATAGCTGCCAGAAGGCAAGAGCATTTAAGACAAAGGGGGCGACTTGGGAATAAGGCTTGAAGGTGAGTGCCCCTCCCAGAAGTTATAAAGGAAGTGCAAAGGGACAAGAAACTTTGCATGAAGCAACTGTTTGCTCTGGTCTGTTTGGAACCTGAAAGCTCCATGGTGAATTTGTGTTCTGTTTGGTTTTGAAAGACTAATTGTTACTTTAGTCATTGGCAGCACTTCAAGAAAGATAAAGGTGCATGGTTATCAGACTTCTACCAAAGAACTTTGGCAGACGTCCATGGGACTATTTATAACTGGTTGAGACTCATTATGGGCTGTGAATGACGATATTCATAGCCATTGAACTAAAATAAAAGGGTTTTGGATTTAATGTGTGTTTGTTGGTGTCTCAGGAAGTCTTGGTCAAAACAATATGAAGCCAGAGGGTTAATATATTGATATAGAGCAGGGAAGTCTTGCATCATCATGTGATGAATCATGACTTTTTTCTCCTTCACTAAACTGGGTGTGGGCATGGCCAGTGTGTTATGCATCCAGTCCATGGGCCAGGAGTTTGACAGCCCTAGTATAAAGAAATCTAAATAAAACTACTGGTAAGAGATGATATGACTAGTTAATCATGTTATAGGCATGTCTGACAGTTACCTTGGAGGGGTTTTTTTTTAATACAAAGGCCATTGAATAATTAACTTATTTAGTTCGAAATAACATGATAAAAACTCAAGAATCTCACAAATGGTTGAAAATGCATAGGTAAATGCCATCCTTCAGCCTAATTGTTTATAGTCTTCTGAGCTACCATTATCTCAAATTCCCATGTCTTCTCTTGAGTTCCAGTTCTTCCAGTTCAGGAAGAAACTTCTGGGAAATTGGATGATAGGATTTAGCACAATAAATTTGCAAATATATATCTAGTACTTACCAAATAGAATTTATTTCAATAAAGGAGAATATTTGTTGCTCGGGGTTGAATTGTGGAGTCTTTGTTGCTCACTGAGCTTGTTTTCTTGCATATATTTCATTACCCAAACTAGGTAATATTATTAGCACTGATGATATTACTTAGTTTGGGTAATAAAACATCTGCAAGAAGACAACCAAGCCCATGGAACTTATTTCATTGCATTTCACTCATGTCAGATTTCAAGTTAATGATTCTTATCAATTTAGGATTCCATGTTAGATGAAGTAAAAAAATGCTGTTAGAAAATTATTGTAAATGTACAATATTCATTCTATCACAAGAATAAAAGGAATCAAAATGAACATGGATGCAAAAAAGATCTTGCTCATTTCCATTGGAAGCTAAATTTGACCATCTTTGAAGTTCACTTTAAATTAGCAACTGATATTCCTGCAGGTATCTTGATGTCATTCACATCTTGTCGGTCAAATCTTGACAAGTGTTTGTGGGTGAACTCAGCTGAGTTTTACACAGGTGAATAGCCTGCATTCAATGAGAAAGTCAATTTGCTGTCACCTCACTGCATAATGGTTTCTTTCAGATTGTCTGTATCTTTTTTATTGTCTTTCTAGACTGCCACAGCATTGAGAATTGACTTTTGCACAATCGATCTACAACCAGCTATTTTACTTTCTGATAACAGAGATTCAACTTGCATTTGAGACAATTCTTTGCACAATTCTGAAAACAAGATGACATTGGGCAGAGAATTTTTTCATGTAAGGGTGCAATTTGGTATTGTTAAACTATGGATGTAATGGTCATGGAATAGTCTAATGTATTGTTTCATTTGTGAAACTTTGAATTAACATTCATCTTCTTTTGATTTTCATTGCTATTCCATACATGCTACACCTCACAGCTGCTTCTAAAATCCTGACAAGTTACAGGAAAAATGCCTTATTGAGAGCAGATGCAGTCTTATGTACATTACAGCATAAAGGAAATATGATGCATATACTTGGGAAGAAATGCAACATTGTTACAGATAAATTTTAAAGCAGGGGTTCTTAATCTGGGAGCTCTTGGAGGTCCAACTGTTAGATTTCTGAGGGTCCATGAATTTCATTGAGGGCAGCCAAATATAACTTTATTTTCAACAAAGTGTAGCTGACATTTAATTTTTCATTCAATAATATGTAGACAGCATTTATGGTTTTGAGACTCCATAATAATTTTTTAATTTCTGTGTACAGTTTTTATTATCTAAAATTATTATATGTCCTCAAAAGAGTATTGTTTTATTATTGATTTAATAAATTGACTTGAAGCACATATATATTACTATAATTCATATTTGTTATTTTTAATATTTTCCTAAATATATGGTTTAAGTATGGTTTCCTTTATACAACAGTCCATATCCATATATTTTATTTTAGGTATTTACTATATTTTTCTGAGAAGTGGTCTGTTGATTTCATCAAATTCTCAAATGGGTCCATCGCACAAAGAGGCTAAAACTGCCTGTTTTAAAGTTTAAGTAATGGAATTGGAATGTGCAAATATGTGCATGACCAAAATAATGGCCCCAAATGGCAATCTCAGTGGAGAATGTATTGATGCTGACACTGGTATTGATGGTATTGATATTAATAGATGTTGATATTGACACTGTAGATCATTTTCTTCTTTACTTGCCATTTTCTGTGTGGTCAATTGGCCGTCTTTTGTATACAAACCTTGTGATCCAGCATAGCTACAGTATTGTCTTCTGTTTTTTAATAATAAACTAGACAAGCCATGACTGTTGGGTCATTGCTTCAGAGATATGTCTTTAACTAAATAAAGAAACTGGCAGGTAAAAATTAAATGAGAATTGCAATTTCTAATTTCCTGTTGGCTTCTTCATTGAATTTTCTTGGGGAACCTGGCAGGGACATTAGAAATATTCCCTTCCTTTCCTTTCCAGCAGACAGATAACTGGGTGTTGGTGAATGAGAAAGGGAGGGGTGCATGCATAAGATCTGGGGGAGCCTACATGTGTGGGGTATACTTACTCAAGAATTTGAAACCTTCCCCATTGACTTTCTCTTCCTTGCTAGTGGAAGATGGCAGGGAACATGAGCAATCATGTTTGAATTTACAGTTCCTGCTTGCTTCCATATTGAATTCTGGGAGGCTATCAGGAAGTGTTGGAAATGAGGATCATGTGATTGGCAATATGGTGGTAGTGCCGAAGTCATCACAATTTCCCCAAATTTCATACACATGGGAGTCCTGGGTCCTGCCATTCTGTATGTTAACCCATTTCAGTTACTTTGGTTCAACAATTGTTACCCTATACTTTCCAATTTGCCCAATTGAAGGTTACAAACAAACAGCCATAAGATACATACATATTAATGTCAACTTTTATGTAAGCTGAGAATAGTGTGGAAAGTTTTTTAGAATTTTCTGGGACCATTTTGCTCCATATGATTGGCTCATGAACTATCATGCCTTCAGGGTGAAGAACTAATAGAGGTTGTGAATTGAAATCCAAATGCAGTGAACCACAGGGCAGCCCAATTTAGGGAAAATATCATTAACTCTTGGGCTCACCTCTCCCCCTGGGATTTAGCTGCTCTATAGTCTGAAA
Organism: Hydrophis major; assembly: GCA_033807585.1. Classification (NCBI taxonomy): domain Eukaryota; kingdom Metazoa; phylum Chordata; class Lepidosauria; order Squamata; family Elapidae; genus Hydrophis; species Hydrophis major. Next base: position 185,536,934 of record CM066331.1, on the reverse strand, counting down.
ACTCATACTTAAAGGATGATCTTCCATAGCCTCTGTTAGCATAATCTTAGAATTTAGAAATGGCCAAGTAATCATTAGGTGTAGAGTCAGAAGCAAGCTAAGCAAAATTTAATGGGTTATCTGTTCGTGCCCTTAAGATCTCCATTAGTTGCAGACCCAGGTGTTGACCTAAGATGACTCTCTTCTTCTGTAAAGCATAAGATATGAGAGTAGGAATGATAGGACAATCATTAGTTCTGGATTCTATGACCAAAATGGTGATGGAATTCTCCAAACTGATAGTCTCAGGGAACATCAGCCTACCTTCTTTGGGCCCAGAATCAGATATAGCTCAGGAGTTCATGACCAGCAACCATGGACCTAATTAAATTTATCAAGGAAGATGAAATGATGCAACAGATGCCTAGAGTACTCTGGGAGGAAGACATCGGACAAAACTTATTGGTCACAGGTGAGTGCCTTTATTAGAACTTAACTTGTTGTGATAAACACCAGAGAAGAGGATTTAAGTCTATGCTATTACAATGTTTCCAGATTGCTGCCTTTTTTCAGGTAACCAATTTCCTTATGGTAAGGAGAGACTAAGAGAGTCTTGTCAGCAGTGCCGTGAGCAGTATATTGAGTATAAACTATTTTCTCAATACTTAATTCAGTTATGTCTGAGTTAAGAGTCTTATTTATGAAATAGAATTTCATGACTATGGGAATAGTCATTTTCAAAATTTTCCAGGATCAAAATGGGTATAGTTGGCTTCCATTCAGGGAAGGCAACACTTTCCCTGAATCAGGAGCTAGTTAAAAAGAAGATTAAAAGAATCTTCTTAACATATTGCTGATAAATGGGGGGATAAAGTACATTTTATTAAACTAACCTTTTTTTTCTTTAACAAATATGACAATGAGACTCTGAGAATCTGGCTTTCTAAGTAATGAGTGGCTGACAGGGGCTTAACAGTTTGTGCTTTGTCTATTCCTAATCAATAGCTGCTTTTCCTCGAACTTCAGTTTGTCTAAGGTATTTAAGTACATTATGAATTCTGTCTGATCTCTTGTTTCTCTCCTTGAAAATGTGCAATAAGAAATTGGGCTCTATGAATTCTGAACTTCTACTCATCAAAAATAGAATGATGGTCCCCTTTCCCACTCTTTTCAATGATAAAGCTGAACCAATCAATGGAGCACTCTGATTTTGCAGTGATCTTTTGGATTTGGTGAGTGAAGGCTGCTGGTACAGCCACCTGAAGTGCCTCAACAAAAGGAATGTGTCATTTGTGCTTCCCCCCCCATACATATTTCATTCTGAAATTCTCCAGTAAAGTTGTATGTGCAGATAATGCATTAAGTCAGTAGGGGATTGTGTCTCTGTGTTTTATTTCAATCGAGTTTTTGTTGCAGTTGCAGATATAAAATGAATTTAAGTGAAACTGGCTGTACATTACTGTGTTTTTCATTTTTGAATGTCAATGTTTGTCTCTATCGCTTATTTTCTATGTTTTATTCCTGCACAAAAGTGCAAACTAAACTTTGTTATCAGCATTTTTTATCAAAGAAAATGCTAACTACCAGATGACTGCAAGTAATATAAATCCTTCCATTCTCCACCATTCAATCAGAACTGAAGAAGTTTCTTGGATGAGAAATGAAATGTCTTTAGGGGGGAAAAAAAAGAAAGTCCAGTTGCCTTTTGAAAAAACACCCTTAGGACAACCATGACCTGGATGACTGAGAATCTCCATAGACACATAGCATAGAGTACAGATATGTATGTTATTCCTATATTTGCATAGTTTTACTGACTTAAAAATGCAAAATCTCTTTTTCAGGTGTTCCCCACTGCTTTCAACAACAGTGCTTTTTCCTTCCTGTTGGTACTTAATAAAATTTCCTGTCAGTTTACCTTGTATACACAATTCCTAGGAATAGCATTAAACTCAACAGTAACTCAGCTGAAGGAGAGATTTTCTAAGCTGTGTTGTAGGCCTTCTCTGAAGATAGTTCAACAGTGTTGCAATGGAGACATTGATCAGACTACTATTATTTTCCTCATTGTTTATTGTGAAAAACTTTGTTTTTCTTTGAATGCTGTTATCCAGTCATGGACAATGTACAGAAATTCATTTTCTGTTGAGAAATGGTATGACCTACTATTGTTACAGTATTTGGATCCTAATGAACACTTTGAACTAAATTTGAACACTTTGAGTTAAACACTTTGATAATTCAAACTAAATTATCTCTGAGACAGAGCAATATATATAGATCAATATATATAGCACAAATGTGATTCTTCTGATATCAGAAGAATCAAATTTGTGCTATATATTGACCTGAAAATGTTGCTCTGTCTCAGAAATAATTTAGTTTGAATACAACTCTTGCATATATAGTATATCATAAAATGGATTGGGCTAATCCCAGAAATACAGTAGTAATTTATCTTATAATTGTAAGATGCCTAGTTTGACAGCATATGTTTTCATAGAAGAGTCCCTAGGTCGAAACATATTTGATAAGACCCAGGCAAGTTCTGTGCTCTTGGGGCTGTAGTGTTATTGTTATAGTTTTTTCTTATTTCAAAGAAAATGTTTCCTCTAAGAATTGCAGATTGGTGATGTGGAGATATCACCAGAGTGAGCGGAGTGTGGTGGCATAATTTGATGTCATAAATCATGTTGATATATATGCCCCTATTGATAGGTATAAATCTTAAGTTGCTTAGAGACAGCTGTATTTGTATAACCTAATACCTAATAATGAGGAGGAATGGAATGCTGTAAAAAAGGAACACAATGTAAACATTACTGTTTGTAGTACAGTACAGGAATGATAGTGCAAATATGAAATATAAGAAGAAAGTTAATTCAATAGTTTATCAAAGCATACCAGGCAAAGGGTCACAATGTAAATATATTAATCCTTTTATCTTTCTGATGCAAATGTAATTCACCAAACATACGGTATATAATATATTTTTTAAAATTCTCTTCTGATGTCAACTGGTAGGGACCACTGGAATATGTTCCAATAAAGTATACTTTTTTTTCTATAACCAAATGCTTTGGCTTTTCTTTTAAGTGAGCATTTTCTCACATTTGCCAAAATCTTTGGTTCTCAAAGTGCAAGAGATGGAGGAACAACACAAGAGAAAGCTGGGTAAATTTAAAAAAAAAGAAGAGCATCCTTAAATTTTCTGTTTATGCCCATTGTTTAAGCTCTATATTGCTAAAAAAAAAAAAAAGTCAAGATACCATTCTACTAAAAAAACATCATGCTGCTAATAATGCCATTTTTTCCACTAAGTTTTAGCAGTGGAATTAGGTGATGACAGAAAAAAAATGAAATAATAACAATAGCAATAGCATTTAGGCTGATATACCATTCCATGGCACTTTACAGCATACTCTAGGCCAGGGTTCCCCAACTTCTGGCCCATGGCCCACTACTGGGTTGCGGCTTATTTGCAACTGGGCTGTGTGAACAGTGGGCTGGTGCATATGCACTGTCGTACACACACACGACTTGCACAAGTGGCAGGCCAATTGGCCGTTTGTGTGAGTTGAGCTGTGTACATGCTGATCCAGTTCTCCTCTCCCTAACCACCATCCCCAGCCAGACTGCCAAGCCACAAAGGTTGGGACTGCTGCTCTAGGCAGTTTACAATATAGAAGCATTATTTGCATATTGCCTGGATCTTCTGGGTCTTCATTTTTCTGACCTCAGAAGGATGGAAGTCTGAGTCAACCTTGAGCTCAGGATTGAACTCTGGCTGTGGGTAGAATTTGCCTGCAATGCTGCACTTTAACCACTGTGCCACTAGTAATATGGAGATAATATGAAATCCATAGTTCATTGATTTCTTATCCCTGAATTAGTTTAGTTATCTCTTTATACAGGTTTTAATATATTGCCTAATTCTTTGAGGTCAAGATCACTACAATAACCCAACAAAATATCAACTACAGGACAAACAGAAAAATGAAATAAAAGCCCATCTAAAGACAACATTAGTAGTCACTCTGCAGAATAACAAGGCCTTAAGAGTTGCCCTAAAAACTGGAAAGGTACTCCAAAATATGGGAGCATCTACTGAGTATACTACAAGTATATTGTGAGGCCCCCATCTTCTTTACTTTAGATAGCGGGGACCATCTGCACTCCTTCTTTAAAAGAATCCCAGGATAGCCCAATAATACCAGCAGAGACAATTATTGAAAGGATAAAGTCAACCATATTAGGAAATACTCTGTTTCTGAATTCTTGAATATTTGCTTCTGCTGCTATGAATATGCACCACTGTATTAAATGACAAATAAATTGCCACAATGCAAAGTATTTTTCTACAGTGATGCTAGAAAATTTGTAGACACTTTTGTGGACCCTAACTTCGCTGTACATCCACCTTACCTGTCGTTCCATTCTTTAGCCAGGATTCTTATGAAACAGGGGTGTCAAATTTGTGTTGTTACATTGTTGTCACGTGATATATCGTGACTCTCCTCCCCTTCACTAAAATGGGGCTGGGCATGTCCAGTGCATGATGCATCCAGCCTTTGGGCCATGAGTTTGTGACCCATTATAAAACACGTCTTGTGGAAAATAAAGGTTTTGTTGCAATGCTTTCTTTGACAACCAATGACTACAAACCTCTTGCTATTATCATTTATTTGCATGCTTCTCCTTTCATGCAGGATCATATGCTTGTATCCTATTGTATTTTTCTAAAATAGATCACCTTAGCACATACTGTATAATTACATTATTTGCAATTTTGAACCAAAATATTTAATGTGGGTGCCTATTTTAATGGTGGCTTTTTAATTTTCTGGATAAGGGAGAAAGGTTCTTTGTTCAATAATTATATTATAGTATAGCTAGCTTTTTGGAGGGAAAACCCATTGAACTAAACAGGATTTAGTTAGAGGAACATGGGATTCCATTGATACCTATGATTTTATTTAATATATACTATAAATCCTGCATGCCTTTATCAGGTACAACTGCCAGTTTTCAAGACAGCAATGGCTTATTTTTGTGCTTAAAATAAAATAGGTTCCATATCTACTTACTGTTCCCTGGAAATGTTTTCCAAACTAGTCATTTAATTAAGTCAGATTTCAATAGCGTTCCTAGCCAAGATGAATGCTCTATCTATAGCAAGAACAGAATGACTTCTATTTAAAATCAGAGAATATCTCTGGAATAGTACAAACAAGCTTCCATTCATTGCCAATGCAGTTATCTCCTTTTATCAAACAGAGATAGGTGAGGAGCAAGAGTTGCATCTGTAAAAGAGGAAGATAGCTACAGTAAATAGAAACATTGGCAGATGCTTTTCTTTGAGCATGTGTTCATGCAGCATTATCTAGAATGCATTCCTGTGGCTCTGTTTAGCTATCAATCTGTGTGCTTTCAGACAAAGTGCCTTCCTTCTTCCTGCATTTAATGATGAGGTTTGAAGAGAGGATGAACTGTTCTTTTGTGCACTCAGGGAAACATAGTGAGAGTGGTGAACAAAGTCCAACAAACAGTCTAAATAATACACGGTTAAAGCAGTTAGTATCAGTCCAGGGATAATCCAAAAACGAAGTCAAGTATCATAAACAAAGTTCAGTAAATGGAGTTTGCTAACAGTTGCAAAAACTCACAGCAATCCAAGTAGAACAACGATCAGGCAAATAGGGCAAAACAGGAAATGCAAGAAGAAACAAACCAGGTTTCTGGCTCCATCTGATGGTCGTTGGAGGAACCTCAGCCAATCACACACAGCATTCCCTTAAAGATACAGTATTAAATTACTATCCTGGTTTATATATTTCCAACCCAATTGTTAGGTGACTATCATTCCCAACATTCCTTCCTTTGGGTAGGACAATATATAAAACCTTACAGTTTAAGTCCATATTCATCACGGCAAGTCTTATGTTTTACAGTTCCTTGGCTTTCGTAAAATGATTTGCAATGTTATTCTCTAACATGCAGTACTCCAGTGTAATCATTTTACTTTGAACACATTGTCTCACATTCAGATATCATAGAACAGTGTGTTTTGATCTTGTCTTTACAGCAAGATTGGAAGCCATCTGAATTGCTGATTGGTTGTCTTCATACACAACAATAGGTTCCTTTACATTAATTCCCATGTCTATCATTGGTTGTTTATAACATACGAAGTCCGTACATAATAGAGACAAACATGAGAATTCAGCCTCCATTGTTGATAAGCTTAAATGTTTTTGTCAAACAGATCGCCATCCAATTAATGCCTTTCCTAATAACACTACAGAACCTGATGTTGATTTACATGTAGGTACTTCTGTAGCGAAACTTGCATTGGCATATGCAGTTAAACTTAGTTCATTCTTAGCCTCCAAATATAATGCATAATGCATTGTTTGTTTAAGATATCTCAACACATGCTTAGCAGCTTGCCAGTGCCTTTCAGTAGGCTCAGCATTAAACCTGGCTAATTGCTTAACATGTATGCTATATCTGGCCTTGACCATTTACTGAGATAAGATAAACTACCAATCAAGGATTGATAAATGTCTTTATCAAAAACAGGACTTTGCACATCACTATGGCTAAACTCTTGGCTCATTGGTGTTTTAGCTGGTTTACAAAGTTCCATTTTAAAATTCTTTAGTAACTGGTTAATTTTATCTGCCTGTGAGATTTTGTAGCCTCCCCTAGTTTTATCTATTTTTAAACCAAGATACTGTTTAATCTCTCCTAAGTGTTTTTTTTTTAAATTTCTTCTCTAACTGTGAAATAATCTTAGTAGCTTCTTGATCAGTCTTAGTGATTAATGCTATGTCATCAGTGAACAATAGTAATAATGAAATTATACCATCACTTTCCTTTTTTGAATAAACATGGATCAGCCATGCCAGCTACAAATCCTATCTTTGTTAATTCTTTAACTATGCACTGCTTCCATTCATAGCCTGATTGCTTCAAGCCATAAAGATTCTTTTTCAATCTCCAGCAATCAGTTTTATTACCAGTTTTTATACCCAAAGGTTTCTTTAAATAGAAAGTATGTTGCAATGGTGCATGAAGATATTCCGTCTCCACATCTAAATGGTTTATTGTGTATTTATTTTTAGCTGCCCACACTAATGCTGCTTGTAATGTGATAGCCTTCAGACTAGGTGCAAACACTTCATCATAGTCATTGGCTGACTGATCGAACCCTTATGCTACTAACCTGGCTAATTTTTTTTTATAAATTAAATCTCTGGACAAAACTTGTCCCAGTGAGCAAATATTTGCCAGACATAGACTGACAGCCTTTGCAATTTCAAGTAACGGTAACAAAAACATAGATAGATAGATAGATAGATAGATAGATAGATAGATAGATAGATAGATAGATAGATAGATGAGAGGGGGTGTTGGGGGGAGAGAGAGAGAGAGAGAGATGCTGTATCACATAGATTACTATAATAACAGACCCAGCAATACCTGCTGAAGGGAATGAATGCCTAAGGGAAATAAAAACTGACATTTAGATTGCAATTGTGTTAAATGAACACTTCACAATCAACTTCTGCATATTGTTTTACATGTTGTATCTATCCCAGGGGATGAATGGAGCCATAAGTCCTTGTAAGATTTGGAAAGTGGATTAGGTAGAGCACCGTGCTGCAAGGCCTCTGCCTTTCTTCAATTTTTAATTTTCTTGTTTGGTTTGCAGGAGAGGAAACTGTTTAAATTTTATCCAAAATGTTTAAGCTTTAACTGTTTGATGAAGCATGTGAAGACTTTGTAGAAAAGATTTGCAAGTGAAACAGAGCTGGCTTCTCAAAAACCCACCATATCACTATTTACTTATTTCATGCCCATGGACCAAAATAATTTCTGAATTCCAAACCAAGCAAGCAAGTTATCTATTCTTTTCCAGCTTTCCAAAGTCTAATAAAGACACTCCTTTAAGTGTCTTTTTAGTATGTCTAGAACTACTTAAAGACATATTTTTATTATTATTTAAATAGCACAGTCCCCAGGGTAGAGTGGATGCATTTAAGAGTCTCTTTTAAAGAGCTTTCCTGAGCACAAGACAAAATTTCAGCAATGAGAATATGATGGTCAGTAAAATTTATAGGCTGTCCCTCAAAGTATTCTGCTTTCAGCTGCAAAAGCAACCAGTATATCTAAAGTATGATGCTCTAATAACTATATTTATAAAATATATAATTTTTCATTTTGTTTCTGGCATATACTGTAGTTTGTCCCTGTTTTGCTATTTCTGTGTGTAAGAAATCAGTTTAAGCTTCGTGCAAGAATATCCTAATTTCCTATGAGCTCAAAGGAAGGAAGGAAGAGAGATAATAGGTACTGGTGCAACTTATTTCTGCCTTATAACCTCTAACTGATCAGTCCCAAGAAATATAGCCAGAAAGAGGATACTATTCTTTTCCAGCTTTCACTCATTACCATGATAAAGAAAATTCTTCAGTGTCCTTTGCATCTCTTATTTAACTCCATCTTTGTTGTAACCATCCTGATGTCTTATAGTGCTCCCCAGCCTTAGGAGTTAGGACCTCAAGAGTAGGTCAATGCAAATCTTTGCACTGGTGACTGAATTCAATGAGGCTCAAATAAATTATCCATCTCAAGGAGATTCATAAACTGAAGAATGAATCTGCTTTGAAGTCATAAATCAAACTGAGCAGCTCTAGAACACTTCAGAGCTTTCCAAAGTCATTTCAGATATTTCATTCTTTCCTGCTTCTGAAAATAAAATAATAGGTTATTTTATTTTATTAAAATAAACACAAGTCCATCTACAGGATTGCAACTGCAAATCCATAGTTGGATATTGCCTAGTGGATTGTTTGCCATTGACTTGAGTAGCTGGCCAATGAGATTTATCAGTGTATTAAACAGTCAGAGCTGTTTTGGGGGTAATAAGGCTAATATTACTTTGTGTTTTGTTAACTGTCTGAGTTTCTTTGCTGTAGTGAGTCATAAGCCCCAGTTTTACTTGCTCTTCTGCTAATGGAATGGTACTAGTCCTCCAACACAAACAAGGCATTTAATGCAATTCTCAGTTTGAATGGGCTCAAGACCAGTCTGTCAGCAGTGTGCTATCTTATTTTATTTATTCAATTTATATGCTGCCCATCTCACCAATAAGTTGACTTTTAGGTCATACCTACTTTTTATATTCTGTATGACTGGCACAGACTGAAATCTCTGATATTACAGTGAGGGAACGTCTTCCAAGAATATATTTTGTTCAAACCCTTGCTGCTTTCATGAACTGTGGAGGGCAAGGATATGGGCATTGCTTTCTATGTTTCAAGCTGTCTTTCTGTGGCCTGCTTGCATTTCACTTCAACTACCTACTTCTGTGATTTCAGATAATTAACTAAGATGGGGTTTGGTCAGCAAGACACTATTTTGTTCTCTTCTAACTGTAATCATCAATTTGACTTAAATCATGGAATGAGTGTGTGCTTTTATGTATTTAATTAAACAGAACTGAAAAACCAAAAAGAAACAACAGCAACAAAAGTTATACATATGTAGGCTTCTCATACAGGTCTCTGTTTCTATGCATTACATACATGTGTGTGCACACGCACACACACACACACACAGTCTTTTATGCTACAGTTTCAATAAAAGATCATATATCATTGTAATCATCAATATAAAATCTATGTCTGTAACCAACTTGTTAATAAGCGTAAGTAGCAATGTTTTCAATACACTGAATAATTGGAAGGTATAAATTTATCCTTCAGTGATCAGGAACCAATCTCTCAATAAGAAGGGCACAGAAAATCCGTTTCCATTGTCCAGCCAACAATTCCTATATAATAGATATGCATTTCAAAAAAAAAAATATCATGTCAAAAACTCACCTCAAATGAATGAATGAATGCACACACACACACACACACACACACTTTCTTCAAAACCTGACAATTGGGGGATATCAGAAAAATATATTTTAATGAAATATTATTCTCATTGCCTCCAAAAAGATAGTAATTTACTTATTCTTTTCCTATACAAATGCAGTTGTGTATAATAAGTCCAATATATACACACTGTATATAACTTGAATGTTTCGTATAGAAATTAAGAGAGTTGCCCTTTGTTTAGTCAAAGTATTGAGTTCCAATTCTTTTTTTCTTACTTGGTATTTACACTTTGCCTGTCAAATTGACTTATTGATAACAAGTTTTTATAAAGACTAATTGAGAGTTTTTGTTGCTGTTGTTGTGGTCTCATAAGATTAGTGATCACTTCTAATAATTTAAGATTATTTGAAGCTGAAAACTCCTCTGATCCAAATTGAGAAGCGATTCATTGCAGACTCTTATCTTCTATCATTAAAGAGAGAACTTCTTCCCTTGAAGAAAATTTCAGATAGTGTAAAGTAGCAAGTACACTTTTCATTGTAAGACAGACAGAAAAATGTGTGTGTCTTGCTTTCTTCAGAGCTCAGGGATGAGCAAGCTATGGCTTTTCAAGCATTGCTACACCATAACTCCCAGCCCCTTCTCAACTATATTGACGCTATATTGATGCTGAGAATTGTTGTGTAGAAGCATTCAGAAGGGGCATCCTTTTGACAAGAAACTGAAACAAGAATGTTTATCTAAAATCTGCTTTAAAGTCTGCCCTTTAATGTTGAATGGCAAAAGAAAACACTCTACATACTGTACACTCAGAAATAATACTGATTGCTACAATTATTCTGCTTTTGGGAGAAAGAAGAAGGAAGATAGGAAGGAAAGAAGAAAGGAAGGAATGCTTTAATAATCATGAAGTAGTTTGATTCCCATTGAGAATTTTGTTGCAGTGAGGAATATATGGGCTGCTGTTTTTTGTAGATTCTTAAAGTAGTACCGCCTATCTATAATGTATCTACAGTATAAATTGATTGGCAATAAATCTTTTTCATAATAAGCCATCCTGGCTCTGTTGCAAAACATATTACAGTATTCTACATTTACCTTAGGACATTTTAGAAATTTTGGAAATCTTTTCCAACATTAGCAGAAAATAAATGCCCTGAAAAAAATGTGTCAGAATGGATATCTAAAATAGCATTATATTCAGTCTGTAAAACATAGTGGAGATTACTATTGCACTTTGAATAGTCTTTTTGGAAAAATAAAACTACTGTAAAACTATGCATGTCTGTTTGTTCCCGTACTTTCCAATACTGAATGCAATTTTGATTACCCAGAAATTTGAGACTGGGACCCAAAATATACATGAACAATGCCATCAAATGTTAGCGATGTAACAGCCAAAACTTGACCGAAAGGTTTTCTATTTGTTAATATAAATAGAGTTAACCAATAGAAAATAATAATGTTAATTTTGCTCTGGAATAAACTTTAGCACAACTTTTAACACAATAAATAATAAACACAATAAAATAAACAGAAAAAAACTAAATCCTGAAATAATATGTTTTTAAAACAACAACCCTAGCAAACTTAACCAGAATCTTCATAGCTATGATATCTTCCAATGTCATTGTCCTGGTTCTTGGCCACTATCTCTCTGTTATCTTGATTGCCCAAAGAAATGTTTCTTGTTTTCATTCTGGCTTCAACATTACACTTACTGCAGAGGGAATGAAAGTCTGGACTGTGGCTAATTTTTTTTAGCAACAGATGGCAGCTTTTCTTAATTGTAATTGTTAGAGCAGCTGTTCTTAAAATACACTTCAAGGACCTGCTTCAATTAGCTTCAAACTATGTAAGATTGTTCAGGCAATCAGATCCTGGATCTGATCAAGCACTCATCACCTCTGGTATATTGTTTCTAGCAGTGATCAGCCAAATACTTTAGATATTTCAGAACAGAGAAGAAAGCAAGTGGTTCTACGTCAGTAACTAATCACAATATACTACTGCCCAACATGCAGGTGTTGCTAATTGCATGGTTTTGAAAATGATGCATGCTTCCTCTCTATTTTTATTAGATTCATACTTAAAGCTATTTAAGTCAGTGACCTTCCCCACATCTTAAATAGAGCACTCTGTGTCTTATGAGTACCACAATCCTAGATAGGTATTAAATCATGTATAATTTCTCATTGCATTAGACATTTCTCAGAGTCTGCAGGATTTAAAATTTGCAGAAACAAGCAACAATGCTTTAGGACCAAATTATACATCACACTTAATGCATGACCTGCAGCTTTAGTTTTTGTTTGTTTAAACTTATCTCTTTACTCCCTGATTGACTTCAGAATGAAAATGCAGCAAAGAATGGATTTTTTTTCTGAAGTTGATAACTATGCAAAAGGAAAGTATTCTTATTTTGAGCCTAGTTAGAGTGAAGTAAATCTCCTCTTCCAGCATGTTGCCTTTGCCTTGAGAGTGGGAAAGTTTCCTGCTGACCTGTAGTTGTTAAAAGAAAGCAAAGAAGTAGCTACAGACTTGTAATTCAATCCAAAAGATCCAAAAATAATATGGGTTGAATTACAGCTGGGTCTGAGCTTTGTAGTTCCAAGTCAATTTCAGATATTGGACCAATATCTTCATGTCACTAGCTATGCTATCTCCACAATGACAGAGAGTCCAGTAATTAAAGAAAGATTATTATAGACATGCTGGTATGTAAACTTCAAACATCTTAATTTTCTGGAATTGGGAAATATTTGTATAAGATGCCTAGAAAGCTTATCAGGCCAGGACCAATAGGTTTTCTCTGAAAGGCCAATATTTGAGGAGGAAGTGAACAAGGCAGAGACTAATAGGAGATACAACAGTTACAGTAGATTAGAAATCCTTCATTGAAGCAGTAGTATCACATCCTTCCAACATTTCACTTAGTCCTTATAGCAGTGGTGCTGCACAAGATTAGACTAGCATAGCTTGAGAGATCTCTGCTTGCACTAGGGAGCACATTAGCTGTATGATCTTGAAGTGACATTTTCAATTCCCCCTTGAGAACTGCCTTTCTGGGAACAAAGAGACCAGGGAAGCTCTGATTTTTGTGTGCACCTTAATGACTTTGTGTTTAAAAAGAGAGTGTAGTAATGAGAACTCGTCTGCAGGGCTGTGCCAACATATATATGCATGTGTATGTTGTATTCCTGTATTAATGCTTAATGTGGGGATAGATAGAGGATTAACAATAGATGTGATGAGCCAACTCCTTGTTTAAATTCACTCTCAGATCTAATCTCCTATTGACAAGGAAACATCACACTGGGACGTCTGGAAGGAATTAGCACAAATCCCTTTTAAATTCTTCAGTGACTTCCCTTTCCTTCTCCTTTCCCATTTATACCCCTTGATGCTTTATTAGTAGCAGAAGACTGGGTCCAAAAGCATCAATTAAGATTCAAACTTTCACCATTTGAGATGCATTATCATGGTCCCACTGACACTTTCTTAAATGCAAATTAGATCTATTGCATCTCTGATGAATTCAAATAACATTAAAGAGGCAGAGATGCCTGCTGCCTCAATCCTGAATTCAGTACAAATGAGAAAGCAGGGAGCAGGCAAGGAGAGAGGAACAAAAAGACAAACAGGAGAAAACAACTACACTTTCCCAAGTTTTGGAGTCAGAGTGGTAGCCACAGCAACTCAGAGTGCTGACTTGGGTATCAATGATTTTGCCCTAAACTTACAGAAACAAATAATGCAACATTTTATTCATAGTTAATCTGTCTTTATAAAAAATCTGTTGGTAATACAATCCACCTAAATTATTGGACTGAATCAAGATGGAATGAAAATGACACTTTGCCCATATTTTTGTCTGTATGTATGTGAGAAGGACAATAAGGAACTAATACCTATAATAACTTATCTAATTTAAAAATGGAAATATAGTCATACATTCATGGAGACAATCTCTACTAGGAACTGTTTCAGAATTTGTTGGTATAAAAGTATCAAAAATAAATTTGAGTTCCTTAGATACTTTTCCACAAGCATATTCATTCCTTTATATACAGGTTAAGCTCTACATAACTTTAAAAAATGTGGAAATGTGTCTTTGAAAATTGTGCTTAAATTTCCATGAGTTTCTTATGTACAGAAAGACTTCAAGTATTCAAGGTGCCACAAGGCAAGGATGAAAAAGTCTGAGAAGTTGTATTCTACTACCACACAACTTGCTTTTCCTTCAAATGAGCAAATTCATGGAAGGAAGGAAGGAAGGAAGGAAGGAAGGAAGGAAGGAAGGAAGGAAGGAAGGAAGGAAGGAAGGAAGGAAGGAAAGAAGGAAAGAAGGAAGGAAGGAATCTAGCATTTCTTTTGGAGGAAAGAATACAATATTTCCTTTCTCTAAAGTCTACAGAAAAGGACCATTGTCAAAGAATAATTCAGGATTTATGGGTTATTCAGTCCTCTTCCTTAATATTACAGCAAATTCTGTGTAACACAATCTCTCCTTTCACCTGTCTGATTATCTAGATGTCCTAGCCTTCCAGTCAACATGGATAAATGAGATTTGTAGGATAGGAGCAGAGCCATTTGTTAAATAAATATTAGATGGCAGTCCAAAATATGCCACTTGATTTTTTTACCTTTTGGAAAAAAATAACACCCTACTTGTCTCTAATTGATTCCACTGTGTTTTTAATCAGAAGGAATTGGAGAAAAAAATATCCATTATCCACTGAGCATTTGTGGCTAAAATGATAAATTTCTAAGGTTTCTTTGATGTTCTCATTTTGAGAGAAAGAAAATCAATGCTATGTGGATTTTCTAGTGCATTGGTTTCTCAAGGCTTAGTGAGAGGTTCAAATCTGTAGACTCTATTATGTTAATTTTGAGATTATTATCAGCACTGTATTTGCATCAAATGAGGAAAAAAGACAAAAATATTTTAAGAGAATAATTGTAACACAGTACAGTAAAGATAAAATTTTAAAGCTGTTTTTTTACAGCACCCATTACAATGGTTTATTCTCAGTGCTGTCTATCTGCTGATGAGTGACATGTCAGCTTTAAAATACATTCACTACAAGATCCTGTTCTGCTTGAATATATTAGTTTTAAAAAGCACACCAAAGGAAACCTATTGAAAGAGTCAAGTCCTAAGGAGTACTAAATTTGTAATATAATTTGAGCCAGTATTCCTTATTTTATCCAAGTGTACATTAGATTAGAAATAATGAATATATGGAATATTGCCCTGGAAAGTTGATGTGCTTGTTGCAGTTACATTATACCATGCCTGACTGAAGTCCACCGAGAGAGGAAGGTGAAAAATTGCCACCTAACCTTGCTGAGACCACTGAGATTTTTTTTTCAATCTGGAGGACAAGAGCTTGAAAGAGATTTCTTTCCAGCAGGATGTAAATAATGCATTTGTTGCTCCTTTAGAAAAAATCTTCAGAACATACAGTGCTAAAACTTTTAAAGTGTGTGACCAGAAATAGAAATTCTCTTCAATAGGTAATTGACTAGTAGCTTTCAAGCTTCATGGGGGGAAATGAGTTCTGCATTTTCTGCCACAATTTCAATTTATTTCAATGAATCTCCTCCATAGACATTCACCCATCTTTCTGAGAGAGACCGAACTGGTGGTACAACTTAAAATTCTGATGTCTCTTTTTCTGTTCCTTCTCATCATCACCCTTTTTTCTCCTGATTTATGCATCTGAATGTATCTGGCTTCCCCAAGTCACTGCCATCATTTTTTAAATCTCAGTTCTCTTTTGCAGAATTAGATTTTTGAAGTCCTGTATTTTCAGCAACTCTGAAAAATACTGGTTTCCTTGTGTGTATTTGCTCTTCTTTCTTTCAGATTTTGTTAAAAGAGTTTGCTGATTCATTTTAAGGTTTTCCTTTTCTGTTATCCACTTGTCCTCTTAACATTAAATCCAGATAGATTTTTGGAATTAAAAAATACCAGTGCAATATGGTGATTATGAAACTGGTATAGCGCCAGAGAAACCTAGAGTTAAAAACCTCATTATCTTGTAGCCTATCTGTTGCTGCTATTGGATAAGGAAGTACTACACACACTATTTTAAGATGCTGGAAGAAAGCCAGGTAAAAATATAGCAGTTACAAGTACTTACAGTAATTATAACAATAACATAAAACTATTAGTTAACATTTTTTAAGAAGAGAAATTTCTACCACACTGAAAATGAACATGGACAAATATTTTTGTTTTGCTGTTATTAAATAATTTACATTGACTATTTTAACCTTTCAATTTTCAGTTGCGTCATTTGAACATTCATACCTGAAATGATGTTTTCTAAGACTTATGGAATAACAGATAGACATAGCTCAGTAGAAGAAGAAATGTTTGGTGTGCAAAAGCCAGATGGTCCCAGGTTCAGTTCCTGACATTTACCACTAAAAGAATCAAATAGCAAGTGTTAGGAAAATATCTCTCTGCTGGAGAATCTGTGAAGTGAGTACCTCATAGAATGAATCAAGGTTTGTAACTGAAGCAGTATTTGGGCTTTATTTATTTATTTTTATTTAGTTTAGTTTGTCAAGCATGTATGAGAAAACAAGTATAAGTATGAACATAACATAATAAACATAACATATAAACAGGTATAAGTATATACATAATAAATGAGTGCGAATAAATGGGAACAGTAGAATAGGGACAGTAGGCATATTGGTGCGCTTATGCACGCCTCCTTACAGACCTCTTTGGAATGGAGTGGAGTCCATGGTAGACAGTTTAAGGTTAAAGTGTCACTTTAGAGTGACATGCTTTTCAAAAAGGCCACAAAATGAGCCAACTGCTTTGCTACTATGATTACTGCCTGCTTAGTTAATCAACTTTTAATTTACCCTCTACTACAAAACAGCCTCTTTCTCAATGATAACTTCAGTTCCCAGATAACTGTTTTTCCATTGAAGAGAAGGAATACATTTACTGCATGCAAATCAGGTTGTCTCATTTCTTTTCCTTCTTCACAGTCCTAGCAAACCACTACCAAAAAGAGAGTAAAACATTTTAAAAATGTTAATTTAAAAAATTGTATGTATTGAAAAGCATTTGTAAATCTCACATAATCTTGAGACAACATTCTTTCCTTGTGGTAAAGTGTTTGTTTGTTTTTTTGACTCTCTCCCCCTATCTATCTTCCTCCTGCCTGAACAATTCAGGCTTCACCTGAATTCATGAAGATCAGTTTTATGAAATTGTTTATTTTATATATATACATATATGTGTGTGTGTATGTGTATGTGTGTGTGTGTGTGTGTGTGTGTGTGGTTTACAGAGTTAGCATATTGCCCCCAACAATCTTGGTCCTCATTTTACTGACCTCAGAAGGATATAAGACTAAGTCAACCTTGAAGAAGGCGGACCCTCCTTGCTGACAGACCATAGATTGCATCTCTCTGCAGCTATGGTCTGTGCTTTTTCATTGGAGAGCCCTGATCATTACGATTAGGGGCTGAAGCTGCCTTGAAGGGGCGGTGGAGTAAAGGGAAGCTGCAAGCCAGGTTGAGGGGAGCCACATCTCCCCTCCTGGGCTTGGTCTCCCCCACCTCACAGACGACTGCAACGACCAAAGAGGAGGACTCAGCTGGATTAAGATTTGTACAGGAGGGAAGAAAGAGGTGGATAACATCTGAACCGGGACAATTGGGCGATACAACTAAACAAAAGTACCCCGGGATTAAGGTAATATGGAATTTTTAAGAAAAGAAAAATGAGCAGCAAAATTTCAAAGGGACAGAAAAAAAAAATATTTCTGACAGCTAAGCAGGGCTTCAAATTGGGAAAGGAAGAAGCCAGAACTAAAGATTTCATTAAACTGGACTAAAATATTTTGGCAATAAACAGGCATAAAATAAAGCTGGATTTAAGATTGATATTGAGGTTCAAAAAACTCTAAATAAAAAAAATAAGGGGAAAAGGTGAAGACTTTGTATAATGGAGAGTGCCACCTTTTGACAAAAACTTGAGCTCAAACAAGGGAAAGCATCCTGTTTCTGAATGAACTTGTGTGGATATAATATTAAAGAAATAATGAAACAAAGTAAAAATCTTCGAAAGTGAAAGCAGAACTAAAATAAAGAAAAAAAAGCAAGGAAAGACTGACTGTGGGATTGATTGATGTTTTTGGTATAGACCCTGGGCTGGAGTAATTGAGAACTTTAGAAGATTGAAAGAAGAAAGAAGGAAAGTAAAAGTGGTTTTTTGTGGACTTTAACAAACATAAAATACAAGAGTGTAATGATATCTCTTTGGGAATTAAAAATGGAACTAAAAAATATGAGAGAATTACTACAGGGAAGAGGAGAATCACTTTGCTCTGTGTTAGAAAAAATGGAAATGGCGATTGAAGAACAAGAAGAAAGAGCTTCAGAGGAGGAGGAGTCAACTCAAGGAGAAGACATTTTAAATAGACAATTAACACAATGCTACAAAGAAGTGGGGAAAGAAGGAAGGATAAAAAGTTGAGAAAGCAATCAAAAGGGGGAATACCGGTGAAGTCAGGAAAGGCAGAAAGAATCAGCAGAAAAAGGGAAAGGAAGATATTAAGAAAGAAAGGGATGTAAATTGGAATGAGAAAAGATATGGGGAAAAGAGTGGGAGGAGAAGCAGTAAGAAACAGGTCCATGAAATAAAGAAATACAGAATTAGTAAAATGTAGAAAAGAAATTGTTTTTTTCAGAGATAATGGTTGATGAATTAAAAAGGGGATTCTGCAGGGTGACAAGAGGTAATAAGAATATTTCTGCAATTAAAAATATTTAGAAAATAGGGTAATAAAGATATTGATAACTCTTATTAAAAATTAAGGGGGAAAAATATGCTGCGGAATCCAAATGAAAAGATGCAATGATTATTATTGTAACTTCTTAAAAAATAATGGATTATTGGGAATCAAGATGAGGGAATAAAGGTATATTTTAACCACTGAGGTGTCACACTCAAAGCAGTAAAAGGGGGGAAAACCTATACTCTTTTTTTTTTTTAGTGTTAAAACTTGTATTAATGTAGAATTTATAAAAAGAATGTGTAATGGAAAGGGAATATGACAGACTAAAGAACCAACTAAATTAATAAGTCGATATAGACAATTAAAAGCAAGGAGAGACATTGGCAACCTATTATTATTATTATTGCTGTTGTTGTTGTTGTTGTTGTTAGGCAAACACATATTGTTTATCTTTATTTTTAAAATAAATATTAAAGGATTATATTTGAAATAATTGAAATGAAACAAAAAGATGTTTTGATTGAGATTAATGAAAGAGGCTAGAATTAATGTGCTTGTTTCTCTCCTTACTGAATATTTGGAATGGAAAAGGTAGTAATAGAATTAAGTATGTATATATGAATGTATAATTGCTGTCATATTTGTATGTAAAGTTGATGACCCGGAAATATGTTGTCCACTAAAAGGAATTTTTGTTTTTATGTGAAAAACTGAATAAAACTTGTTTTTTTTTTTTTAAAAAAAGACTGAGTCAACCTTGAGCCTGGTGAGATTTGAACTGCCCAATTGCAGGCAGCCAGCAGGCAGCAGAAGTAGCCTGCAGTATTGCACTCTAACCACTGAGGCTCTTATTTCTTTGCTCTTAATGTGGTTTCTAGAACATGCTGACCTCAGGACCTTTCAAACTATATGGATGTTCCAAATAAACCAATCTGGAGCCTCCAAATAGCTCTGAATATAATTTTTGCTAGACTTGTGTCTGGTCTGTTCTCCATTCATCCTATCCCTTTAGCTGCATGGTTTCTCCCATTGATGATTTTCTTGTCAGGTAGAACAGTCTAAGATTGATTATAAGGCTGGTCAGGTTTCTCCCTTTCCCCAACCTTGAGAACAGTTGTCTGCCTGTGGACACCCATCCAGTATATTGGACACTGGACTGACGGGTTTGGCAGAAGGTATAATTTGTAACTGGAAGGGAAGCTGACAGGGATAACTAAGTAATTTTAGATTTTAACTTTTCTAAATCTCTTAAAGGCAATATCTCTCTTTGCTTTTCAAATGGTATATTTATGTACTACATGTTTCATGCAGAGTCATGTGGAAGCAACCAGATTTTAAGGAAGATATAGTTATAGAAAAACAGGCAGGGAGAGTATGTTGCGGATACTACCACTTAAAGAATTTTGACTGTTGGAGTCTAGGAAGAGAGTGTTCTGTGTCTTCGCTCTTGCCCTATGGAATGCCTTGCACCCAAAAATGAGATGATTCCTACTCTCCTAGCCTTCTAGAAGAGTGTCCAGACCCTCTCTGCCAGCGGGAATTGGGGTGGATGTCTAAGAATGCTATGGAACCCTGTGGTGGTTGCTGGGTTAATAGGGAGCCTTCTGCCCTTTTTTTCAACTTTCTCAATTGTTCTTTTAAACTATGTTTTCCTTCTATTTTTTAAATATTGTTTTAATGATGTATTTTATATTCAAATAATAGAATTATTTTATACATTAAATACATATTATTTTAGAACAAAGAATATTCTAAAGTGTCTTTCCTCTGTCTGATGGGACAAACAGCATAGCTAAAGAATTTATGGGAATTGTGGTACAATATATGGGGAAGGTGCCAGTCTCAGAAGGTTGATCTAAATATCTATACAGTACTGTAAAACCAATAAAGAAATAAATGATGATGATGGATACAATGTTTGGGAAAATTGTTATAATTAGCCATTGAGTTTACCAGTTCAAATTACAAATCATTTGTTTAGCTCAGTATTTAAATTAATTTTATGTTCCAGTTGCATCAGACGTTCAAGTAGTTGTGGGAAGTTGTGGGAACTGGTTCAGTTTCAAGCTAGGAGAAAGACACTGGAAACATGGAGGCTGGTTGGATAGATGTTTTATTGATGAAGCAGAACCACATGGGTTTGTGGCTGTGGGCAGCTGATCAAAATGGAGCCAAAAGTGGGCTTTGCACTTCTTTGGGCTTTGTACTTTGTACTTGTACTTCCTGTTCCTGTGTAAGAACATGTCTTCTATTGGCTGTTGACAGATTCCTATGGGATTATGTAGGGGTCATGACTGGTTCTATAGGCAAAAGAGGAAATGCAAATCCTTGGTGTTTGTCTGAGCTCCCAGGTTTGGTTGAAATTTGGATGCTCTGAGATGATACAATAAAGGGGCTTGTGTTCTGAAAGGGTGTTGGGCAATTCCTATTGTGGTTTAATGGCTTTCATCCTGTTTTGAATCTTGAGTGAGGGCTAATCCCACCATTCTGCATTTGTTCAGACTTTGCTACAGGGAGTTTCAAAATATCCTGTCTTGAATGGATTTCTGCCTGCAGTATTTGCTTTGCCTACGAATAGAGCTATCTAGATACTTGTCTTCCTTTTTCAATAAGCTTTTTATCTCTTAAGTGCTGATATCTGCTGTGGGCTATTAAGGAAAGTGGGAGTTGCTTTCTACCTCTAAAAATGTTTCTCCATTTTTTCCTTTGGGGAAATATACTATTCTGCCTTTAAAAAAAAAATATTCCTCAAAATATTTCATTCTTCTAGGAAGGGTTAGGCACTGACTTTTTACATGGTTGAATATCTTTTGGTGGAAGTTTTCAGCTTGTTCTTCTGCCTGAAGGAAGGCAACGTTCATGTGTTTATCTCAATGATAGAAAATAGAAGCCAGGCAGCAATGATATAAAATTGCATGGTTAACCATTTTTGTCTATTAAAGGTTACCAGCTTGATTTTAGCCATTTGTAAACATGCCATTGTAATTGCATCCTTGTCATTGACAGCCACAATGCAAACATAACCTGTTAATAACTTATTAATTGGGCTTAAATGATTCAGTCAACCAGCCTATACATGTTATGAATCATTGAGTTACAAAGAACTGAACAATTGTATACTACAGCTTGTTGAGGAAATGAAGCATCTCTTGTTTTAGCTGCTGGCTAGGACTACAAATATGAAGCAGGGGGAATATGTTAATAGAGACTGTAAGGTGGTGGCCATCTTGGGTAATCAATGGTAGAAGATGGTAGCAAATTTAGAAAAAAGGAACTTTGCACTATGCAAGTTACCCTGGGCCTGCTAAATTTTTTCAGTGCTTCAGTTTTTTTAATTGAATGAGAGAGTCACCATCTTGATCTTTGCTCTGAGTAGGAAAACATTCTGGGCTAACTTTGGACTAGGGATGAGCTTTGAGCTCTCTATCCTGCTTCAGTATCCAACTGAATATTAATTAAGGTGGTTGCCACAAGAATGGGAACATTAACAGTTCTGTTACAAAGATTTTTATTTTTTTTTAGTTCTGGTTTCAGTGGTTAATAGAATAGATTTTCCTTAGCAGTGGCAGAAGAGGTAGTAATTTTTTTTTTTTTTTTTAAATGCTGGCATTTGCAAAGAAAGTGGTGGATTTCTTTTCTCCTTTGCCTATCAAGATTTCATTCTTAATTCTTTAAAAATTTTGTTCCAGCCACATATATTGTTCCATATGCCAGCATGCTTCTCAGTATACCGGTGAATTCTGGTGGAACACTGAAGACAATTACTATTCTAAGAGGACTACAAGTTGTCAAACAGACAACAGAATATGCCTGGTGGCTCAAAAAAGCCAAGTAGTAACAAAGTTCTTACTCCACCTGATGAATGCAGCAAAGCTTTCTATTGGGAAAGAAAAGAAAGTAATTAACTGTGACAGATGTCCATTGTTGAATACCAGTCTATTCTAAAATCCATGCTTACATTTAGAAAAATATGAATAAAAATCAGTAGTTGATTATTAATCATGTTAGTGAAACAAGCTTTGAGTTGAATGTCTATGGAGATTCTCAGTCATCCAGGTCATGATTGTCCTAAAGGTGCTTTTTCAACAAAGGGGGAGGGATATGACATCATCTATCTTCAGGATACAACACAGTCCTTTCAAAAAGGCTCCACACTTATTTGCACTACTCAGGTGACCCTGTCTGTAAGGATTATAAATCCTTCCATTCTCCACCATCTAGCCAGACCCGAAGAAGCTTCTTGGATGAGAAGTTAAATGTCTTCAAAGAAAAAAACAGAAAGTCCAGCTGTCTCTTTAAAAAGCACCTTTGGGATAGCTTTGAGTTGGAAAGACAATTTCACCTGTAGAGGTAGTCCTTGATTCATGACCACAATTGTGGCATCATCATAAAATGAATCTCTGCAGTTATTAACTTAATCATACAGTCATTAAGTGAATCTGGCTTCTCCCAGATTGCTTGTTGGGTGCTGGCTGGAAAGGTTGTAAAATTATTTATTTATTTATTTGATTTGTCAATCACTTACAGGATAACAGGTATAAATATAAGCATAGTTATGAATACATGAAATGGATACATATAAGAAGAATAAAAGAAACAATAGGACAGGAACAGTAGGCACGTTGGTGCACTTATCCATGCCTCCTATAGACCTCTTAGGAAAGGGGTGAGCTCAATAGTAGACAATCTAAGGTTAAAGCTTTTGGGATTTGGGGAAGAAATGACAGAGTCAGGTAGAGTATTCCAGACATTGACCACTCTGTTGCTGAAGTCGTATTTCCTGCAATCAAGTTTGGTGAGATTAACCTTGAGTTTGTATCTGTTGTTTGCTCTTGTAGTGTTATGGTTGAAGCTGAAGTATTCATTGACAGGTAGGACATTGTAATGTATGATTTTATATACTATACTTAGATCGAACCGAAGGTGGCGTAGTTCTAGTTTTTCTAGGTCTAGAATTTCAAGTCTGGTGGCATAAGATATTCTGCAATGAGTAGAGGAGTGTAGAACTCTTCTTGTGAAATATTTCTGGACTCTCTCAACTGTGTTAATATCAGATACGTAATGTGGGTTCCAGACTGTATTTGAGTATTGGTCTAGCAAATGTTTTGTATGCTCTAGTTAGTAGTGTGATATTACCAGTGTTCACATCATGATGATGATGATGTTCACATGATGATGGTGTTTACATGATGCACAGATTCTGCAACCATCATCAATATGTGTCAAATGCCCAAATTTTGGTCACATGCCTCTGGGAATATTGTAACAGTACAAAGACTAATCATAAGTAACTTCAAAAATGGTCAGTAAATGAAGGGTTGTAAATTGATGACTACCTTTTAATGGCAAAGCTATTGTTGTCATTACAGGATCATAATTTGGTTGTCTGTAATCGTTGTTTTGCTCACAGACACTGAAGTTTTGTTCAGAATTTCTCTCAAAGCTTTGTAAGCAAGGAGTTAGGATAAGTGCTGATTATAAAGAGTGTAGTAGTATCCCAACTGAGGATCTCCTTTCAAGAAACATCTTGCTTGCATCATCTAGAAATCAAGAATTTATGTAGATTATGGTTGCATACAAATTCTATAATATACATTACATATACAGTAAATACATGTTGTGATGATCCAGAGTGTAACACAAACATAACAAAATCCAAAATGTAAATAAATATCCTTTAATGCCTCCAACTTGGCCCCATTGTTCAATAATACTCAGCAGGGAGATAAAACGTACTCAAAAATAGTCTTTAAAAGAAAGCAATACAGTCCGAATTTAATGAGCAGATAGAGGTGAAATAACAAACCAAACAAACTACAATAGCAATGGAACAATGGAACAGGAGAAGTATTTACCAAATTCAAGGAGATAACAAGGCACAGTCTGTTGGAAGGACGCCAACCAAGATAACTTCAGACCAAAATAAAACACGCTTAGTTTCCAGCGTTTGCCAGTACGCAGGTCTAAACTTCTTATTCAGTATACCTATAGCCCATGAAGAGGATCAAGGCCCTCTCCTCCTGAGGAGACCACATCTCTCCCTTAACCTCTCCTCCATGCATGCCCTAGGATGGATAGGGGATGGGTCTGGGTCCTCCTCTGACTGCTCAGCCGGCCTCTGCCCTTCCCCAGCCTCCTCCACAACTTCTGGAGCCACACTTCCACTCCCTGTCAGCTGTTCTTCCTCTCCCTCAGACTCAGTCTCCATCAGGGGCATGACACATATATACATACACACTTACACATGCATATACTTATAAAATAGAATAAATTTGGCACTAGCCAAACCCATTTCTGTTCTTCTATGCTTTAAATTATTTTCAGTATTTTTAAAAGAAACGTATAATTTGATCTTGTTTTTGAAACTATTACAGAAGTTCAGACCAATTTGTCTTCAGTAAACAAAGACATTTTAAAAAGAGCAAAATCAGGCCACACATTGTTTTTCTTGGAGTATTTGGTTTTCTCTTACTTTAACCAGGAAGTGGAAATATGCTAAAAAAAGAAATGATTCACTCTGTTTACATTGGAAATTAACTTGATCATGAATTCTCCTCTGATACACACAAAAAAACATAACTTACTGTTAAAGTTATATGGACAATTGTTAGCCTGCTTAGTTGTTGATGCTATGAATGAAAAATCTAGGATAATATTGGAGCTTATTGAATTTTAGATGATAACAAAACTAAAGCAAATTAATGTTTTAAGCTATGAATGAAAGAATAGTCTGCTGAACAACAGGATTTTCAAGAACTTGAATCAAATGAAATCTAGTAACTCTGGATTACATTTACTTGAAGCCCCGGCTTGAATCAAATAACACTTTAAATGGATCTAAAAATGGTTGCTTGAGGAACAATACTGATCCTTTAAAGAAAAAATCCATATTGACTTTCCTCTCTAGTCAACCTGAAAGTTACAACTGACATGCAAATACCCCTGACATGATGGTAAGATCATTATTTATTGATTCAAACTTGTCAATGTTATATGACAATAATGAGTTTCACCCATTAATGTGGGCAGCTGCATTCTGCACCTGTTAAAAGTTTTTAAATAGACTTTGAGGGCACCCCAAATAGAGTGTAGTCCCATTTAGAAGTCACAACTTACTTGGAAGCTGAACAAAGAAATCTGAGACAATGCCTTCCCCTATTCTTCTACCAAGGGCTATGAGTCCAGAACCTTCCCTAGATTATGGGTTGAACTTTCAGGAACACAGTCCTATCAAGAATCAAAATTGGGACCATCACAGATCTGGTCAGTTTCTGGATCAACAACCATTTACAGATTTGATGGACACGGATGTAATATGCCATGAGACCAGGGGTGGGCTGTTACCAGTTTGCCCCAGTTTAGTGAACCCTTGTCTTGCCCTGCCCACCCTCTCAGGAGTCCCCACACAGCCTGTTTTGGATCCCAGGTAAGTTCAGGGCCCACACAGAGGCTCTCTGGCCTGTTTTCAGCCTGCAGAGAGCCTCCGGAGCCTGTGGATCCTGTTTTTGACCACCTGAAGGCTCGAGGAAAGCCTCTGAAGCCTTTGGGTGGGTGAAAAATGGGCTTCCCAGAAATTCTGGAAGGCCAGAAATGGCTATATTTCCAGCCTCCAGAGGGCCTCCGGAGCCCAGGGAAGTCGTTTTTGCCCTCCCAAAGGCTTAAGGAAAGCCTCCAGAGTCCAGGGAGGGCAAAAACACCACTGCCCCGCCATGGTGCAGGAGGCTGACTAGGCCACGCCCACCATGGCCACACCCACCCAGAAACCGGTCAGAGAACTTGTTAAAATTTTTGAAGCCCACCCTTGCAAGAGACACTGTCTGAAGAAATCAAGGTGATACTTATGCATTTCCTCATAATTAAAAGAAGCAATGACAAATACATTAATCTTTGTTTATAATCCCTTATCTGTCCACAAAAGAATATTGAACTCATTACTAGTGTCTGGAACCTAAAGAACTAATAGATAGGAATAATGTAAGGAAAAATATACATTGTACTTACTTAAATACATTTAAATCTGTTCTATCATTATAATATTATTACTTATTTCACAAAGCTTTATTGTAAGGTGATAACATATATGTTTAAATACTTAACAGAACATAGCATTAAAAGTGTGATTTCAACTAGCTTTAATAACTTGACAATATAGCAATGTATCAATAAAGATTAATGTATAGTATTACTACATTACATAATTATATTTATTCTTAACATTCTTAGATGAGTGAAAACTAAAATCTGACAGGCAATATATAAATATTGTAAATAAAAATATATATAAGGGGAACTGGTGCCATATGAATTACATTTGGCATGACAAAATTTATGATTTATCCATTTTTAGAAGATGAGAAAGCAAGTATATTCAAATAAGTATTTTGTCTAATAGTCCATTCATATAGCATTTGTTTTAATTTGTGTGCCCTAGGTTTTAACTAACAGCCAATTAAAATGTTAACAATAACAACAATAACAACAAATGAAATTTGAAGATCTCTCAAGCAGAAGAGCTAAACAGATTGTGCTATGTTATCTTTATGGCATTACAAGTGTCTGTAAAAATGCTGATACAAAATAAGGAACTACAATACTTCTTCCAGAAGCATCCATGAGGGAGGAGGCTGTTAACAAATGTCAAGATGGTAGCCAAAATGGCATTCGAGCCTCCACTGTGGTGGCAGATATGGCATTTTAATATATGCTTAAAATTTTAGAATGATTTAAGTATGTAAAAGCTAGGAGTATAAGTAGGAAGGACTGAAATTTTATATTCTTCTCTGGGGTGTAGATCACCGATTATGCCTTGATTAGTTTCAGATTTACAATTTAGCATGAGACTAATGTAATGAATTACATTACAACTGATTTATTTGATTAATGCATTCAATTACTCGTTTATGTTTTAAAAGTACAGGTAATTATTTTATAATATGTTTTTTCTGTGGCATCACCAATTTGTCTGATATTCCAGTAATTTTTAAATAAATGTTCTTTTTTTGATGTTATGGTTCTCTGAAATAATTAGACACTCAGTTCTTATGATTTCCTCCCATTTATTTATAATATTCTTTCTTTAAACTGTATTTAAGCTAAAGCATTTAAGTAAGCATCTCTGATATTTCATCCCCCACTTTCCTATAGTTTTGAGATGTGGTCAGTAAAACAATATCTTAATTAATAAGTGCCTGTTCAAGCATTTTTAATAGTTGATTATTTCTCTGCTTGTAAAATAATCTGCTTGAGGCTGGCTATATGTCTGTACAGCTGTTAATAATTTATAAGCTCCTATCCTCTTTAAGTTAAACAATTGCATTTATCATTCTTGACTGAGTTTTCAGTACTTTGTCTTCCTTGTCTTTCTTCTGGAATGTGATCCCACAAAATATCATCTTTCCACCTCTGGATAGGATCCTACAATCCTCCACATTCTCTTTTCAGTGGTCTTCATTCCACTTCAACATACAGTATTTCAAACATTTTCCCAGCCTGCTCTGGAACAGGCAACTTTCAGCAGCTATAGCTGATAAATCCATAATGAATCAGCACTCCTCTTAATCCTCCAAACTCTGAGATTAGTCAGTTTACTCTCCTGTCATTGTATCAGCAAGAAAATTTCTGTTTAAAATTGTTTACCTACCATTCTCCCATCGTAAGTTATTGGCTACGAGTTAAACATGACTACCAGAGAGATAATCTAACACATATTCAGCTGCTGCATTCTGCACAGGTACAATTGTAATTCAATAGCCATCTTTCATCAGTTCACTGGAACATTCCAGAATGGAGAGAAAATGACTCAATATTCAACAACAAAACAGTAAGAAGATCCATGTTAACTGGAGGTGTACAATAAATACACACCACTTCTACTTCTTTTACTATGGGTGCACTTTTTATGTAGGGCGCACAATAAAGACCTGTGGATTGTTTTCAAATTATGTGAATGAAGTCCAAACTTATCTGCTGTGCTGTAGAGCACCTCATCACTTTGAAAATTAAGCAGTTCATCACATCAATGGATATTTGGATTCATTTGCTTTAGAACAGAGGTCCTATTCTCGCGGCCCACGGGCCAATTGCGGCCTGCAGGACAATATCCTATGGCCCCCACCATGATATGAACGTATAATATTAGTGTATAATATAAATATAAAGTATAATATAAAGTATAATATTATGCGGCCCAGCCTCACCCAGACTCTGCCTCCAGCGGCCCCCGGGTAAATTGTATTTGAGACCTCTGCTTTAGAACCATCTGAGTGGTCCATTAATAATATTTCTAACTGAATTAAGACATTTTTGTTTGAGCCAGTATATTTCTAAAAGTTGGTCCTACATTTTTCTCCCTTGAAATGCACTTTAAAATGATTCTACATTACAGGTGAACAACATGGAGCTCATTTGGCAAGAAGGAAATTACTAGGGCATCAACACTGCAAACCTTTGTGAGGTTTTTGAAATTTCATTTATTTGGGAAAATGCCCAATACTCCTCAAAGCAAAGAAAAGGTCAGTTGTTCTGTATGAATGCATTAGGTGAGATGATTTGGAGCAATTAGCTTTCACTGAAGTCATTCCTTTCTCTACAAGTGGATATTCAACCCAGTTTGAATGTATTTGTGTTCACTTTATTTTTTGTACTCTAGATGAAATTTATAACTCCCATAAAGAGTTTTCTCTAAGGGTGACCTCTTGCACTTGGAATTGCTGGCCCAGGACATTGCCCTTGTCAATGGTTTCCATACTCAAAGTAATATAGAATTAATTGCTAGATTTAGATGGAGCCATATACCAATTCTTCCAGCTCCTGATTTATTATCAAGGCACTTTCTCATGCCTATGTTAACATGCATTCTTCCACTCTTGAATCAATGAAAAGTATGTTGACATAAATTGCTCTACCCCATTGCTTATTCTTGCTATATCTCTACACAAACATGTATACATAAAAACATTATACAGCTTCAGTTTTCAATAATCATCTACTCTGCCTATCCATGTCTTTGTCTGGAATGGTATAGGCTTTCCTGCTTGAGGGAGTTGGACTAGAAGACCTCCAAGGTCTGTTCCAACTCTGTCATTGTGTTATTTAGTTATCAAGGATGAAGCAGGAACATGGGATTCAATTCACCTCAACTCCAAAGCAGTGGAAGTGATAAAGTCAGAGGTGCAAGATTAATTGTCCCACTCCATCAACTTTAAAAGATAATCCAATCTGCCTGAGTTTGGCAGCTTTCACCACTTCAGAAGGGAGGTCATCCAATTACCTGGGGAAAAAAAAAAAAAGTATAACTTTTAGCGGATTTATCCTATGATATACAATGGAGAACTATCAAAATACAAACTAAAGTGAACTTTTTGATGTGACCTTCTAACCAAAATTTTGTATCTTATTTTTCCCCTTGTTTGCACTGATGTATGAATAATAGGACATTTCTAATCCACAAAAGAGAATTTTGTGTCCTACAAATGTAACTTTTCATATAAGCAGTCTACATTCTGCTTTTATATAATAACTTGGCAATAAAAACCAAGGCATTTTGGGGAGCCAGTCATTTTCTTTGACTAACTGAATTGGATGTAGGCTATCCAGAAGTGGTATTCAGCAGGTTTTGACCAGTTCTGGAGAACCAGTAGTGGATGTTTTGAGTAGTTTGGAAACCTGGCAAATACCACTGCTGACTGGAGATTTTACAGTATCCTTCCCCTGCCATGCCCACAAGCCATGCCCACAGAACCGGTAGTGAAAAAAATTGAATCCCACCACTGATGCTATCTTTATCTCTTAAATGCTCCTGTAGTTAGCCATGGTCATATGAATATCATCTCCCATCCGAACCTTCAATTATTACAACCACAAACTGATACAATTACAACCACAAGTCTTTTTTAAGTGGGGAAGGAAAAATGGGATTTGTAATAATCAGATGGATGAACAAAAAACTTTAATGAAAAAATAAATTTCTAAATTTCCCCATCACAAAGAATCACACATTGTCCCCCAATAATAGCATTTTTTCTTGTGATATTAGGTGGAATAGATCCCAAATAACAAAGTTGTATGGAAAACCTAATTAATTTTATTCTTTCCTTACTATTTTATATGCTCTTATAATGCCATCTGACTCTTCTTAATTCAGGAATTCATTAAAAAAAATCAGAACAATTAGAACAATGCCTCCCCTGCAATGTCCAATGCTTTTGAGTTTTCCTTCTGCTTTGAAGTATTGTCAGGTCTGACATAGTCAAATGGGACAGCAGCCAGGCCACTAATTAGACAAATTGACATTTAGCAAAGAGCTTGTAGCTATCAGCCTGCATTCACACAATAAAAACAACACATGAGTCATCATTACCAATAACTGCATTGTATCACACTTTAGATCAATATTTAAGACTTTAAAAGCCCATAATGTTGTAACAAATGAGAAAGAATTAAATATGCCAGGGTAGAACTGCTTCCTCTACTCTCCCATATCCCTTCCTTCGTTAAGCAGTTAAAGATTAAAGTCAGTCATCTATCAAAGTTTGTCCCTATATCTGCCTCTGCTTCCCTGGAAGTAAACAAAGATGTGTATAGTATACTGAAATCTGCCTTCAGATTTCAAATGGCATTGTCTTAATCTATATCATTCTCATAGATTTTTACAATTTCTTTCAGTGTTTAAAAGCATTGAAGTTGGCGATAATTCTGGTATTGTGTTTTTTCTTGAGCAATGAATCCTCTTTTACACTCAATATTCTTGATCAGCCAGTAAAAGCCCCTGTAGAAGTTCCCTCATTATGTCTTCTTTGGGGAGCTAACTAAAATAAAAAAAGTTATGGAAGTAGCAGAACTCAGACAATTATCTTGATCTTGCACCTCTATATATCAGAAATATTTTATATTTTGAAATATATATTGAAAGCACCTTCCTGAACTGAAAGTGAATGGTTGAAAAAAGAAATATCAGGATTGTTGTGGAAATAAAATGTAGAGAATCCTACTATATATATTGTCTTGGGCTCTCAAAGGAAAAAAATAGATTTAATTAATGGGGTTGATTTTCCTAGACTACTTGAAACCCAGAACCCAAAGCATTCAAATTTGTCTTCAGTGAGAAATTTCTGAAAATGAATGATTTGGAATTTCATATAAGTTGAATGTCTTTAATCTGAGTTCTTTTTTGTTGCTATTGTTACTGCCTAGTAAACAAGTATTCCACTCAAAAAATATTCAAAATAACTATTTGATTTTTTTTTAATGGCTGAGAACTGTTCTGGAACATTTGAGTAATTCTGAATATCTGAACTTCAGTCTGTGTATGAGACTATTGTGGTGTTTACAGAAATTCACCAAGCTCAAATTCTTTAAACATTTAATTCAGGTCTCTTAGGCTCCCAATGACCAAGAGATGAAGAGAATCAACTCTTCTGTGTCCAGTTACTCCCACAGCATCATGCAAAATGTTGAATATTCAGTTCATTGCAGAAGTTCTGAAAAGATAAATGCAGATTAAATCTAGCAGTGTCAGTCAGATATTCTAAAAATCTGCACTTTGATTTATGATAGTGCTTACCATTACATTAGAGTCTTGTCTATTTGCTGGATCAAAAAACCCTCTTGCCTCTTTGCTTTTACAGGCCCTTCTCAATATTTCTTTGGTGCTGATGAAACTGGTATTTTTCAAAGCAAATGGAATAATGTTAATTTCTTCTATATTAGTTCCATCCATTCCAATCTTTCTTCTTTCTAAAATGGGAGCTTTCTCAGTTTTGCTTTATGCTCTAGTTAGTAGATATTTGAAAAATATTTAGTAACAGGACATTAAGGGGATAGAAAGTGCTTTCTCCAGCTTCTTATCCTCCAAGTTTTATCTTGAATTTACCATGCAACACTTAATATTTGATATGGCCAGAGCACTATCATTAACATCTAATTTCTTTGATGAATAATTGGGTTAACAGGGTGCTTGTTTTTAATGAACAGGGGAAAAGAGCAGATGTGATCGTTTATTTATAATTGATTAGAAAAATCTGCCTCTGCATAATGCATAAATGTATAGTTCAGTGAGTTCAAAACTTTTTGTTACTTTATGGGAATATTTTAAATTTTCAGAATAATTTTGTGGAGATGCTAGTGTGTATCGAGACAAATATTGTACCTTGATCATCATTTCCCAATATGAAAGCCTCCAAATATGTCAGAATTCCCAGTCATGATGGTCATTCATTCAAGTTGAATGTTTCAAAAGTTAAAACAGATCATTCATGTAGTTCTTAAGGAGGATTAAACCAATCCATATTTAAGATGGCTATCAATGGTTACTAATTTTACTAACTTTATACTCCAGAAACTAAAGCAGCATATCCTAAGTATTACTTGATAGTGAACAGTGAAATAGAAGTATTATACTCATGCTCTTGGAGAGGATTCTTTAGACCAGAAAGTTCAAAGTGTGGTATATAAATATAAATGAAAGCATCTTTGACAGACGATTATTTAGCCTCTAAACATGCCCAAGTCTGGGACATCTACCATCACTCTAGTTATTTCTACTGTTGAACTGTTCTAATAATATCAAAATATTCTATCTCATCCAACCAATCTTCACTATTTTTTTTTTCACATCTTCTTTAAGGACATTGTTTTTACCCTCTAATTATCACTATTTTTCTTGTCTGAACCCATTGTAGTTTGTCTGAGTCCTCCTTTGATTATAGTGCTTAAAAACAGAGATAGCACTTGACTGATTCGTAACTATATTTTAATGATACAGCCTAAAAATGTATCTGCCCTTTTTTTTGTAACCACATAACACTGCTGACTCCATTTTAGTTTATGATTAATTATAGTTCAAAGATCATTTTCATAAACAATTTTGTCAAGTCACATATCCTAATCCACCCACACTTGTATGTCTGATTATTTTTGATAAAATGAAGTTTTTCATTTGAGGCTATAGCTATTAAATATCATGGTGTTATTTTATGACCTTTTCTCTAATCAAGATTGTTTTATATTTTGTTTCTGTTTTCTAAGATATTAGCTAAACCACTCAGTTCTGTATCATCTACAAATCTGATAAGATTCCTATTCAGTCTTTCCAGTGATTAATGAATGTGTTGAAGAATAACAAATCCAGATCTGAACTTTTCTTAATTCCATTCAATATCTCTCTCCAGTTTGATTGCAAACTATTGATGGTCATTGATGTACAAGTCAGCTATTGATTCAACTATTTGTGGACTGTTAATCAGAATGGCATAAGGTACTTAAGACTAGGATATGTTATATCCATATTATCTCAAATGGATATAGGCCAAATTTCCTGTTGTGAGAAAATATTCTACTGTGAGCTTCTGGAAATTATTTATTGTTTGGCCACTAGATGATCAAAATGCTTGATCAAATTGGCTTTGGTCTTTTAATGTTCTTATTGTAGATTGCTAGAAAAACTCTTCTTTTCCAAAGCATCCATGCTCATTTTCTTGAAACTGAATAGTGGACAAGATAGGTCTGATTGAATAGTGTACTTATTTTTGTGCATTCATATGCATTAGGTTGGCCTTTGGCAAGTCATTACCTCATTGTTTTATTTACTAATATGAAAACCTAGCCTACAAGTCTGTAAGGCAGATGGATGCAGTAATTGTTATGATTATATCAATGAATGAGATACTAGAAGAAATTAATATGAATAATATGAATAATTTATAACCAATTAGAGATCAGACCTTTCCCCTTTAAATTTCTCTCTTATTCTATATTAAGAAATAAAAAAATAAAACCTTTTATTTTTTATAACAACAACAACAAAACCTGTTGCAACTAGATAAATTCTTCAGTACTAATGGCATCTATGTGAGTTCGATGTCAACTCCCACAATCAACAAGCCTGGTCAACAGAGAAGATGTTTGAAATCTAGCTCATTTGGAGGACATAAAATTAGGAGAAGGCTGCCCAAATGATACTATAGAGAAGTTTTAGGCACAAACACTAATGTGGATGACAGCAGTTGAAATCTAAATATATGTACCAGGTTACTCATTGCTTTGCCAAATGTCAGGGCAGTGTTCAGGTATACAGGCAATTTATTCTTTTGGATCCAGAGACAATAGCACACCAGAGAATAAAGACAGTTTAAATGTTATTATTAGCGCAAGTAAACAGATTGAATAGTATAGCATAAAAAGCATACTTGCCACAAGATAATACCCAAATCTCTCTCAAGCTGTCAGGAGCTCCTTAATAATAACAGTAGAGATGCCCAAGGGTGTCTAATTCCCATAGTACCCAGTGCTGGTTTCTGTGCAGAAGTATCCAACTTAAAGGCCAATAAAACTGGTGGCATGACTTCATGGCCATGACTTCATGACTTCGATGGTCATGAAACTGCAATACCTAATCTTGACTGGATTGAGAATCAAAAGAAATGCTTTGCAGTTTTGTGAAAAAATTTCCTTCTCTCCTTCTTCCTGCCTTTTCTTTTATACAGCAAGCAAGAGTCAAAAACAGACAGGATTGTTCAAATTGAGCACTAAACTTTTATACTTTTCTTAATATGAAGGAGAAATCAAAATATTTTACTGAACTTAAAATTCAATGAGCTTCCATATTGCCACCATATCCATCTCTGTATTAGATGACTATAGAAGGTTTAAAAAAACTGGAAATCTCTGGGGACCTTCCCCATACAATTCTGTTCTATTTTGTCCCAAATGGTTCTTTTGCCTAAATATTTCCTATTAAATAAGCCAATTGTCAACGTCATTTCTATAGTTCCATCATGTCATACTAGCTAAACTAAATTTTAGAATTGGGCTACAAAATTCAAAAATGAAGGCTTTAATTAAAGCTATTGTTTCCCCATATTTGCAATAAACATTATGTCATTTTATTCTATTAGTATAATAAATATTTGTCCAAATTAATATGAAATTTCCTGTAAGATTCCTTGGCCTTTTCAGGGAGATATATTTTTATTTATTTAACTGAAATATATAACAATTTCTTTCCTTCTTTTTCATTGTTTGGAAATTAAGCAGCTTGAAGTTTTCTGGCAAATTTTCAGAGGGATGTAGTGAATGCAGTGGGCTGGGAAATAGGGCCAAATGCAGATTTCAGGGACTCCCAAGAGGATGGGAAAAAAAGAAAAGATGTTAATGCAATTACTGCTGATAAAATTCTGTGTGCGGGAGAAAAATTAGCACATAATCTCAGGTTCCTTCATTACAAGCATGTTAATTACTCAACAAAGTTATTCTCTTCTAATGAAAGGGCTAAAAAGAATTAAGAACTGTTGTTCCATTTAATTCAGAAAATGCATACTGAGGAAGGGTGGACAAAAATCTGATGCCAGTGAAAATCAAGATAAAGTTTTATACTTAGGGAAAATTAGCTCAAATGAAAGCTAATTTTATAATATGGAAGCTGAGGTTTTGAAGAGCTAAGCACTACTATCCAATGGCATAAATCAATTGGGATTGCACTTGATTCATCAAAGAATTGAGAGAGGCTATTGTTAAGTTCTGTGCATGGGCGCAAGGAACGGAGACGAGACAGTGAACAGTGAATTTCAACTCTTTATTAAACATTCTGAACAGAGCAAAACCCTAGGGCAACAGAAGCCCTTTTATAGGCAAGCTGCCGCTCTAGTAACCAATAAGAGACGTGGAGTGTTAACCCCCTTAACCAATGAGAGTGGCTCGTTAACAGCCAATCAGATTCTCCTGAACGGACCAATCCGATATCGCTATTATCGGCCAATCAGAAATGCAGGGCTAGAACCCTGTTATTTTCTAAAGCTTTTGATGAACTTTATTTAAGTGCTTTATTAGTTCATGTTAGGGATAACATTGTTTACCCTAACTGGTTTAGGTAAAATAATAAATATGTTATCATAGTTTGTAAGTTAAAGTGTCTGCAACTTTAAATATAGGAATGTAATTAAGGGAGTGGTTGTGAAAGCACCATAAAAGAAGCAAGGAACGTCAGCTTGCTCTCTCTGGCTTTGATGATCCCTAATTACTGGATGAAGACTGCGTTTTTCCTTACTCGAACGGGAGAGAGAAAGGACTGATTTGTAAGTGAACTGACAGGATATTCTACACGGACTTTGCTAACTGAATATCCTTGAATGGACTGACTAAATGATACATGACTAATGGACTGTTATTTTGACTATGCTATAAACTCTAAATGGAATAAACTATATTTTTGATAGCACAAGCGTATCTGTTATTTTTACTGTATGTTAACAAACATACAAACTTATCTCACTCATTTCTCTATATGCCTATATGCCTATCTGACTAACGCTGAACATTCTGTTTAGCTTGTCTCCTTAACCCTGGTTGGGGAACACAGGCTTAACACTTCATAACACCCCTTACCCCCGGGTTCCGTTTGGGGGGGTGCAGTGACATAATCTCTGAGGTAGGAAGGTTGCTTTGACTGTCTATTGGATTTACGCTGTCCCACCGGTTCTTGTCTGTAAGCCTGTTTTGGCGGGGCATTTTTGTGCAAGTCAGGTGCCAGAGGTTCCTCGTTGGAAGACTCGGTGCCGCTAATGTTCTCGTCGTTGTCCTCTGGCCCTTGCGGACTTGCCTCTGTTGAGGTGTTCCTCTGTGGTGAGGCCATGCCCTTCCTTGATCCTTCTTCATTAGTTATGCCCGATTGTTGACTTCTTTCGTTCCTGCTTTCCGCCATTTTGAAATCGGTTTCTTCAACATCCCCTCCCCCCTCAGTTTGGGAGTTACCGGAGTCGCGGAAACTAGGTTGTAGCCTCAAGCGAAGCTAATCTATATGGCGTTTCCATATTTTTCCATCGCAGGTTTTCACCTGGTATGACCTGGGTCCACTGGCTTGAATAACAGTGGCCTCGATCCACAACGGTTCACCAGAAAGGTTTCTGGCGAAAACTAAGTCACCTAAATTTCTGGAGAACCAGTCTAAGACACTCCTTTAGTATTTCTCTATTCGGGGCAGCAATTAAAACGTCATCAAAGTATGGTACGACCCCTTTTATTCCCTGTAATAGTCTCTCCATCAAGCTCTGAAAGATCCCTGGGGCCACACTAACTCCGAATTGGAGTCGGTTGCACTTAAAAGCGCATTGATGCGTAACAATCGTTTGTGCCTCTGCTGTTTTTTTATCTACAGGCAGTTGTTGGTACGCCTGTGCTAAATCCAATTTAATGAAGACTTTTCCACCCCCCAGGCAATGTAGAAGGTGTTGTACCACCGGCACCGGGTAAGAGTTCTGTTGAAGGGCGTGATTCAGGGTGGCACGGTAATCCCCACAAATCCTTAACGATCCATCCGGTTTGATGGATGTTACGATTGGGGTTTCCCAAGGAGCATGGTCAGTTGGTTCTAAAACACCCTGGGCTATTAATTTATCAAGCTGCTCATCAATCTTTGGTTTAAGGGCAAAAGGGACTCGATGAGGCTTAAGGGGGATGGGGGCTACTTCAGGGTTAAGGATAAATGATATCAGGGTCCCCTTGTACTCGCCTAGTTTGTCTGCAAAGACGTCCTGGAATTCCTGGATGAGGGCCTCCTCCCAGTCATCGCTGCTGGTTTGGTGAATGCTGGCTACCTCAATCCCAAGTGGAGCAAACCATTGAAGGCCTAAGAAGCTAGGCCGATCACGGTCGATGATGGTCAATGGTAAAGATGCAGTACAAATTTTGAATGAGACCTGGACTAGGCTGGATCCAACGACCGGAATTCGGTTTCCTTGATAGTCCTTGAGAATGATTATTTGGATTCTGAGGTCTTGTCGCCGGATGGCAGGGATTAATTGTTTAAGGGTCTTCCAGGAAACCATCGAGAGGGATGATCCTGAATCGACTTCCATCATGCATGGCTGGTTTTCGATGGCGACCTTCACTCGGATCTTCTTTGCATCTAATGATGATGCGTGACCAATTGTGATGGTTTGGTGTGCCTCTTCTCGTTTCGTTGAATGGGCTAGTGGTTTATTTCTGTAGGAGTGGTTGTTCCATTGGTGGTTCGAATGTTCCCAATTCACAGGACGACTTCCGGTGGGTTGGTGGTAGTTGGTCCCCCTCTGAAGTGGGCTGGATCCCAGCTTGCTTCTACAGACCTTTCCGATGTGGCCTCTCTTCCCACAAATATGGCAGAGCGCGTCGAAGAATTTGCAGTCTGATCGTGGGTGGTTTGCCCCACAACCTGTGCATTGATACTACAGTCTCTGGTTACGATTGTGGCATTGGTCTCGTTCAGACCGGAGCTGGTTGACTTCTTCATCATCACTTTCTGATGATGATTCGAGGTCCTCATGGTGGGTTGCCGTTGCATGTCCCTCAAGGCGAGGTGAGGTTTCGCCAGCGAGTTGGCAGAGTGGGGTGTTGGTGCAGTGCATTCGGGCAGCCGACTTCCTGGTTGCTTCTGCTGCATGGCGTCAGCGATGGTATCTGCAAGGCTGATGTCGCCTTTCACGCTCAGCTTACTTTGCATGTGTGGTGCATCTAAACCCTGAACTATTCGGTCTCTTAGAGCTTCTTCGAGGTCAGCGAACCAATAGAGGCCTCCCAGGTTCCGGAGATCCGCGATGAAATCTGCAACGCTTTCTCCTTTCCACTGGTCTCTCTGGTAAAATTCATGTCTTCGGACAAGCGTTGGTACAGCAGGTGCATAGTGGGCCCATAGGAAGGGCTCGAGGACGTCCCAGTCCATGGATTTCACCTCAGCCGGTTTCGCCAGTGCCTTAGCCATCTTAAAAACGGCAGGTCCGCAGTGATTCAGGAATACCACTCACTTTTTTCCAGTAGTGGCATCCTTCAAGTTGTTGGTCTCCAGAAACATCTGGAACCGGTCCATGTATGAGTCCCAGTCTTCTTGTGCTGGGTCAAATGCAGCGGGTGGTATGGTGCCACCAGTCATGATTTCTGCCATTGATGCACCTTCAGCCACGTGCTCTGTTTAGTGCTCTGTAGTGTTCAGTCAGCTCTGACGTTTCCGCATCCCACCTTCGTTGCCAGTGTTAAGTTCTTTTGTGCATGGGCACAAGGAATGGAGACGAGACGGTGAATAGTGAACTTCAACTCTTTATTAATCATTCTGAACAGAGCAAAACCCTAGGGCAACAGCAGCCCTTTTATAGGCAAGCTGCCGCTCTAGTAACCAATAAGAGACGTGGAGTGTTAACCCCCTTAACCAATGAGAGTGGCTCATTAACAGCCAATCAGATTCTCCTGAATGGACCAATCCGATATCGCTATTATCGGCCAATCAGAAGTGCAGGGCTAGAACCCTGCTATTTTCTAAAGCTTTTGATGAACTTTATTTAAGTGTTTTATTAGTTCATAACAGCTATTGACTTTAACACCCACTCAGTGCAGGAATTGAAATTAAAATATTGCAGAGAAAGTGGCCTCTACTTGAATGAATCCACAGAAGAGAAGCCAGTACTTCTCGGGTAACTGAGTTAATTTTCAAACCCATCTTAATTTTAAGATTTTTTCCCCTAACACTCAGTTGCTATTCTCTGTCCCAAATTCTGTAAAGATAGAAAACAGTATTTCATCTTCTTGTGACCTCCTTGTACATATTTGAAGAGTGCTATCATAACCTCTTTTAATGTTTCATCATAGAATTTAGCTTCTGATCGCCAATCATGCTCACTGCCTTTCTCCAAACTTGTTTCATTTTTTTTTCTAAATCCTCCTTAAATTGTGGGTATGGTACTTGAGGTGAAACCTTTCCAAAGCAAAATAAAAGGGATTGATTACTTCCCATGATTTGGAAATTATACTTCAGTTGACACAGTCTAAAACTGTATTTGCTTGTTTTTTTTCCAGCAGCAATTTACACTGATGGTTCGTACTCAGTTGTAGTAAACTATTAGATTATGTTTTTCAAAGTCCTTCCAGGCCAGATATCCCCCATCTCAAACTTGTGGGTTTGATTTGCATATCCTTGATGAATAATTTTACACTTATCTCAATTAAATGTATTTTATTGCCATTACTGTCAAGATTGTTTTGAATTTTATTTCTCTCTTCTGGCATATTCACTGAGTATGTTTGGCATATTCAGTGTCCTAAACAATTTTGTGCCATCTGCAGAACTGATGAAGATTCCAATAAAAATATTAAAAAGGAGGAGAGCCAGGACAGATCTTTGTGGCACTTCACTCATTGCTTCTCTCCAGAGTGATGATAAACTATTAATGAGTGTACTATGAGTATGATTTTTATTCAGCCTTGCATTATGATGCCATCCTGTGCCCATTGAATAAACTTGATCATCAGGATACCAGTCATCCTCTCTCATGTTTACTCCCTGACAGGTTTGTTATGGAGAAAATAGGAACCAGGAGTATTAGAAATGTTCTCTACCTGGTGGTGTGATTCAACTGGTGTAACAACCGGATCGGTGAGCACACAATTCACTCCCCACACGTGTATAGCATTTTTAAAAGTCCATTTCAGCTCTAATACTTACCTTCTACTGCAGCCCTCATGAATAAAACAGCTGAGGCATGGCAACCGCTCTGCCCTATGAATCAGCTGTGCTCTAAAAAAATGAAATAAAGCACAGGAAAAGCACAGGGATGCACAGGGATGGGTAGGCTCACCGGAACTACCGGTTTGCCTGAACCGGTCTGAGCCAGTAGAATCCCACCCTTGTCTCCACCCTGAGTTATATATCAAAAAGAAGGGAAATTATTATTATTAGCAAAGCTAGAATTCATCAAATGATTCAAAGTACTGATAGTACAATGAAGCAGAAGAGACAGTAGGTCTTCATCACAAGAAGATTACACAACCTGATTATAAACAACAACATAAGTCACCAAAATTCACTGGAACCTCTACATTATTGTGTGCTAATATTGAAAAATTGATGGGAGTATAAACTTGGAAAAATAGTAAAAAATGAGCAAGTTAAAATAATGTTGAGTTTCCAAATACAAGCTAAGAAAGTTTTGGTGATGAAACACATCATATTTAACTGTAGTTCAAAAGAAGGAAGTGTGGAATTGACTCAGAAGATAATAGAATAGAAGACAAAGAATTGGGGATCGCAAAGTATCAGGATTTGAAAACTGAAGTAAAAAGATATGGCATAAACCAGCAGTAGTGATTCCAGTGGTTATCCACACACAGGGTGCTAATCCAAAAGGCCTTCGATAACACTTAGCAAATTCCATGATTCCTTCTCTTGGTTACTGTTTCAAAAGAAAGTTTTGAATTGCGTCACAAACTAATTCATTTTCCACTCTCTGACAGCAATAGTGTTGTTTCTCTTACTATAACCATGTGAATACTAGAATCCCCAAAGAGTTAATCAAGACCTTTAATTAAATTTAGCTGGCAGTCTCTTGTGGTTTTCACAATCTTAATCATTTTATTGCTCCATATTTTCTCCCTTTGGAAATATACAGCAAATAAAAACAATCTTCCTTCTTCCTCTTCAGTATCCTGAATCCCATAGGATTCTGCATTTCTTCAGCAGTCTGAAGGTTTAAACTCCTCTTTTCTTGCTAACCATTTTTCCTTCTCCTTCCTTCTCACTTCAAAGCATTTCTCCCAATTCTTTAGCCTATTTAAGCTTCATTTCCCCCATGAGAGACTCTGTGGGTGTGTAATATTTCAAGTTTTTCCAAGACTAAGATTATCAAGCACAAATACCCCCTTTACTTCTAGAAGAATACTTATCAGGATAGCAGGCACTATTTCTCCACTCTGTCAAAAAAGATAAAGCACCATCACAAAGAAAAAACCTTGATCCTGAATTTGCCAATCAACAATTAGCAACTGGATAGCAGCTGAGTGGGTATAAAAGGTACTCAGTTGTTGTTTTTTGATATACTAAGTGTAGAGAATAAAGAAGATGACCTTGATGGAGAGAGTGAAGATCTGTTACCAAAGCAACAAAAAGGGAAATATTGCTGAAATCAATTATGGGGGAGGATTACAAAAACATCTCAGATATCCCTAATTTAAAGGAATATAAAAGGGAAGGAGGGAAAGCACAATCAGACTTGCAAGATTATTTCACTATAATCTGTCTAGTATAAACTGGTTCATGGTTTCTCCGTTGACATTTTCTTGGCCTGCCAGACAGTAAGATATATATATTTTCCTACCTTATAACATACTATATTATATGTCAATATAGTAATTTGTCCTGTAAAATTAACAGATAAATTTACGTATATCTATATCAATTTTCTGATCTCTTAGGGTGATGTGCTCTCAGCTTATGTATTTAATTCATTATCCATTTAGTTGCTATCTTGTGTGTGTGTGTGTGTGTGTGTGTGTGTGTTTTAGGAGTTCAGGGTAAGGTAGATAGCATTCCCATTTCACAATCTGGACTTTAGTTAAAAAGTCAAGAAATAATTTCTCTGTACTGGGAAGTTTTATGGTTGAGTTCACTTAAATTTTAATTTCCACAGCCCTACTCTAGGGATGGAAGCCCAGCTGAGCTTGTGCAAAGCTTCAGCCAGCCAAGGTCAACTGAGAACCTGTTTCCTAAACAATATACAAGCACCAAATTGGACATTTATAGATAACTGGGGATGGCGGGGTGAGAATTTACTTTGTATTGTTTGCACGGGAAAACCTCAGATTCAGCTTACGTAACATCTGCAGCCACTTAAGTTTCAATAAAGTAAATTCTTGGCAAAGACAAAAGACCAGGAGTCTTTCTTTGCTAGATGACAGAGTGGGACAGTTGACAGTATCATGCTGATTCTCATATCTATATCTTAAGACCGGTGCATAAGATTATTTGCTTTGGTCAGCATATGATATAGATTGGAACGGTGATAGCTTCATTAATAAGCAAACAAGTTATTTTGCCTGTTTATTCTTCCCTTTCTTGGAAAAGCATGTACAAAGTTTTGTTTCGAAATATTTAGGATCTTATCTGCAGTATTAGAGCATAGACAGCAAAGGTCTTTACAAGCAAACTAGGAGCATGTACGCACTATTTCAACTTTTTTATTAG
The DNA here is from genome assembly GCA_033807585.1 of Hydrophis major. NCBI lineage: Eukaryota > Metazoa > Chordata > Lepidosauria > Squamata > Elapidae > Hydrophis > Hydrophis major. The sequence goes on along the minus strand of CM066331.1, from coordinate 185,493,312 downwards.
ATAATATCCTATAAGCACCCTGACTCCACACCCAGCTTCACATAGTATACATACCAGAAGCAACAAAAGAATGGGGAGTGGGAGAGTGCTCTTCTCCTTCATTGGCTTTCACTAGAGTTGGGAGATACCAGCAATCTCCCTGTTGGAGAATCTCAGCTTCCCAATGCCATATTCTCACTTTTATGCTATATACAGATCATGATGCCTGTGTTGATTTTTACAACATTTTTTTTAGTTTTGTCCTGGCCTTGTATCTTTCCTTCCTGTTTTGATTTGTTGCATCTTTTTCTCAAAGAGTAAAGAGTTGTTTATTAGTACTGGCCATGCAATAGTGATGAATAGATGTTTCTGTTAGTTTGCTTCTGTTTATCAGCAAGGAATGGTGCCAGTTTATCATTTAGCTTTATCCTTTAACTTTCTTATCTTGTTCTTATTCTTACTCTTCTTTTTTATCAGCCAGTAATAGAAGGATAGCTGTGTAGAGCATCGAAGGATCCAGAGATAAAATAATAAAAGGATACAAATAGAGTACAGAATAAAGAATGCATATATGAATACATTTCATATACTTTTCTTGGCTTGTCATATGTTCTAGTTGTGGGTAACCTTTCTTAATGAGAAATCAAAGGGAATTATAATGAGGATATGTTTGCCTCAGTTATCTATTAGTAATGTGGAAATCTCACTAGCAGATATTTCGGTCCATTACAAATTAGGTAACTAATTAGGCAGTGGTAACAAAAGGCAGGCTTCCTCCCATCTAAGGCATAGAAATGAGAACTACAAACAGCAAATATAAATAATTTCCACTAGCAATAGAAATCATATGTTCAGAACTATGTGGTAGCTCTTTCTTCCATACTAAAAAACCCTTTGATTGCTTAGCCAGTGAATTTCTCTATTCAGCTTTTCAAAAGTTGCAGGTCCCTGATGGTTACCCATAGAGAAAGAGGTACAGAGGCTGATTGGCTGAAGTATATATCAACATAAAACCAGATGATGGCATCTGGTTGGATTTGGTATATACCCAGATGACTACTCTTTATAACAGAGATAATATAAACCAATCAATCCGAGTCACATTTTAGTATCACATTTTAGGAGCAAGAAGAGAGAAAGAATATATTCAAATACCATTCAGGTATAATCAACATGGTAGGCCTGATATAATATAACAAGAACAGCAAAAAGCAGCATGAGTTGTATACTTACCATTATAGGTAGTCCTTATTTAACAGTAAGCTAATTGGGATTGTAAACTTCATTGTTAAGCGACATGGTTATTAATGGAAAAAACCATGATGTAACCACACCACTTGGTGATGGCAGTTCCAGCAGTCCTAATGGCCATCGTTAAGAAAGGACCATGTGGGCCATTAAGTGAGAATCTCACATGACTGAGAATTGCAACCTCTCTGTTGTGCAATGTGCAACAATGCACTAATCAACTGTCATGCTTGCTACGATGCAATAAGAACTTTGATCTTCATGCTTGAGAGAACAACTCAGCATGCAATTTGGAAAATACATATGTCCTCGCAGCTAAGGTGTCAGTAGTTAGGGAGCAAAACTCTGAGATCTGCCTTTTACCTGTCTTTCAAAGGCTTATATCCTGTTGCCCTGAAACAAAGGAAGTTTGCCATTGTGGAAGAATGCCTATGGAATATTTTCTTTCACTGATCATTTTCATGCATTCCTTGTTCAGAAAGCCCAGGAAATATTCCTGTGAAAAGTCCTGATTAATCTCAAAAAGATTAATTCTTCAGAGGACAGGTTTCTTTTTCTTGTACCCTCATGTCCTACAGTGGCTATTATTAAAATTAATGTGTATTTCAAGACACGTCAGTTTCCTCCCATTCATTCATGTTAGTGAGATGTGTGAGTGAGATTAGGAGGCAATGGAATATCAAATCCTTTCTAATCACCTAATTGCAGAGCCATCTTGGCAGACAGTGCTGAGAATGCTTGGCACAGGGCAGTGGCTCTCATCCTGTCTGAATAGAAATATACAATTTCAAGAGGATAATCACTAAACAAAGTCCAGTAATGTTGGCTCTTGCCCTAAATGGAGTAGAGCAAAAGAATTTGTATTAGAAGATCAGGTCAGTGCTCCTCTGGTTCAGTATGCTGTGTTTTCCAAAGGCCAACCAGATACATTCAGAAACCTCACAATAGGACATGCAGTCAGTAATCTTCTGCAATTGCTCTCTAACAATTTGTATTTAAACTATGCTTCCTTCAACTCAGGAAGTTGTATAGAGTAGTCAAGATTATCCTCTATGAATTTGACCAGTCTCATTTTAAATCAGTGGCCCTCACAATACTTGATGGCAGCAAATTTCTCAGCTTTAATTCTGCATTGTGTAGGAATTAATTCTTTTCATTGGTCTTCTAGCTTTTTCCATTGAGTTTCAATAGGTGAGCCTGGTTTTTTTTAAAATTATGTTAGAGGGAAAAACTTCTGTCTGTTTACATTTTCCACAATATACATGATTATCTATGTCTATCAGATCTGACTCCTTGGCTTAAAAAAAATAAAATAAAATACCTAAATGCTGCTCTTTTTCTTCATTTGGAAACTTTTTGAAGAATAATGGAGCACTCGCTTGGCAGTAAATATGATCTCTGTTTCCATACTCATCACAGGCAATTTGAAGACATGTACTGCAGAATTTCTTATGCATGAGTGGCTGAATATGGGATCACTATTGTGAAATCCATTGGTATCAATATTATGGATTCTTGCATTAAAATTTTCCATGTGGTTCTTAACTTTTGCACAGATACAGGTGAAACTCGGAAAATTAGAATATCGTGCAAAAGTTCATTTATTTCAGTAATGCAACTTAAAAGGTGAAACAAATATATGAGATAGACTCATTACATGCAAAGCAAGATAGTTCAAGCCGTGATTTGTCATAATTGTGATGATTATGGCTTACAGCTCATGAAAACCCCAAATCCACAATCTCAGAAAATTAGAATATTACATGCAATCAATAAAACAAGGATTGTACATAGAACAATATTGGACCTCAGAAAAGTATAAGCATGCATATGTACTCAATACTTGGTTTGGGCCCCTTTTGCAACAATGACTGCCTCAGTGTGGTGTGGCATGGAAGCTATCAGCCTGTGGCACTGCTGAGGTGTTATGAAAGACCAGGATGCTTCAATAGTGGCCTTCAGCTCTTCTGCATTGTTCGGTCTCATGTCTCTCACCTTTCTCTTAGCAATGTCCCATAGATTGTCTATGGGGTTCAGGTCAGGCAAGTTTACTGGCCAATCAAGCACAGTAATTCCACGGTCATGGAGCCAGATTTTGGTGTTTTTGGCAGTGTGGGCAGGTGCCAAGCCCTGCCTGAAAATGAAGTCAGAATCCCCATAAAGCTCATCTCAGGAAGGAAGCATGAAGTGCTCCAAAATCTGCTGGTAGATGGCTGCATTGACCCTGGACTTAATGAAACACAGTGGACCAACATCAGCAGATGACATGGCTCCCCAAATCAACACAGACTGTGGAAACTTCACACTGGACTTCAAGCATCTAGCAGTGTGTGCTCTCCATTCTTCCTCCAGACTCTGGGTTCTTGGTTTTCAAATGAGATGCAAAAGTTGCTCTCATCAGAAAAAAAAAAAAATTGTTTAAAAAAAAAAGAAAAGAAAAGAGGACTTTGGACCACTGAGCAACAGACCAGTTCTGTCTTTCTTTAGTCCAGGTAAGACGCTTCTGATGTTGTTTATTGTTCAGGAGCAGCTTGACAAGAGGAAAACGACATTTGAAGCCCCTGTCCAGGATCCATCTGTGTGTGGTGGTTCTTGATGCACTGACTCCAGCCTCAGTCCACTCCTTGTGAAAGTCCCCAGCACTTTTGAATGGCCTTTTCCTGACAATCCTCTCAAGGCTGCAGTCATCCCTGCTGCCTGTGCACCTTTTTCTTCCACACTTTTCCCTTCCACATAACTTTCTATTAATGTGCTTTGATACAGCACTTTGGGAACATCCAACTTCATTTGCAATTACCTTTTGAGGCTTTCCCTCCTTATGGAGGGTGTCAATGATGGTTTTCTGTACAACTGTCAGGTCAGCAGTCTTTCCCATGATTGTGCTTCCTATTGAACCAGACTGAGAGACCATTTAATGGCTCAGGAACCCTTTGTAAGTGTTATGGCTTAATTAGCTGATTAGAGTGGGACACTTTGAGTCTAGAATATTGAACCTTTTCACAATATTCTAATTTTCTGAGATTGTGGATTTGGGGTTTTCATGAGCTGTAAGCCATAATCATCTCAATTATGACACATCACAGCTTGAACTATCTTGCTTTGCATGTAATGAGTCTATCTCATATATTAGTTTTACCTTTTAAGTTGCATTACTGAAATAAATGAACTTTTGCACGATATCCTAATTTTTCGACTTTCACCTGTATAGACAATTTTCCTGGGGCTGCTCTTCACAACTAAGTTAACCATCCTTCAATCCTTGAGCTGCCAAAAATCAGACTGGCATAAAATGTGTTGCCCTTGCTGCTCCCTATCCTGCAGAAGACCAATGTTGCTGCCCTTGGTTGTTGTTGTTGATGATGTTATCATTCAATTGTGTCTGACTCTTGGTGATTCTATGGGCCAACTATCTCCATATCTTCCAGTCTCACACTACTTCTTTGATGGTGTCTACCCACCATGTTCTTTGGTGGTCTGGGTTCCTTTTATTGCTAATTCTTCCAAACATAATTACTTTCTGCAGTGAATTCCCTCATATGACATGGCCAAAATAAGTGAAATGTAGTTTTATGGTTATACTGTATAAAGCATATTAAGGATAAAGACTGGTGGATTTCCCAGGCTTTGTTTCGATCACCTTCTATCAAAAATCCAGCCAGTGGGAAATTATGCAACCATCACTATCTGTAACATGGTCTGGGGAAGAGATTGTTTTGATATATGGCTAGACAATTAGCACCGATTTGGTAGAATCAGTTTACATGGGTGTAAAGAGATCTGACTATTAGCTGATATTACCTGCATAGAAAACTTTCCCTAAACCAGAGCTAATAGCTAAACTCTTTTAAAGTTCACATTTAGTATTAAATCTAAGGGAATCCTGTTAGCTCAGCTGACAGGAATGGTGAGAATTGTTCCATAAAGCAACCTCAAGCTGCCTCTTTCTCAGACTTCACCAGACACCACCAGAACCATGGGTCATCTACTGTTTTTGAGTTGGGAATCATTTTGGTGACATGGTGGATATGAGGAAGACACTGGACTGGATCATTCCCAATACTCAAAGCAAGAATAGTCTTGGAAGATAGTGCCCAGGGGCTGGAGGGAGGGCAGTAACTTAAAGGGATCAATAGATCCTAGCCAGTCCCACTCCTAGGGATCACTTGATTGTGGTATCAAATATCTGGTGAAGTACATATGATTGCAGCCATGGCAAAGATGCTACAATTTGCTGTTTGCTTGAAGGAAAAAAAAAACACTTTAATGCTAAAACAATTAAAATCAACATGAGTTTATTTCATACACAGGCTGGGGATTGAAGAAAAGCACCTTCATGAAGACACAGGAGGGAGGGGTTGCTGAGTATATCCATCTCAAATATGCAGACTGGAATTTCCTTAATGTGTAGAGAAAAATACTTCCTACCTTATCAACCTAGCGGACATACTGCAAAACTCTGATTTTGAACCTTCTTTGATATTATTTTGATTGGAGTTTTCATAGAATGCACACCTTGTTTCATTTATAGATATATGGATTGTACCTTTACTGTATTTCTCCCCCCCCCCATGGGATACAGAAGCTCTAATTACTGTCTCACTGAAAAAATATTATCTTGGTGCCTCTTTCTTGTCTCTTGGCTATATTTCCAAGTACAAATGTATTTCTAGCACTTTTGCTTTCATGCTGCAAATTAATACATGGCTTTGTGATGTTGCTGAGCCTGCAGCCAGGTGAACTGAAATAACCACACATGGAGAAAGAAAAATTACTTGTCTTCAGCTATGATCTTGATAGGAAATTCTTGACATCAAGAGACTGTTGCTCAAGAAGTGAAATTGCTTGGGTTTCCAATCCAGTAGTTGGGTCAAGAGAAGTAAGCAACCTATTGTGTTCAACTACTTCACCTATTGTGTTAATGGGAACCTAAATCCAAAATAACTCAAGTTTGGGAACATATTTAATGTGCCTTTCATCTCCTCTTTTTCCCACAACAGCCCTGTGAAGTGTGTTGGGCTGAGAGAAATTGACTTGCCCAAATTCACACAGTCAGCTTTCATGCCTAAAATGGGACTAGAACTCACTGTCAACTAAAAAGATACTTCTTTGGTCTTTTTAGCTGCCAGGAAAAGGGAGTGGGGGGGGGGGGGAACAGTGCATTCCTTAAGTGCCTAGATAATTGCCTTGGCAACCCAAAGTTGTCAGATTGCAAGAATATTACTAGCTGATTATTGGTCGGTAGGTAATCAGACTTCAGAATTTTGGAAAAACGTGTCACAGAAATCATCAGCACTTCAACATTCTCCACCACTTTCAACAATGAAGAAACTATTAAAAAGAATTATAAATAAATTTGTTAATACCCCAGAAGTTCTTTCATGGGACAGGAATTGTTGAGAGGCATAGTATTATGTAGCAAGACTGGCTTGGTTTTGCATAGCAGCTCTTCTTTTTTGGTTCCTAATCTTGCATCTTTACAGACAAAATCAATTTTACATTCTATTTCTAACAATTTTACACAAATGTTTTTGAACTCACACACCAGGAATGTGAATGAAGAATATTTCATTCCAATGTGTAGTTTTCAGATGTACAATTAAATCTGAAGTTTGATGAGTTCCAGATCAATGTCCATTTCATTTTTCTAGTTTCCATTATCTTAGGATAGGAAAAACTATTTGGTTGCTAAACCTGGTTCAAAGGGCTCTTCTGAAACCATCATTTTAAATGGTTTTTCAAAATAATTTAACCTTTTATAAATCTGTTAATGTCTCATACCTGGGCTGGAACCATTTTGAGTTTGCAAAAATTCATACTGAAAAATATTCCATTTGTATTATGTATAATAGTGTCTTGTATATGGAGATTATATTGTTCTTCAGCTATAGCTTTTTCTAGGCTGTAAGATCTAACATCAAAGTTAATTAGCTCCAGACTGGAGTATGGGATAAATTTTATATGCAGATGCCTTTAATGATAATGGAATTCGTTAATAGAAGATCTCCTGGATAGGAAAAGAGGAAAAGAAATCTCACCATGTAGTATTGTTGTTGTAACTATTGAATGGGCAACTGGTATAATTGTGTGCCTAATTTAAAATACTAAATTAACTTTTAAGATACTAAATGGTTTGGAATTGAACTATGATCAAGATTACAATCAGCTGTATGCTCCAACTCTTGATCTAAGATGACAGCTGTATGCTCCAACTCTTGATCTAAGATGACTATCAGTTACTCCATTCATATTTGACCAGGAAAAACTATTATATTGTTACAATAAGTAGGGCCTTTTCACTGTAGGCCTCATAATCATCCTATATTTTTCTCCATTTTTTGACATTGAATCCGATTCTTCAGTAGTAGGTATTTAACTTGCTTTCTTTACTAGTACTGTTAAGTTCTGCGCATGGGCGCAAGGAGCGGAGACGAGGCAGTGAACAGTGAACTTCAACGCTTTATTAAGCATACTGAACAGAGCAATCACCTAGGGCAGCAGCAGCCCTTTTATAGGGTTGGCTGCTGTCCTATTAGCCAATGAAAAACATGGAAGTGTTAAACCCTTGAACCAATGAGAGTTGGCCCGTTAACAGCCAATCAGATTTCCCAGAAAGGACCAATCCGATGTCGCTATTATCGGCCAATGAGAAGTGCAGGATTAGAACCCTGCTTTTTACTTAAGGTTGTTAAAACTTTATTAACCGCCTTTATTAGTTCATAACAAGTGCTATCTAGTATTTCTTTCCCCAAAATATCTGAAAGGCTTCAATTTCCTCACAGTTCTATTAGAATTCAGAATAACACAGTTAGAAGGGACCTGGGAAGTCTTCCAATCCAGCCCCCTGCTTAAGCAGGAGACACTATACCATTTTAGTCAAATGGTTGTCCAGTCTGTCGTGTCCTCGAAAATGATGCCAGGAGTTGGTGACTTCAAATCATGCTCTTTTATTAAAGTAGGAACCGAACTGGCGCTTTGCAAAAGGTTCGCGGCTTTTATTCTTTTAGCCGCGGTGGCCGCGGCCAATGGCACCACTTTGAATCTCCCGTGATTCGAATAGACCAATCGCGGGAGATTCTTAGCGAGCCAATCGGCGCGGCTCACCTGACCAATCAGAGTGCCCCGCGCTTTGACCAATCAAAGCGCGGGGATCTCAAGAATGCTAATTAAGGGACAGAACACAGTCTCTTCTTAAAAGTCTCCAGTGTTGGACCACCCACAACTTCTAAAGGCAAGCTGTTCCATTAGTTGATTGTTCTTACTATCAGGAAATTTATTCTTCGTTCTAGATTGCTTCTCTCTTTGTTCAGTTTCCATCTGCTGCATCTTGCCTCGCTTTCTGGTGCTTTGGAGAATAGGTTGACTCCCTCTTCTTTGTGGCAGCCCTTCAAATATTGGAACACTGCTATCATATCTCCTCCCATTTCTTCTTTTCATTAGATTAGGCATATCTGTTCTGACCCAGCTCCCAAACACAAGTCCTTTGTATTTAATGAAAGGTTCCCTTTATTAGGAGTGTAAGCAGCTGCTCTTTCACAGCAGGCTATGAAATCTCTAAGTCCTTTGGAAAGTGATGCTCCCTCCCTTTCTGTCTGAAATGGCTCCAACACACCAGGAGTCTCCCTCTCTCTCTTCTCACACTTGCAAAAGAAGTCCTGGAAGGTGCACTTGCTTTCTTCCAGCAGCACACACGCACACACACACACACACACACACACACACACATGCTCAGAAGGAGCTGAAGATTCCAAGAAGAATTCTGATAATTTCCAGACAGGATTTGGAAGTGCAGGCTATCAGTGGCTGACCAACAGGGAGATGAATAGGTGTCTTTCATACTTATTCATCTCTGTGCTCCTGTCTTTTATCCCCAGAGCTAGAGTGGAGCTTCGTTAGTAGTGGTGGTTCTTCCATCCCAAGGATTGTCTCATAGATTCCCGCTGCTGTCCTCTTCTCTGCATTCTGTGCATCTGTATGTCAGACACTGGATCCAGCTGTTCCTCGTCTTCCTCATCAGCCACCTGCAGACCTGGAGGCTGTTGACTCTCTATTTGAGGACTGATGGATGGCCCAGGCTCTCTCTCTCTCTCTCTCTCTCTCTCTGTGCCAGCTCCAGTCCCTCTTCTCCCTCAGAGCTCTCAAGTTGCCTTGATGCTGGCCCTGACTCCCATGCTGCCTCCTCATCTAATTTGGCTGCTTGGGGGTGGGGGGGGGTGGGGGCTGGCAGCTGACAGGCTACAACAGTACCCAATTCTTGCAACTGTTCTTCATGTTTTTGCCTTCACTCCCCCTCCCCAAAATCATCTTTGTCACTCTTCTCTGCACTCTTTCCAGAGTCTCAACATCTTTTTTATATTAGCATACTTTTGCTGAGTATACCATTGCTTCATAAATCTGTATGCTTCTCCTTGTAATACTTGCACCCATTTTTTAAAAAATAAGTCAGGGCACAATACTCAATAAACAACATAAATAATGAAATAATTGGCTTATGATTACTAATACACTTGTCCTTCATATACTCCAGTGCACTCTATAAACAGGTAAGCAAGACACTGTTTGTGGCCAACTCATTATGCACACACGTACAGGCACAGTCATCAATCCAGTTCTTCTTTCTAGTGCTTTCATTTGTATCACACTGAAGCTTTGCCATCTTGCATATAAACAAGAGTCACTTAAAGTCTTCATAACTCCGTTGACATTGGTCAGAATGATTTATTGTATTTATTGTAGAATTTGCTATTGTGCACCCTTATCCTGTCAAAAATGAGGCAGGGGAGTGTACAACCTTTTGGCAAGCTAACTCAGGAGATGATGAGCAATTAATATCTCTTTGACCAGCTGTATTGTTTAGTTGGCAAAAGGTCTGAAAAATTAATTAGAAATTCTGGACGGGGGTGTGGGGTAACATTGGTGGAATGATTTCTTGGCAAACAGGATGGCAGGAAAGTTGAGGCAGAACCAAGGCAAAATGGCAAGGAAGAAGAAGAAATGTGGAAATGTGATTGAGATAGATGTGAAATATGGCAGTGATAGGCAGTTGTTTCCAAACTTAGTAACATCAAGTTTCTAAAACCTGGACTGCTGCTTGGTCTTCAACCTTTCAAGGACACGAGTGAAGATAAATTAGTAAGATGTGGAACAGTATAATCTTCATTGGAAGGCAAAATAGTTTTTCTCCAGTGATAGTTAGCTTCCAAGCATTACTTTCTGAAGGGAAATTATTTAGAAAGTAAGATTGCAATTTCATACCCTATGTGTATGCAAATTGCAAATGCTATGCAAAAAAACATTTCATCAATATTCTAATTTGTATAAAAGACAAGATGCCTTTTTGGACTAAACAGATTAATACCTAAAGAATTTTTTTAAAACCAAGAATTACAGACAACAAAAACAGATGATGAATGGACTTACAACCATAAGGAAAGTTTGTGAAGCTTTAAAAAAGATTAAACAGCGAAATAGCCTGGACCAGACAGATTCCCAAGTTCTTATTACAAATATTTTAAGGATGCATTTTTACAATCTTTACAACATAAAATGAATTCTATTTTACAGGGAGGAAAGATGCCAGAAATTGGCAAGAGGCCAGCATAGCATTAATAACTAAAGAGGGACAAGATTTGACTTTAACAAGAAACCATATGCTGATATCATTATTGAATAATGACTACAAATTGTTTACAATGATTTGATTGATTGATTGACTGAAAATAATGTTGCAAGAATTTGTTCAGGGGGACCAATGTAGGTTTTTATCGAAAAGACTACCTGTATTAGAACAATATTAGAAATGCATTGGACATTTTAGAATATTTCAATCAACATAATGAAAAACAAATCACAACATAATAAAAAAACAAATCAACAAATCTTAGATGCACAGAAGACCTTTGACAATTTGAACAGGGCTTTCTTATTCAAAAATTTAGAAGATATAAACTTTGGAGAGAATTTTATAAAATGAGTATATCCATTTGCACTTCACAAAAACACAAATAATTGTTAATGGCAATCTATCAAAGCTTTGTGAGGTATAGAAAGGAACAAGATAGAGATGCCTGCTGCCTCTTTTCTTGTTTATTTTAGCTTTTTTGAGTAGACAAAATATTAAAAGTGTTCTGTCCCTTAATTAGCATTCTTGAGATCCCCGCGCTTTGATTGGCTAAAGCGCGGGGCACTCTGATTGGTCAGGCGAGCCGGGCCGATTGGCTCGCTAAGAATCTCCCGCGATTGGTCTATTCGAATCGCGGGAGATTCAAAGCGGTGCCATTGGCTGCGGCCGCCACGGCTAAAAGAATAAAAGCCGCGAACCTTTTGCAAAGAGCCAGTTCGGTTCCTACTTTAATAAAAGAGCATGATTTGAAGTCACCAACTCCTGGCATCATTTTCGAGGACACGACACTGGCGACGAGGATGGGATCCAGACCCTGAACCGAACCACGTGTCCGACGGAAGCCAGACGAACCACCACGATGGCGAAAATCGCACCCCCCGCACCCTTCAACCCCGCCACCGAGGACTGGGAATCGTACTCTGACCGATTCCACATGTTCCTCGAGTGCAGCGATCTGAAGGACGCCACCGGCCCCATGAAGCGCGCCGTCTTCCTGACCCACTGCGGGACCGAGGTATTCAAGATGGCCAAGGCGCTTGCCAAACCCACCGATGCGACCGCGATGGACTGGGACGTCCTCGAGCCAATACTTCGGCGGCACTACGCTCCAGAGGTACCCATCCTGATCCGGCGCAACGAGTTCTACCGTCAGGACCAACGGTCGGGTGAGAGTTTCGGCGACTTCGTCGTCGAACTACAACACCTAGGGGGGCTCTGCGAATTCAACAACCTGAACGACGCCCTGCGAGACAGAATCGTGCTCGGCTTGTGGGACCCCGTCCTCCAGAGCCAGCTGATGGCCAAGGGCAACATCAGCCTAGCGGACACCCTCACCACAGCCGCAGCCGCCGAAGCAACCCGAACATCCGCCGACCGCATGCGCAGACCGAACGCTGGGGACCACAGCGGGAACAACAACCCTGCAAGGTCGGCCGAGGCCCAACCCGAGACGACCACCCACCAGGGCGATTTCCACTCGGCATCGGGCACTTCCGATGACAAGGAGGACATTCATCGCCTCCAGACAGGCCGTGACCCACGGAACCGGCGGGGTCGTAAGTCGAGGACCAACTGTACCGGTTGCGGAGGCGACCACCCCAGGTCCGAATGCCAGTTTTTCAAGTTGATCTGCCGGCATTGTGACAAGAAGGGACACATCGCCCATGTCTGCCGCCTTAAAAAGAACCACAGCCCGGCCCGATGGGACCAGAGCGACTGGAGGAGAGAGAGCACACCACCCCGGACCAGAGATCGCCCCTCGGACAACAGATGGGACCGGAATGGACGATCCCTATGAGGAGGCGATAACCGGCGAAGAGAGGAGACCCATCAGACGGTCACCATCGGCCACGCCATAACCAATGATGCCCGGAAGGTCCACGTGGAGGTAGGCATCGAGGGCCAGCCATGCAAAATGGAGGTGGACTCCGGGTCCTACCTCTCCATGATAGCATGGCATGAAATAAAGCGCTTGGTGCCTACCATCCAAAGGAGGAACCTAGACAGCCAGAGACTCATCGTAAAGGACTACCAGGGAAACTGCATCCCGGTAGTCGGAACCAAACACTTCAACATCACATATAAAGGGCACACCGAAAGGCTTCCCCTGACAATCGTCGACCGCGACCGTCCAAGCCTACTGGGACTGCAATGGTTCGCCCCGCTCGGCATCGCAGTCACGGGAGTCGACCACGTCACTGACAACAGCTGGGAGCAACAACTGGCCCGGGAATTCCAAGAGGTCTTCGACGGAAACCTAGGCAAGTACCGAGGGCCTCTTATATCATTCAGCCTAGACCCAAACGTCCCCCCAAAACGCCTGAAACCAAGGCGGGTGCCATTTGCACTTAAACCCAAGATAGACAAGCAAATTGACAAGCTCGTCAAGCAAGGGGTCCTACAGCCAATAGACCACGCCCGGTGGGAGACCCCCATAGTCACCCCGATCAAGCCCGATGGGTCGGTGAGGATCTGTGGGGACTATAAGGCCACCCTAAATGGTGCGCTGCAACAAAGCGCCTACCCCGTCCCAGTAGTGCAACACCTACTGCACTCACTGGGAGGGGGCAAGGTTTTCGCCAAGCTCGACGTCGCCCAGGCATACCAACAGTTGCCAGTCGACGAGCAAACGGCAGAAGCGCAAACCATAGTCACCCACCGGGGAGCATTTAAATGTAACCGACTCCAATTCGGAGTCAGCGTGGCACCGGGAATATTCCAAAGCCTAATGGAAAGACTATTGCAAGGCATCAAGGGGGTGGTACCTTACTTCGACGATGTCCTAGTGTCGGCAACCAACCAAGCCGAACTAGAGGGTCACCTAAGGGAGGTCCTAACCAAATTCAAAGAGACCGGGCTCAAAGTAAAGAGGAAGAAATGCCAATCATACACGGAACGGGTTGAATTCCTAGGATACCTCCTAGACCGTCATGGCATTCACCCCACAAACCAAAAAATCAAGGCCATCAAAGAAGCCCCCACACCCAAGTCGAAGACAGAACTACAGGCATTCCTGGGGCTACTTAACTTTTACAATGTTTTCCTGCCCCAAAAGGCGACGGTGGCGGAGCCCTTGCATAGGCTCCTGGACAAGGCGGCGACTTGGACTTGGGGGAAACGCGAGCAAGCCGCCTTCCAAAGAACAAAGGACCTCCTCACTTCGGACGCCGTCCTTATACAGTATAACGAGACCCTACCTCTGGCCGTCACATGCGACGCATCACCCTTCGGCGTCGGCGCTGTCCTCAGCCATACCGTCCCCGACGGAAAAGAAGCGCCCATCGCGTTCTTTTCAAGGACCCTCACCAAACTGGAGCGGAACTATAGCCAGCTGGACAAAGAGGCTCTGGCTATTGTTGCCGCCGTAAAAAGATTCCACGAGTACCTCTACGGCCGGACATTCACCATCATAACCGACCACAAGCCGCTGCTGGGAATCCTTGCAGGAAACCGGGCCACCCTGAACATTCTGTCTCCCTGAATGACAAGGTGGTCCGAGTTCCTGGCAGCCTACAACTACGGACTCATACACAGACCGGGTAAGACGATCTCCCATGCAGACGCCTTAAGCTGCTCGCTGCTACCGGAACCTGACACCGACCCAGCACCCACGACGACCACCCTCAGCATAGAGACTCTACCCAACCTGCCCATAACCGCGTCAGACATTGCCCGAGAGACTAATAAAGACAAACATCTGGCGCGGGTGTTGCATTGGGTAGAGAAAGGGTGGCCGGAAAGAGACAACGACGAGTCCGTCAAAACATTCCAGAACCGGCAAACGGAACTCTCATTATTAAAAGGGTGCATACTATGGGGGGATAGGGTGGTCATTCCAGAAAAACTACAAGGGAAGGTTCTGGAACTACTACACGAGGGGCACCCTGGCATTGTTAGGACTAAAGCCCTGGCCAGAAGTTACGCTTGGTGGCCAGGGATGGACAAACAAATTGAGACCTGGGTAGCAAGGTGCCAACGATGCCAGGAAACTAGGCCAAGCCCACCCACAGCACCCGTCCTCGAGTGGGAAACCCCAAGGGGACCTTGGTCTAGGATCCATATAGACTTCGCCGGCCCACAAAAGGACACACCTTCCTTATAACAGTAGATGCTTACTCCAACTGGCTGGAGGTAAGCAACATGAAAACAACAACCATGGAGGCCGTGATCAAGGAACTGTGCAAACTCTTTGAAACTCACGGCCTCCCAGACGTCGTCGTTTCTGACAACGGGCCCCAATTCACCTCACTGGGATTCAAAAAATTCCTAGCGGAAAGGGGCATCCGCCACGCGCTGACAGCACTGGTGCACCCGGCGGCGAACGGTAGGGCGGAACGGATGGTGCAATTCACTAAGAAGACCATCCGGAAAATAGACCACGGGGAGATCCAGGAGAAAATAAACAAACTACTTTTCACCCGACACATAACCCCAAATACCACAATGAATAAGAGCCCAGCTGAACTATTAATGGGAAGGAAATTAAGGTCCCCACTCGACAGGTTACAACCCACGTATAACCCGGAGAAGCCCCCAGACTCAAACAGCAAACACCAAACTTTCGCACCAGGTGACCCCGTATACGCAAGAAACCTGACGGGAGACCCACTATGGGTACTTGCCGTCATCACACAAATAACAGGCCCACACTCGTACCGGCTACAAACAGCAGACGGACGAGCCTGGAAATGCCACATCGACCAACTAAGATCGAGGACTACCAACCAAGAGACCACCAATGCACAAACAGGCGAAACCGACCCCCACAACACAGACCAAGGGGGGAGGGAATACCCAGGGGACCAAAACCAAAGAAGAATAAACCAGCCATACTTACCGGAAAGCAGCCAGCACGACCCCTCGCCAGGAAGAGACAGCCAGGCCAGCTCGACCGACCCGGGGAGACAGAGCGGGAGTGGCGAACCTGCAGCTCAACCAACCTGGGAGGCCCAGGAGGGAGCTACGGAGAGCAGCCCGGCCCGACCGACCAGCCGGTTCCCACGACAGCATCAGGAGCAAAAGAGATCCCGACCGAACCGGCCGGGATCCAACCTACGACTGAGCTGCGCAGGTCCAGTAGGCTCAGACGGAGCCCCGCCTACCTATGTGACTACGCGACGTAAGGACCAAACCAAGAGGGGAGGGGTGTTCTGTCCCTTAATTAGCATTCTTGAGATCCCCGCGCTTTGATTGGCTAAAGCGCGGGGCACTCTGATTGGTCAGGCGAGCCGCGCCGATTGGCTCGCTAAGAATCTCCCGCGATTGGTCTATTCGAATCGCAGGAGACTCAAAGCAGTGCCATTGGCCGCGGCCACCGTGGCTAAAAGAATAAAAGCCGTGAACCTTTTGCAAAGAGCCAGTTCGGTTCCTACTTTAATAAAAGAGCATGATTTGAAGTCACCCACTCCTGGCATCATTTCCGAGGACACAACAAAAAGGATACCACCACCACACACCACAAAATCTCAAAAACAATCAACAGGCTACTACAACTCCATGGCATGACAGAATCCAACTAATCCCCTCCCCAACATCTTAAATAGACCAAGAGACCCAGTAGCTCTCCCCCCCCTCAAAAGAGAAAAACAGGAATCATCTACAACATGGGTGTCAAACTTGATCGTGTCACATAATGTCACATGACATATTGTGACATGTTTTGACTTTGTGGAGCCATGGTGAACATGACCTGTGCATGATGCATTCAGCCCATGGACTGCCAGTTTCACACCCCTGATCTACAGAATAGAAGACTGTAACAGCTACTATACAGGACAGATAGGTAGAAGACTGGCAGAATGAATCCTCAAGAATAAATTAGCAGTTGGAAGGCACAAGAAATATCCTTAATCTTAATACAGGAACAAAGTCAACCATAATTTCAATTGGGAATCTGACCAAGTTAAATCCAAAAATGCTAGATAATTCCTGAAAGCCTGGCAGTCAGACAGAAAGCCATCAACAGACAGATGGAAACAAATCATATGTACACATTTTTGAAAAAAAAAACAATACAAAAAGCTAAGAAGGAAACAAAAATTCCAGAATACACCCTCTTCTGCAGCCAATATCTAGATAAGTCGGGATTCACACCAGGCAAACTATCAATCAGAAAACAAAACCCCTGATCAAGAAGCTACCAAGGAGAAAAACCACATCCCCACCAAATCTAGCAGACTAAGCTACTGTGTGTAAACAGGCAGCTAACCACACACTTTCTCACAGTGATGATGTTACCTAATTGCAGAGGTGGGATTCAAATTTATTTATTTTATTTTTTTTATAAATTTTTTTATTGATTTTTAAAATCAAACATAAACAAACAAAACATAAAACATAAAAACATCTTTTTTGAAAGCAGCTTACATCTCTTCGTACAGACACAAATTCAAGTTCATGCTCATTTTTATATACCATTCCATACCTTATTACCATTCTCCATTTTCTATACAACTTCTCCCCTCTTTTAACTTTCTTTATTTTATTTATTTCATCTCAATTCAGATCATTATACTTATATTCTTTGTCTGTCCTGTTCAGCTGTCTATTATCTTTTCTCATTAAACAAAATTTCTCCTGTAATCACTGATTGGAGTATGACGCCTTTATATCTTTCCCCTAAATTTATAACACTTAGTATAATACATAACTTCCATTCGGATTCTGCTTAGTACATTCTAAAGCTACACACTATATTTTAAAAAGAGAAAAAATTATAAATATATAATATAATTAAAACAATCCATACCAATTCAATTCTATCATTAATATTAATATTCATTTAAATCTTAAACATTTTACACATTACTTTTCAAAAAGGCATCATGCTTCTATGGGAACACTTATAAACTTTCCATAGTTACTTCCCCCCGATTTCACTTATATTTTAAAACATTGTATAATTAAAATGTTCCCATTCCTTCTTATTCAATTCTCTCATTTATTTCATTTCATTTGTTTTGTTCACAAAAGTTTCACTGAATTACACTGAGTATTTTATCCCACTTTTTAATCATATGTTGTTTCCAATTTTCTAACATTATTTCTAATACAAATATAACAATACAATCTTATGTACCTTTGCAGAATCACTTTTTCAATTAAATTTTTATCCATTATCTCTGAATAAGTCCTGTTTCTTTACATCTTGCTTCAAACCTTTGTGGCTTCTCTTCCCTTCCTTCCTCCCTTGCTTCTTCTCTCTGCCCTTTTTACCCCCTTGTCTCTCCACCTCCATTTCCCTCTTTTGTGTTCCCCTTTTTTGTTGCTTTCTAACATTATATCCACTTTTCACCTTATTTTTCCCTTTTTTGGTTGTTGTTTTTAGGTCTTAAATTCTCCATTCTCTTTCCCCCCTTTCCCCTTTCTTCCCCAGATAAAGTTACTTGTTCATTAAAGATGGCTTCTTCTTTGTTGCGCAGTCTTTTCTTGTAATTTCTCGTAGGTACAGATCGCCATTTCTAAAAATTGAAAAACAGAGCCAAGAGAGCCCTTCCCTTCTTGTTCCTCTTTATATTTTTTAAATTCCATTTTCAGTTCATCCACAAGTGATGCCATTGTTAAAAAAAAAATTAAACAACCACCCAATTGTTTTTAATCATTCAAATATAATTTCCAGAAGTCCCAAAGTCACCAAGCAATCCAAATACACACAAGCTGTTTCTTTTAACACTTTCTTCTCTTTTCACTTTCTCTTCCTGGGGTTACTATTTAGTTACAAAGTTCCAGTTAAAATGTATCTTTTAGAAGTCTTATTAAGATTTAACTTTCGATTCTTTTGGATTCCAGGCAGCCCCCTCCTTCCAAGTCTTGCTCTTATTCTTTTCCTCTCCCTTTCCACTTACAGCAAAAAAGAAATTTTTTTTTTTAGTGTTCAGAAATCTTTATTGTCCCCTTGGCATTTAATTCTCCAGTTTAATTACCTATTGGTGCCAAAGCGGATTTTTCCAATTTCTCATTCATCTCTCTTCACTGTCAACATAAGGAAGGAGAGTGAAAAAAAAAAAAAACTTTCCCTTTTCACTTTCATTCGCTGCTTCCAAATCTTCTTTGGGAGTGATGTATCTTCTATAAAATTTAAATTCCAGGATACCTTAGTTGTTGCTTCTTATCCTGGTCAGCCAAAACTTTCACTTCTTAACTTCCTCCTGCACTTTCTTTTCCAGATGAGAGCTTCTTTGAGGCGGCCATTTCTGCCCCTCTTACCGCCTTTGGGAAAGGGAGTTTAGCCAGCTGAGGAGGAAAGATGCAGCTTTCCTCAACCCTGCTTGAGTCTCCCTCCTCTTCACCACCTCTACGGGGTGGCTTAGCCCCGAAGCCAGCTGGCTCTGGGTGCTCCAGTGGCAAGCCCAGGCAGAAACTGCACACGATCGTGGATTCCTGCCTGCTGCCGAAGCCCTGCAAACTGGAAATTGGGGATTCAAATTTTTTAACAACCAGTTCTGTGGGCGTGGCTTAGTTGTTGGGCATGGCTTGGTGGTCATGTTATTGGCTGGGTGTGGCCAATTCAATATTACTCCATCGAGGCATGCATCTCCTCGCCTGGCCTCTCATGACTGCGGAGATGCTGCAACAGTTGTAAGTGTGAAAAATGATCATAAGTCACTTTTTTCAGTGCCATTGTAACTTTGAATGATCACTCCACACAAGCAAAGTACCAGCAAAGGAGGGGGAAAAAAACTCCAGAGAAAAAACTTCAGAGAAGTTCCAGAGACAGGAAGTCTAGTCCTGCCAAGAATGTAATACGGGTTAATGGAGAGGCAGTTTCTGTAAGCAACACCAGGAAGGTGTCCTTCATGCCTTCCTTACAGGATTAGGCCAGTAATTTCTTCTAACAATTGGTTCTCCGAACTGCTTAGAATGTTAACAACTGGTTCTAGCGAATAGGTGCAAACTGGTAGAATCCCCTGCTTAATTGGGTAATGAAATGTTTGCAAGAAAACAACCAAGCATTAAAGATATCACAGTTCAACCCGTATCTGCGCATATTCTCTTTTATTGACAACATTTCTGTATATTGCAGAGGACAAATTTTCTATGCTTTCTTTCTTGTCTGATCATCTGAATGAGAGACTTATGATCAGTAAGCCAATCTCTGAATAAGAGTGCAAAGATCTGCAGAGCCAAGATTTTCATCCAAGCCTCGTGTGAAACATGATAGGAACTATCAACAATTGTATCACTGTCGAGCTGAATCTGGATATAAACAGCTATGAGATAAATAAAGAGGAAATACACATTGATAAGATAGCCAGCTGGTAAAATATAATGTTTGCATTGTGATATCATAAGCATAAAATTTAATCCCACAGGCAGGCAAGACTTTTTCAGAACACATCCTTTGGATTTTTTTACTTGTCTTTCTTCACTTTCCCAAGTAACAAGCAACATCTCAGTAGTTAAAGGTTAATTAAATGGAGAACAGCTGTTGCTCATTCCCCTTTAAAACCAGAAGAGAAGCTGAAAGATCTGCTCACCTTGAAGACCTATTATTTCCATATTTCTTATAGATTATATTAATATTTTATTCAAAATGACTTATAGAAGATATCTCATAAGCTCTCTGAGCCCTTTCTATTATTATCTACTGAAGATGATCTTAATATTTAAGAACTTTCATAATCTGCTAATAGCTGGAGTTCTATGACCACTTGCTTCCAAATGTTTTATCTTTACTTTATATCTATTCTAATCATAGCAATCCAGGGAGAAGCTATAACTTGAAAGTGGTGAGTGGATAGATGGGAGTGAAAAGACAAAAGTTTAATTACGAGAAACAGATGATGGCTGGGAATATTTACATTTTTTGAAAGGGAATTTTCAGACTAACAATGTAAGCCGAATTCAAGTTACTCAACTATGCATTCCTTTGACACCCCCCCCCCCGAATATACTAGTGATTAAAAAAAGAAAAGTAGCAGCCCTGTTAGCCAAGGGAAAAGCAAGATTTCCCCCATTACAACTCGAGAAATCAGTGAAAACAAGATTCCTCAGCATGCATTTTGTATTGAAATCTGATTCGATACATGACAAAAAAAGACACTGCAAAACTGGAAGACTACCAAGAAAAGCAAT